>CM022950.1:49008697-49571581 GCA_012931725.1 Litsea cubeba | reverse complement strand
GAAATTTGTGGTTTTCTCGAACCTTTGGGTTATGGATATCAACTGAAATGTTGCGTCTCCACATTTTTTTTAGGTTTTTTCGAACCTTTGAAATTTGGGTTGTGGATATCAACTGAAATGTTGCGTTTCCACGGTTTTGGATTTTGCAAGTATCGACGAAATGTCGCTTCCCTGCGATTTTGGAAGTGTCGAACGTGGTTCGCTTGCTTCCGATTTGTGCGAGTATCGACTAAGCGTCGCTTCCTCGCGGTTTTTGAAAAACCTTTTTTTTTGTTTAAAGACACGAGGGTCATAAGTTTTGACCTAAAACCATTTTGGCGGTAAAAGGCAGGGTGGACTAGGGTGGAAATCCCTGAATCCGGATTTTGTTTCAAACCATGAATTTTGGGTTCAAGGGTTGAAAATTTTGGTCAAGTTAGGGAAAGGTTCCTAAACTTGGATATATATTTTTTTTTGAAAATGAAACGATGAAAGTAAGCATTGTTTTAGATTTCTAGAAATTTCAATATTTGACATGAAAATTCTAAAAAAGGGTGGGTTTAGCGAGCGTGTACCTGGAAACCGGTTTTGGCCGTACAGGCATTGCTCTTTACCCAGTTGGGTAAGTCTTCAAGGGTAGTACCGCTTTAAGAACTTGCCATTGATGGGCAGCATACATCTGTCACCTTCCATGTTTAGGAGTGCGTATGCGCCATTGGAGAAAACTTTGTCGATGACGTAGGGTCCCTCCCATTTCGGCTCAAATTTGCCTTTGGACTTGTGAGCGAAGACCATTGGTCTTTTTACCGCAAGAACCAAGTCATTCTTTTTGTAGGCGCGTTGCCTGACCTTTTTATCGAAAGATCCTGCCATACGTGCTTGGTAAAGTTCAATGCTTTGTTGAGCTTCGAGCCGTCTCTCATCGAGATTGTTCCAGCTCATGGAGCCGCAATTTGACATTGCTTTCTTGAGTCATGTCATTTTTGCAAGGATACCCTCAAGGAAGGAATTTGTATTTCCAAGGGCACGACAGTCTTCGCATCCATAGACCAAGGAAATGGGTGTGCTATGGGTTGGTCCTCGAACGGTGGTTCGATAGGCCCACAAAGCTTCAGACATTTTGTCGCTCCAGTCTCTTTGTGATTAGAGACGATTTTTTTTGAGGATTTTGCAGAGTGTCTTGTTGAAAGCTTCTGCTAACCCGTTTGCTGCCGGATTGTATGGAGTCGAAGGACAGCTTTGGATTTTGTATTTGTCGCAGAACCTGTAGAATCGATTGATCCCGGAACTGTGGTCTCGTTATCATGGACGAATCTTTTGGGTTATGCCGAAACGACAAATGATGTTGGTGCGTAGGAACTGAAGGACTGATGAGGTCTTCATTTCGTTAAACGCAAATGCTTCTGACCACTTGGAGAAGTAATCCGTAGCGGCGAAGATGAAGCGATGACCTTTGCTTGAAGGGGGAGAAATAGGACCTATAATGTCCATACCCCAGGCTTCGAAAGGCCATGAGATCGCTGTAGGATGCAGCCATTCTGGAGGCATGTGAATGTAATCTCCATGAACTGGCATTGTTGGCAGCGCTTAGCAAATTGCATTGCGTCAGCTACCATGGTAGGCCAGTAATATCCTAACCTTTTTATCTGATCATAGAGCTTAGGTCCAGCCTGAATGAGCTCCACAAAGACCAGCATGAACTTCTTTGAGTGTTTCTTCAGCCTCTTGTTGTGACAAGCAGCGTAGAAGTACTCCGTGAAGGATTTCCTGTAAAGGATTTTTGAAGGAATATCCAAATGGAAGCTTGGGGTTCGCCTTTGGATGCTTACCCGTTCTTTTGGATCTTCAGGTAGGATTCCGAACATAATGTAATCAATGAACGGATCCCTCCAGTTCGCCGATTGAAGTTTGAAGGATTGAAATCCGACTTCCGACCACTTGGTGGCATTCAGCAACTGCTTGGTGTGTGTTAAGAGGAGGAAGGACTCTCCTTTCGCACACTGTGATTTGCATGTTTTCCCCTTCCTGGATTGCCATGGATGCGGCAAGTCCGGCTAGGGCATCTGCACGTATGTTTTCACCTCTACGAATGTGGGTGATGTGACAGATGTCAAACTTTTGCAGAAGTGATTGTGCCTTGTTGTAGTAGGGCAACAAATCTGGCTTCCTGACTTCAAATTTCTGATTCATCTGGTTGACGATCAGTTGAGAGTCTCCAAAGACTTCCAGCATGGTGATACCGGATTCGATGGCGAGTTCCAATCCTAAGATCAGAGCTTGATATTCAGCTGCATTGTTTGTGCATGGTTCCAGTAGCGAGAAAGCGTGTGGAATCATGTATTTGTCGGGGCTAACAAAGAGGATGCCAACTCCCGAGATCAGCTGTCTTTTTTCATTTGTCCTGGTTGCACCGTCAAAGTACATGTCCCAGGAGGCACTTTGTGAGAAAGTCTACCACATTGTAGACTGGTTCGTCTGGGAGATCATCTCTGAGTGGAGAATCTTTAGGCAATGGATGCTCTGCGAGGAAGTCCGCTAGAGCTTGCCCTTTGATTGCTTTTTGTGGTACATACCTAATATCAAATTGTGACAGAAGGATGGACCATTTTGCCAGTCGAGCATTGAGAGAACCTGCCTTTGTGACAAGGACCTTCAAGAGGTTGACCCTCGAGACCAGGTAGACTGTGTTGGAAAGCAAGTAGTGACGCAGCTTTTGTACGGCGAACATCACTGCAAGACATTCTTTTTCGACTGGAGAGTAGCGATGCTCTGCACCTACTAGCATGCGGCTGAGGTAATATAGAGCAGCTTCTTTTCTTTGATCATTTTCTTGCGCAAGCAGAGCTCCCAAAGAGTGATCAAGGGCTCTTGTGTACAAGATGAATGGTTTTCCAGTGGTAGGAGCAGCTAACACTGGAGGTTTTGTCAGGTATGACTTGATGTCTTGGAAAGCAGCTTCACAGTCAGCATCCCAAACAAAGTTTACACCTTTTTTCATCAATCGGGAGAATGGACGGCATTTCCCCGAAAGATTGGAGATGAACCGTCTGATGTAGGCTAATCTCCCTTGAAGCCCTTTGAGTTCTCTCAAGGTTCTTGGAGAGGGCATTTCTAGAATGGCTTTGACTTTTATGGGGTCAAGCTCTATTCCAGCTTTCCGAACTAAGAATCCGAGGAACTTACCCGACGAGACGCCGAAGAAGCATTTCAATGGATTCATTCGCAGTTTGTGTTTGCGAAGCCGGAGGAAGACTTCTCGAAGGTTTTCGAGATGATCTTCTTTTCTTTTGCTTTTGACGGCGAGGTCATCAACGTAACATTCAACCGTCTTGTGCTGCATATCTTGGAATATTTTCATCATAGCCCTCTGATATGTGGCACCAGCATTCTTCAGACCAAATGGCATGACAGTGTAGCAATACACGCCAAATGGGGTTCGAAAGGATGTATGTTTTTCATCCTCAGGATGCATCTTTATCTGATTGTAGCCAGAGAAACCATCCATGAATGTCATTCGCTCGAATCCACAGGTATTATCAATCATTACCTCTGGTATGGGGAGCGGAAATTCATCTTTTGGGCATGCGCCATTCAGGTCTCTATAGTCAATACAGACCCTGATCTGCCCATTTTTCTTTGTCACGGGGACAATGTTGGCCAACCATTCAGGATGTTGTTCCTCACGGATGAAGCCGACGCTTTTGAGTTTTTGAACTTCTTGTTCAATTTTATCCATCACATCTGGACGGAATCTTCTTTGGCCTTGCTTGACAGGCTTGATGTCTTCTTGAAGATTGAGTTTGTGAACTGCTATTTTGGGGTCTAAGCCTGGCATTTCAGCGTAAGACCATGCAAAGCAATCAACGAACTCACGAAGAAAAGCGATATACTCGGGTAACTCATCATCCTTTATATTCTTGCTTATGAATACAGGACGTGGGTTATCTGGTGTTCCCAAGTCTATCTTTTGAACAGGATCTTCTGTTGGAAGGTTCGAAGGTGGTTCCTCCACAATATTTTCGGAGGCTTCCAGCTCAACGAAACCTTCTGGGGTTTCAAGGGCATTTCAGACCAAGGTTTTGTTCCTTTCCACGGGTCTTCTTGATCGGTAATTTTCCCAAGGCTTGCTATGAGATGATCCCAATTGCCTGTTGAAACCGAGTCGAAGTAGGCTACTTCTTTTGGAGATGAGGGTTCTTCTGGGTCAGAAGTCCACACGTCTGTGCCATCGGACAACTCCTCTTCATTTTCGGAGAAATCGTGCCAATTGGATGAGCTTCCTGGATCTTTGTCAAGTGACTCATCAAAGAGATATCCAGGGAGATCGATGTCTTCATGGACTTGAGATGTTGAGGCTTGGTCAGTATATTGACTTTTAAGCCTTTGTGTCAACTGTCTCAAGGGAGTGTCAGGATCATACCCTAACCCGTGTGAAGACTTTTCTACATAGCCGTAGAGTCTCCAATCTTCCAGCTGGCTTTTGGTCAAGACGGGCCCCAATGGCGTGAGAATACCGCGTCCTTCTCCCAAACCGACTGGGTTTTGAGCGTCATAGCCCATTTTCTTCATAATAGCTTGTGCCACAGAACTGTATAAGGATAGTTGAGGCGTACCTTTATTTTGGAAAGGTTCAAGCATGGAGTTTGATGAAGAAGCATCCGATCTATGGAAGAAGATCGGCTTTTCCTTTGTTGAAGTTGCTGGAACAACGAAGGAAGCTGACGTAGGATCTTCTATGTCAGAAGTTGTCTCCATTGGAGTAAGAGCAGGCTGAACTTGCTGAGTGTCAGCTTGGCTTGACGATGTGTCGTCTTCTGGCTCTGAATCCGAGTCCGTGTCTTGCATGATAGACACGAAAGAGACAACAAATTTGCCCCCAGGCTTTTGTTTTGCCTTCTTCACTTTAGTTGTGATGACCAAAGGCTTTGAAGATTTGAGGGAGATGATGAAGGGAGTTTGCATGCTCTCTTCAGATTTACCGGATGGTTTGTTTTCTTCCGGTGATTGTTGAGGAGCTTTGCCTTTATCTTTCTGGAGATTTTCGGCAAAGGATGCTGTATGCTTCTCCTCTTCTTCTTTTTCACCTTCATACATTTGTGAGTCTGCGAAGTGGATTTCTTTACCTTTGAAGGGTTTTCTGTCCGCAAAGACTCGATGTATCATGCCGTCGTCGCCAACAAACTTGATGCATTGATGTAGAGTTGAAGGGACAACACCATTCTCATGGATCCAAGGGCGTCCGAGAAGGATGTTGTAGCATGAAGGGGTCTTTATTGCATACACTGTGACCTCAGAGATAAGATCACCTATCTGCAATTTGAACCTGATTTTGCCGATAGGCCTTTGAGTACTCCCATCATATCCAAAGATAGATACAGATGTGTGGCTCAGTTTGCTGGGTGGGATGCCCAACTCTTCAGGAGCCGATGTGGAGATAAGGTTGAGTGCAGAACCTGGGTCGATCTGAACTCTATGCATAGGCATTTCCTTGATATACCCTGTGAAGTACAGGGGTCGGTTATGCCTGGTTTCGCCAAGTAGGAGGTCATCCTTTGTGAAGGCGATGGTTGCACTGGCTGCTTTTTTAACCGAGAGGCATTCAATGCATGATCCCTCAGTTTTCTTCTTTTCTCCCTTTGAGGAGGCTTCTGAGTTTTTGACCCGGTAATCCATTTCCATTTGGAGGACTTGCGGGGCATGTTTGTCGACATCTTCATTCAGCTTTTGTAATTCCGAAATGAGATTATCACGAGTGTGCGGAGACATTCGCAACAAATCTAGGATGTGCAGACGTGCAGGTATGTGCTTGAAGTGTTCAATCAAGTCATACTTGAAAGCCTCCTTAGGGCCTGCATGTTCATCATTGTTGCCACTAGGGGCGCTTACAACATCTTTTCCCGAAGGATTTACATATGTAAAGGAAGATTGGTTGTAATTTTTGTGGTAGTCCCGGCCAGAGCGGGTGCCTCTACCAACTTCGAGAGCTTCTTGAGAAGGGTCTTCGTTTGGAAGATTGTCTTCAGGATCAAGAGGCTGTCGTTTTTCATTTGCTGAGGATGCATCAGCAGCAGAGTTACCATCCTCAGTGATTGTGTTGCATGGAGCATTTTCCGGGAACAAGTCCTGAACAGCATCCAGCAATCTTTCTTCTTCGTTGACTAATTCATCGTCCCAAGCATCAATGGCTGGGAATTCTTCAGTCAGGAAGGGTGTGAACTTCGAAGTCACAGTCTCAGGAGAAGAAACCTGAGAGGGTGTCATCTCAGTGAAAGTCACGTGAGACGAGGTGGCTCCAGAAGATATATTGCTAGGCGTCGCCGGAGTGTAAGTGCTCTCATCAGACGATGCTTCGGAAGAGCTATAATCCCGAATTATCACATTACAGGAAGCTCTGACAGGAGACGTTGCCTGATCGGAGTCAGACCCATCCTCGGATGTAAGAGGATCGTCTATCCAGCAATTTTCTCCATTTTCAGGAGTTAAGGGAGGATGTACCTGATGGTCTTCAGGGACTTCAGGCTCTGGATTGCGAGGAGGCTCGTTGACGCGTTCTTGCTCTTGTTCTAGAGCGAGTCGCTGCAAGATCCTTGCATATTCTTCAAGATCAGGCATGGGAGCCGGATCTTCTTCTTCATCATCTCTTTGTGGCTCAACATTGTTGATTTCCACTGGAGTAATGAGGGGTGCTGGTTCAGCAGCATTTTCTTATACAGCTTCTTGGTCTTCTTCATCATCAGACCAGGATCCTTGTGGCTGTAGGGGGTTATACCAGATTACTGGCATAAGATGAGACTCAGGAACCCATTCTTCATCGGAGAGATATTCTCCTGTTTCACGGGACTCTTCCCACTCATCTGTGTAGTTGGATTCGAATCCATCATCGGTGTCGCTGGACTCGTATCCATCAATGGAGAATCCAACTACCGAATTGCAAGAGTATGATGTCTCCTGCATGGCTTCTTTGAATTGAGGTGGCATGAAATCACTGAGAGTGAATTTCCTTACCCCCTTTGAAGTCTCTGGAAGGGATGTTTTTGTTACCTCCAGTGAAGTGGTAGAGGAAGCCTCTGCCTTTTCTTTGACCTCTAGTTTTGGCTGGGTCTTCTCTTGTCGTTTGAGCTTGAGGAGATGTTTCCTAGCCTGCCTTCGCTGTTGAGCTGTAGGCTTTGTTTTCATGACCTCCCAATTTTCATCTTCCAGGAGATCGGGATGTACCCATATCGGTTGTCCGTCTGGTGTCGGGTAAGGAACCAGTTCCTCGGACGCTTCGATTGAGTTTATCACCTTGAAGGAAGTAGTGATCTTCTTCTTCGGTGATCTTGATGTTTGTCCACATGTCACCATGTTGACGGAGGCAGACCCATAGTTTTTGTCAAAGGTGATGACTCCGTTTTTCCACATCTCATTTATTTTCTCTCTCACAACGAAGCATTGATTGAGAGGATGCGAGATCATCTGGTGATATGGACAGTACCGAGGATCGTTGGTTTTGCCAACATCACCCGGTCTTTTTGGTTCAGGCAAGGTGAGCTTGCCGTTTGCCACAAGAGCCCCGAAGATTTCATCAACATCTTCATCAAACGGGTATTTCTTCTCTACTCGTTCTTTGAAGGCATCAGAGAGTTCAGGTCTCTTACCAACAGCTTTGTTTTCAGCTTTCTTTGATGGCTGAGGAGCTGACTTGGTCTGCACATTGAGGACCTCTTTCTTCTTTGGTTTAGAGGTTGCAATGGCGGTTGGCTCTTTTCTTGATGATTTCTGACTGTTGAGGTCTTTAATCACCGTTTCAGCTTCCATGGAAGCTTCTAGGAGTTCTCCCAGGTTTTTTGATTTGTTGCCGATGATCATGGAGCGGATTCTGGCTCTCATGTTGTTTCGGCAGATGTCGACTAGCGACGCTTGTGGCAATACATCAGAGCATTTGTATGCCATTGCTTTCCACTTGTGAATGAAGTCATATGTTGATTCATTCTCCCCCTGTTTTAGGCTGCACAGCTGAGCCATAGTAGCGGGATGATCTTCACCTTTGAAGTGAGTCAGGAAGCGTGTCTCTAGCATGGCCCAGTTTTGGATTGAGTCCTCCGGCAGAGTGGAGTACCAATCGAAGGCCGTACCTTTTAGGGTACTTGCAAAGAGGCGGATCTTGAGTGCATCTTGATCCGCGATAGCTCCCGTCAAGATCTTGAAGTGGATGACGTGCTGTCTGGCTGATCCTTTCCCCGTATATGTTTGGAGAGTAGGATGCTTGAATTTGGTGGGGAACGGGACCGAGTCCATCCATAAGGGATATGGTGGCTTGATCCCATGCTCTTTGAGTATATCCTCTTCTTTTGCTTTGGCGAGGATACCGTCTACGTCCTTTTTGGTAAGGGCGCGTGACTCATTTTCTTCTCTATTTACCTCGTCGTCTTGATGATTCGGAGGAGGTTCATTGTTCGCTTGATTTTGGAAGGCGAGGAGAAGGTTTTCCATCAGAGTTTCAATCCTCTGCTGGCCCTGTTCCAACTGCTGGATGCGGGTGATCGCATCTTCTGGAGGTGGATTGCGGGGTGGTGGCTCAGAATTTGTAGCCAAGACATTCATCCTTCGTGATTCGAACGAAGAAACTGTCCTGGTGACTGAGCTGGGGCTCATTCTTTTTGAAGAGGAGCTTGAGGAAGGATCACTCTGCTGTCCTTTGCTTGAAGGAGCAGGGGATTCTTCTGAATGTCTTCTTGTCCTTGAGACGCTGCGGGTCATTGGACGTCGGACATGGATTTTTGTTGCTGATTTTTGGCGCCTTCTGGTTTTTCCAACCATATGGACGGCAGCAACTTGGTTGGGTCTTTCTTTTTCGACCCATTTGGGAGAGACTTGAAGTGTGGGAGGCTGGGTCCTTTGCTTCTCTAGTCTCTTTTGTCTATACGACGCGCGGCGGCGTATACGACGAGCAATTTGAGCTTCGGTCAGCTCTGACTGGGCTTTGACGATGAAGGATGTGCTCCCTCGGGCGCAGCAGCCGAGCCTGTCTTCTTTGTAACTGGGCAAGGATAGGATGCGAACTCTATCCTTCGCCAGTTGCAGCGAAGCTTTGAATTTTTGAAGTTCGGCCCCTGTAGATATGAAGGGTCGAACTGCAGGTTTGTAGGCCTTAGCAGGTGCTTGTAGAGGCCTTGTGATGCATGACTTGATTTTGGGCTTGTAGGAACAAGCCGGCTCATGCTGGGATGACTTGGAAGTCAGGTTGGAGATGGGTCTCTCCTCTTTCATGTAGGCAAGAGGATAGAACTGGTTCTCCTTGAGTGGGGCCAGGAATGCTGGCTTAGTGGATGTATGGAACCTTCTCTGTTTTGGTGAAGGTTTTGGGGACCAAGTCTTGGAGTAGACCTGGTTGTTTGCAGGTTGAGGCTTCGTGGGGCTGCCACGGGCTTCAGGCCTTCTGGTGCTCGCCTTTGGTGTCATGGTAGTGACACGTTGAGAGGCGAGTTTCTGCTTCTTGGAGGGAGCAGTTTGTTCCTCAGGAAGTGGGAATGGTCCCAGCGTCCCAAAGACGATAGTCCGGGGAGTCGAGGTCGACCCGGAGTTCAGAGAGTTGCCGAGGGAGTTGACACTTCGGCAGCTGATGGGGCGCTTGTAGGTGCGCGTGGTTTGCTTCTGTTGAAGCATGAGTTGGTGCTTGTTTTCGTCGAAAGTAATGGTTAGTGAAGCTGCCATTGTTAGTTTTTTCGAAAATTTCTGAAACAAGACCACATCCATTAGTAATCACAAGAATATAATGATCATAAATGGGAAGTTCTATGGTTTCGTCTTTTCAAATTGCTTGAGGTAGATGACCCAAGCAATATGAGGAAGGCAAAATGCCATAGAGGGTACAATTGTTCTGATCGCAGGTATGGTAAGCCCAGAATGGGCATCCCAATGACTGCTAGAAGCAATTGTGAACTTAAATTCGACTTATCGAGAAGCAGAGCTTGCTCGAGGTAAGAAGAATATAAAGTTGGAGTTACAGATGTGCCGGTCGCAATACAGTGGACCCTGAAAGGGCGTACTAGTACCGCTAGACACAAATGTTTTGAGACCGCATCTATGAGATGAGATTCTCTGTTTTGAAAGGTCAAGATTGGATTCATCAAAGAGAGCAGATGGTATTCCAATCTGAACACGGGCTCAGCGATTTCCGCGAGCGCCAGTGCTCAGAAAGAAATGAACCATGATTTCTCGGATCTGAATCTAAAAATGACGAGTTTTTTTTTGAAAGGCCAATATCGGGTTCATCAAAGAGAGCAAAAGGCACTCCAATCTGAACACGGGCTCAGCGATTTCCGCGAGCGCCAGTGCTCAGAAAGGAGAAGACCAAGATTTCTCTAATCTAAACCCAAAATGACGGAAGTTTTTTTTTTTTTGAAGATTTTGAAGATTTTTTTTTTTTTTTTAAAATCTTTTTTTTTTATTTTATTTTATTTTTTTTTAGATTTTTTTTTTTGAAATTTTTTTTTTTATTTTAAATTTTTATTTTTAAAAATTTTATTTTTGAAAAAAATTTATTTAAAAGACGAGAGAGTACACATAGGCCTCCTAACCCGGTCTTATGAAATCTTGATTGATAGAATTGCCCCCAGGTAAGGGTAGGATTACTTAATGAACCCGTTTGGAGGACCCTTGCCTAGAACAGTCAAGCTGTCTCCACACTCTGGACAAGGCTTTTCTTTGAATCAACCATGATCAAAGAACACAGTTGGTTTAACCTTAGTGGTCTATGTCTTTTTTTTTTATATGTTTTTTTTTATTTTTATGAATTCATCGAAGAGAAACAATGGCCCAAAACCTTAGTCGAACAGGCTCAACATTTCTGCAAGCGCGATGAACGATAGGAACGGATCAAGGTTTCTCAATTTTGAATCCAAATTGAGAAATTTATATATATATATATATATTTTTAGATTTTTAATGAACTCATCGAAGAGAAACAATGGCCCAACCCCCGATCCGAACACGGTCTCAGCGATTTCCGCGAGCGCCAGTGCCCAGAAGGGAAAGGATCAAAGTTTCTCAATTTTGAATCCAAAAATGAAAAATCTGATTTTTTTTTGTTTTTTTTTTTTTTGAAAAGAGAAAGAGTGGAAATAAATTCAAAGAATTAGAAATTTCCAAACAAAAAATCTCATCTCATTTTTTTTTTATGCGGAATTCAACATAGGCCACCAACTATAAAGTAGCCAAGGAATCGAGAAAAGAAATATAAGCATAGAGCAAAATATATGATATGCAAATATTTCATTTCTAGCATCGTGTTCTCAAATAAACGAGTCCCACCGGGTGATGCCAGCTTGATGGACCGTGCTCCAAATGCTCGGTTCCTACCGAGGTCGGCGGACGTGGGAGTCCGTTTGGTTCCGACCCTTTCGTAACCGGGGGCAAGGGGGGCGTGCATCAACATTTCTTTTTTTGTGGGTGTGCCAGATTTTCTACTTTTACTTGGAATTGCAAGTGGTGATCCGGAGATCAACCTTCGCAAGTAAAAGGGAAATCAACTTCTTTCAAGTTTTCCATTGCACATATATTTAAGAAAAGAGACATTTTCTTGATTTGCCTTGAAAGACGATTTTTTTGGCATTTATAGCCGATTTTGGCGTTTATAGCCGATTTTTGGCGTTTATAGCCGATTTTGGCATTTATAGCTGATTTACAATCCTTATCAGCAATGAAAGACAAGAATTGTGATTTTTGTCTCTTTTGAAAAAATACAAACTACAATGAAAAGCAAGAAAAGGAGGATCTAACTTCTCAGGAGATTGTGGAGGACTCGTTTAGATTGACGGTCGCAAGCCATATGTGGGCTTCGCCATCATCCATGCAGATGAGAACAGAGGATGCTATTGATTCGCTTGGCTTGGCTATAACCTCGGGTTTTTAGAGGACAAAGACCAAAGGAAGGTCCTATGTCCAATAAAAAGCCGAGTAGACGGGCTGAAAAGCCATATCTAAGCCATTGGAGGCAGGAGGAGAAGGCAAGGACCTTGGGGGGGGGGGTACCCCCCAAGGGACTTTTGTCACCTTGTTGCGGTGGCCGGTGTAGAACTTCCGCAGAGTTTTCTCTCTTTTTCCTTTCTCTGGATTTCTGTCTGTGTGCTTGTGCTTTTTTCTTTGATGTTTCTGATGTCTGTGATGTTCTTTCTTCTTGGAGAGCCCTCCTATTTATAGGCTTTTAGGTAGCCTTTTAGGTGGGTTTATGGGCTTTTATTGTCATTAAGCCGCATAATGGGAGGAGTTACAAAATTGAATTGTTTATTTTGTAACTCCTTTTTCTTGGCTTCTGATTGGCCGGAGGAGATTGAGGGCATTTAATCGCCTTTAATCGCCATGATGGGAGGAGTTTCATGGGTTAAATGCCATGAATCTCTTGACTTGTAACTCCCGAATGCTTGCTTCTGATTGGGCCGTCCAAAGAAATGGATTAATGACTGTAATAAAGCTAGTCAATTAATCGCATTAAGTGGTCGCCGAGCAGCTGAAGAGTCGCGGGCCGTGCCATGTCTTTTGGGATTCTTCTGTTGATGATCATCGATGGATCTTCATGTAGATCGACATCAGATGATCATGTAATTTCAGGTGTTTGTTGCCAACAGCGGGTCGGTGCCATCTGTCCTGTCGATTTCTCGATCGGTCGGGTAGAAAGCACACTTTTTTTTGTTGACCGGGTGGCGATCAATGTTGTTTTCGATACTCTTGATGATTGACCCGTGTTTTGGACGGATGTCAGAGGACTTGGTGTCTCAAAAGCATGAATTTTGGAAAGTACCAGAGGCTGGGCTCTTCGAATCGCGAAAAAAACGGCTGAAAACCGGGGTTTCCGGGGCTTTCCCGGCGACCCCGGGTTCCAAGGTCGCCGGCGACCCTAGGCCCAGGGTCGCAGGGGTCTGCGACCCTGGGGGGGTTTTCCCCCTTTCGTGTCCCGTTTTGCGTCCGTTTTTGCTGTTTTTTCGATTCTTTTTTCTTCTGTACTTTTCCTTGACATTTTGACCATTTATTGGCCTAATTTATTTGTAGGAAACCTGATGAGAATCCTTTCATTTTACTTTGCAAAGTTTCCAATTTCCTAAGAAAGCCGAAGACTTTGTCGCGCATAGCTGCCGATTTTCCGTCAGAAGCTGAAACTGGGCCAAACGATGTCGGAATGACCTGAAATTTGGTGTGAAGCCTCCTGAGCAATAAATAAGACCAACCATAGGCTTTTGTTTGAGTTTCTAAGCCGTTTGGGGTCCTATCACCTGTAGACTTGCTTTTTATCGCGATGAAGATGTCGCGGTTTGATGTGCGGTCAATCGATGTCCGATTGACTTGAAATTTGACAGGGAACCTATTGGAGTCATTTTAAGATGATCCATAGGCTCTGTCTTGGAAACCATGGTCCCGGAGAGCTTTGCCGCCGAGAGGTCTGATTTGGCTGTCGGAGAAGCGAAGTTAGGCCAAATGATTTTGAAATGGCCTGAAACTTCTTGTGTACTCCTCTTTTGGCTGTCTGGAAGAATCTTGCAGTTTTTGTTTGATTCTGACAAGATTTGATTTTTGGAAGCAGCATTGCCTATTTATGGCAGGTTGCGACTTCATGTAGCTCTTTGGATCTTGAAAAGGCAAAGTGACATTTTTGGTGTCAACAGCGGGGAACCCTCCAGTCATCGGAGTGCTCGCCAAAGCCTGCACTCTCCCGCGTAATATGGAGCAGCACGCGAAGTATAACAATAAGTGTCTGCTGGCCTCGGCGATTCAGGCTGCTCTCATAGTAAGTAATCTTATAGTCAACTTTTATAAATTCTACATCGGCTTCTCGTATCTAATGGCTTTCTTTTGTAAAATGTATAAAGGCTCCAGCTGATCGTGGAGAGGAGTGACAAGAACGTTTCCAGAGTCTCGCAGCTGGAATCCGAGAGGGCTCAGGAAGGACTTGGTGGATTGCCAAAGCAGGCTGGCCAACTTGATGAAGAACAACGCCGAGCTGACTGCGGAAAATGAGGTGGCAGTGACTAACATCACCAACCTCACGGCCAGGACCCACGAGCTAAAAGGGGAGGTCCGGTTGAAGACAAAGAGCTGGAGAGACAAAGGGCTGAGTCGGCAGCCGAACTGGCGAGACAGAAAGCCGAGCTAGAGCAGTCGTTGAAGGAGAATGCTGACCTCAAGTCTTCACTTTGGGCCGAGATCCATGTTGCTTTCCAGAAGGGAGTGGACCGGGCAATGGAGGACTATGAAAGACAAGTGGGGGAGATAAGCTCTCTCCTGTTTGAGGAAGGATGTCGGGCTGCACTGAAAGAAGCGGGGATTCCTGGAGATCATCCGGTCCATCAGAATCTCCCTAAGTATTCAGGCCCAGGATCAGAATCGAGCCCTGCCCCCTTTCCTGAGAGTCCCCTGATCGAAGCACCCGCTCCTGACACTCCTCCGGATGATGCTCCGTCTCTTCCTCCCACGGATGTCTCAGAAACGACTGCGCTTGCTGCCGAGGCGACCGGTCCTTCAGAGAAACAATGAGGACGTTGCTGTAGCCCTCGACGTTTGCCGAAGTCCTTCCTTGTAATTTTTTTATGATTTCCGATTGTATCTTTTGACTTTTTCACTTGTAACTTTTAACCTCGTAAATGGAAAACAAATTATAAAACTAGGCTCTGTCTCCTTTTTGCAACTCTTGCTCTTCCCTGTGATCTTTGTTCTTTGAGTCCGGCTAAATATTGATGGCTTGTGGTAGGAGGGTTGCCTAAGTTGGAATGAGGATACCTGGGGGTTTTCATTGTTATCCGTCCTAGTATCCCGCATTTAGAGGCTCATAAATAGTACTAAATACAGCAGTACGATCGATGCGGAAAATAAGCAGATGACTCCACTTGTCACCATCCGATTAGCCAGTCAACTCATAGGTAACGTACACCACACGCAAAGCATGGGAGGTAACACTCCATGAATGAGGTATTGGAATCTGAGCCTTCTTTCCCCCTATAAGTAGAGGCTCTCCTCTGCTTTGTGTTCATCATTATCTCGAGTAGGGGAGATGCGCCGGCCAAGGAAGAGAGACCCACATCAGTGGCCTCTTACGTTCCTCACAGGCATGGAGATCTGCCTGCTCCCGCCAGATGCTCTGGTGGTTTCATCCCTCAGGAGTCCTTTAAAAACCCTTGCTCTGTGTGAACTTTTTGCCACTGAAAACAACTCCGGGAAAGGTCGTATCCGGCCATCGCGGACCACGTGCCCTCTGAATGCGGTCACCGCGGACCGCGCTCTCTCTGAACGCGGGTCTTTAATCGACTCCTGTCGATGCGGCTGGGAGGAGATCAGACATCTGCGGCGAACTGGGAGTTATTTGAAAATTTTGGTCTAACCAACCAAAGGGTATTGTAAAGCTCCAAGCCTTGAGGACCAATGAAGAGTAGTGCTTCCAAGCTTTCTTTTTTTGTTTTTAGAGGACAATGAGCCTCCTTACTGCACTTTCCGTTGCTTTTCTGCAACTCATGTAATGAAATTTTCTATTTTAATGAAGACATTCTAATCAATACAAATGGGGTTTCAACCAATACAGTTGGAGTTTCTCTCTTTCCGTCCCCTTTTTTTTTGGGGCTGCTATTGGCCGAGGTGAACCCGAGGGGACTGGGTGTATGAATCCGAGGTCAGCCTCTGGGTGCACGAAACCGAAATTTTGAGAAGCCTAGGTGTGTGGACCCGAGGTCAGTTTCAGGGTGTATGAACCCGAGTTTCGAGAGTGACTGGGTGTATGAACCCGAAGTTTTGGGAATGACTAGCTGTATGAACCCGAAGTCAGTCCTTGGGTGCGTAAACCCAAAATTTTGAGAAGCTTGGGTGTATGACCCCGAGGTCTGTCTCCGGGTGTATGTAAGGTCTGTGACCTTACTGGGTCAGTTGAGCCCAAAACTCGGCCCGTTGACCCGTTTAATTTGTTATTATTTTAATTAGTTGTATTTTAGATATTTAAGTGGGTTTAGATCGTGAGCGAGTTTCTTTTAGCATTAGAATAGTATCTGCGAAGTTTCGTTTGATTCCGAGTTCATTTGATCATAGTAAGGGGTAGTTTGTAATTTAAGGAAAATTGAGTGTTTTTCCGAAATATTCCAAACGCCGTGATTTATGGGTTCGTTGAAAATGTCTCGATGTTCTGATGACTTTTGTCTCTTGACTCATCGCGATCCGGCGATCAAAAACCTTTCAAGTGGCCCATTCTTTCACCGGACCCACTTAAAGGACAATTCGGTATTTTCCTCTCTGTTGTCTTCTTAAGCGAGGTTTTGCCCTAACTTCTCATTTCATTCTCTGCAACGAAGTAACCCAGCAGCCTCCCCCTTTCTTCATTTTCCTTTCTCAAGCCAGATCTCAGCCCTTGGAAACCTCGTTCGGAGATCCGATCCGTTAATCATCTTCTCCTCGATCTCATCTTGCTTCCGGTGTAAGTTGGTAAGCATTCTCTCACCTTCATCTTTTTCAATCTTATGCCTTTTGGTTAGATTTAGGTCCGATCTTGATTCTTTTTCTTTCTTTCTTCTCCTTGGTGTATTAGGTTGTGTTTGATAGGGGTAGATTGTGATTTTGAGGGTAGAAAAGCTTCTCCTCAAATTTCACCCATTTCCAATCTTCGTCTTAGTTGAGGCAAGTAGATATGCATTTTATATTTAAACATGTGTGTATGGTTTTCTATTGATTGCAATGAATTCTTGTTAGAATACCCAAATTCCAAACTGTGGTTATGTTTTGATTTGGATTTATATGATAGATTAGGTTTTTGAAAATATTTGGTTTGTATTAATTGTTAAAATGGTAGCTTTGGAGGTTGTTGATTTGATAGAATGGATGAGGATGATGATTGTGATGATTGGGGAGCAGGAGGCTCATTTTCTGCAGGTTTGCCATGGTTTGGCTGGAGGAAAAAGGGACAGAAAACCCATTTTCGGGTTACAGCACAGTACGTCCGATCGATCGCACATTACGTCCGATCGATCGGACTGTGTGTTAACTGAGAGATGTACAGTGCCGATCGATCGCACAATACGTCTGATCGATCGGACTGTGCACTAACTGGATGTTGTTCAGGTCCGATCGATCGCACAGTACGTTCGATCGATCGGAGGG
Organism: Litsea cubeba; assembly: GCA_012931725.1. Classification (NCBI taxonomy): domain Eukaryota; kingdom Viridiplantae; phylum Streptophyta; class Magnoliopsida; order Laurales; family Lauraceae; genus Litsea; species Litsea cubeba. The sequence goes on along the minus strand of CM022950.1, from coordinate 49,554,499 downwards.
TAATTTTCTGACGGCACTTGGAAACTTCGAAGACCTGTAACTTTCAATCCGACCGTTGGATTTCTACGTATAATATATCGTTGGAAAGCCCTTAAGACGTAGAATTCAATGGTTCTATTTCATCACGATCGGAGGTCGAGAAGTGATGTAAATACTTGGATTATTGATCCAGCTCGTGTTTTATTGGAAATAAGACTGTTTAACTTAGGTTTGGGCCTTAGAGGCTGGAAACCATAAACTTACTATCAGATGACCATAAATGGGATTGAAATCGAATCACATGCTTGGTGTGAATTCGATGGGTTGTCTAGGTATTCGTGTATTACACGTAGTGTAACCGAATGCACATGGAGTTGAATTTAATGATGCTCAACATGATTGTACACCAAGGAATTATCCTAAAAGCATCATTGATCCAATTTCCACATGTACTCCGTCAGAATACGTAGGATACAGGGATGACACCACTTACCTAGGATTGGATTGTAATTCTTCCTTGACTTTGACTTGTATCCGTTGTTTATGTTCCTTGTACACTCTCTTGACATAAAACACGTAATCAATTATGAAACATAAATTCTTATAGAATATAGGACTTGGACTTGTCTTAGAGTGTACCATAGGAACCCGTGTCTTGTATTGATGAACATGACTGGCTAGTAATGGAAGGGGATTATCACGTTGCTTGCTTGTCTTGTATCGTCTTGAATAAGATAATCCCTAGGATCTTGTCTTGTACATGGAACTAGCCAGACTTGCTTATCTTGATATTCTTGTGTCAGAACCACTTTATTATTGTTTGCATATCATGGCCATCTGCAGTTTGGGATTTAATGACGAATCGGTTACTCCGGTTGTTGAGGTGGACAGTCGGCGTAGGACGGCGTCCATGGCGTTGAATAGCTGGGAGCGGGCTAGGACCGTGCTGCTATTCCCAGGACAGGGAGCTAGGATCCCACTGGAGCCAGACTTTGGTATCAGTAGTCCAAGGGGATTGTTACTGGTACCCCGGGAGGTGGCTTTGGACATCCTCGGAGTCTCCTTCTTGCTTGTTCTTGTTTGCATTTGCATGGATAGTGGTTATTGTTAGATGATTGTTAGGATTCCTTTTATTGTTCCTGTTGTTTATTAATCTGGCTTTATGCCTAGTCTTACATTTCTTGTATTCATATGATCTTATACCTGTCATTACTCTACACTTGATGCATGTCGTGTTTATTATGTTTTGTATATCTATTGCTCAACATGTCGTTGACTTTGTTCCTTGGTGTGCAGACACATCAGGTGAATACTTTTACTACGAGGAGCAGACAGGTGAGGAGATCTCAAAGGATCTCCAACCAGCATAGGAGGCACGAGAGTGGCGTGCCGATGACGTAGAGTAGCGTCATCACCTCCTGGCACGAGAGAGATGCATGGGGATTCATTTAGATTATACTTTTATTCATTAATTTCTCTCGTTGGACCTTTCTTTTATTATTGACTTCTTTACTTTTATTGGCCTTGTATCTTGGGATGGCCAATGTAATAAATTACTTAACTCTTAGATCCTGTTACTCTTTCTTGCAATTTTAATTTAATGAGATTATTATCCATTGCTTGAGATTCCATATGCCTAGAGTTCTATGAACTCCATGTTTAATATATTAAAAGAGGTTTGAAATATTAAATCCTCACTACGGACTACGATCCGTTGGCCCAAAGGACAAAATTTTTAAATAGTCCTAAAATTCACTCTCCAGATCCGATTATTTCTTTAATCGGGTTCGGGGGACGTGACAGGATGGTATCAGAGCAGTGGTTGGTTTCTCAGGATAAAAATTGTAGAAACCGTAGGACGCGTGTGAGGATTTCGTTAGTCAGTAGGTTGATCTCTTAGTTTTGTTCTTGCATTGTGATGTTAGCTTGGGGCATATTGGAACTAACCTTGGATGTTTAACAGGATTATGGCTGGTAGGCATAATACCAGGCACAGATGCTTGAGGTAGTGCAGAAGGTGGGCCAGCCACAGGCCAAGGAGTATGATCTCAATGAGTTGGTTGAGAAGTTCAGAAAGAGGTTCCCACCTAAGTTCCATGGCATAGAGGACCCCGCCGTAGCAGATGAGTGGGTAGTTCAAATGGAGAAGATCTATGAGGTGTTTCAATGCACGGGCATTCAGCAGGTGCAGCTAGCAGCCCATATGTTCCGTGGAGCAGCGGAGAGATGGTGGAAAACCGTCAAACACCCCTATGAGGAGATTGTAGAGGAGGTAGCCTGGAAGACTTTCACAGAGCAATTACAGAATAAGTTTATCCCGGAGCACTATAGGGATCAAAAGATGAAGGAGTTTGAGAGGCTAGTACAGGGTGATTTAACAGTACAAGATTATGAGATTGCCTTCACCCATCTATCTCGATTTGCTGAGAGTCTAATTCAGCCAAAGTCAGAGAGAGTCCGGAGATTTATCAAGGGACTGTGGGCAGATATAAAGATGCAAGTACAGCGTAGCAAGCTGACCAACTACGATGATGTGGTCAAGGAAGCATATTGGGCAGAGGAGTCCCTGAAGGACGTGATTGCTTTGGAGCAGCAGAGGATCTTAGCATTGATTCCTCGGCCCAGGACACAGGAATCTTCGTCTCTGTCATATCAGCAGCCGGCACCTACACTACACCAAAATAGGATATTAGTAACGCTCAAGATTTTTGGTAAGTAACGGTTTTTAAGTGTAACTAATTTCCTAACGTTTTATGGGCGTTAACATTGGTTTTAAAGTGTTACATTAATTTTACTCGATTTTATAATTATTTTGTTACGGTATCTTCATATTTTCCTAACGTTTTATGGGCGTTAATAAACCGTTACTTACCAACAAAAATAGATTTTGACTACCAATTACAACAAAATAATTTCCGCCCGCACTACACCATTTGGGTGATTTTGTAATATTTGAAATTTCTTATTAGTAACGCATATCTGGCCGTTAGGTAATTTGTCACATTTATTATCTGTTAGCAATATTCATAACCGTCACTAAGTATCTTTGCAAATACTTAAATTAGTTTATAATATTTCTTGGATATTTTGTGACGATTAGTAATATATTACAATGATATCTAAATAAAAAGACGAAAAATCACAATACAAAATACACTACGTCAAAACGATGATAAAGCCACACAACTAAGTGCAAAATACCTCTTCCGTCAGCTGTCGAATTTTGAGCTACATTTATTTTCCAAAACTACAGTCCATATGTGTCGTTCATCTAGTGTGAAAAAAGCCAAGAGAGACTCGCCCTCGCCTATTTCACTCCCGCCTTTTTCCTCTTTTCCCTCACTCTCTAGTCTCTACCCTCTTTCTCTCTCAATGGAACCATCTCTACCAACAAAATCCCCAAAACCAATCTCCCCATCACCGAACACCATTTCTTCGTTCCTTTCTTCTTCTTCATTTTCCCCCAAATCCATTTATTCATCATTGAACCCTCCCTTCTTCTTCTTTGTTTTCCCTAAATCCAAGCCCCACTTTTCATCTCTCCATCTCTCAATCTCTTCATCATCCGACAACTGCAAGTTCCAACCCACCACTCCATTCCAAACCCATCTCTCCATCCAACGACTAAAAGTCCTAGCGGAGCCATCTTCGTAGGATTTCTTCTTTTTTGGGGTTTTCTTTGGTAATAGCCCATTACCATCTACCCATCACTCAGGTAAGAACCCTTTTCATTGGTTGGTTTTTACTACCCATTTCCTCGTATATACATTTCAACTACCGTTTCTTTTCGCCATTACTAGTTTTCTTCTCCACCTTTCTTAGCACAAACCCTCTTTCTTCTTCTTCTCTCGACGGTGATCTACATTTGGATCTGAAAGAGGTAAGTCTCTCTCTCTCTACAGCTTCTTTTTTTGGTTTCTTCGTCTACAGAACTAGCTATGCTAGTTGTCCAATTGCCAGATCACAATTTTCATTGCCGCCTTTTGGGGTTTATGAACTCTGTTTGGAATCTACATCTGGGAATTAGAGAATCTCGCAGCTAGGGCTTTAGCTTTTAGCTTTTGTGTTGTATTGCAGCTGCATTCTTCCAGATCTGCATTTTAACTAGCCTTTTCCCTCTCTTTAATTCCTTCTTGATTTTTAACTTCAAGATCAGATCTTTGAGAATTTCATGGAGATTGGGCAAATCTCCATAGAGAGTGATTTGAAGATTTTTCAGATTGGCTTTGTAAGTTGAGGTTTCCTCTGTAGTCTTTTTTTTTTTTGTTTAAAAGTTAGTCTTTTTTTCCCAAAAAAACAGCCTAAACCACATATCCTAAGTCTTAAAACTACTTCGATTGTGGGGTCGAGGTGATTTTTTACCCTTTTGTTTCTTCTGCATGAAATGGCCATTTACAACTGGACTGAGCAGATGAATGGTTCCAATATTGTCATATTAGCGACTGATAAATACAAAAATAGATCAGAGAGCATGACAACAAGCACACAAATTCACTTCATATGCAACTGCTTGCTTCTATTCTGAATAATATAACTAATCAAGAAACAGAAAATACAAGATAGACAAAGTAAACACAATCTCCTACCAAAAATTTTTACATTTGACATGGAAAAAAAAAAACCCAAAACTTCATCTCACAAACTCAAGCTGAGAAGAACCCCTCACTCACTGGCTACCAACCCAAGTTGGCTTTTGGGCTCCAAAACTGTCCTTGCAAGCTCAGACCCCTTCTGACTTGATGTTTATCCTAATCCTAGATTTAAATGAGTTTACTACTGTTATTTTTTGTTTATTTTTTGTGTCGCTTCAACAGTCATTGTATTGGTATCTCTGCCTTCATTCAGCCTGCATTGATTGTTTGGACTGTTATATTTTTCCACTTGAACTTCTCAGATCTGCAAGCAAATGGAATGGAGTTATGTTTATTTTACAAGTTTGATGCTAAAACATGATTTGATCTCTTAGTTTATTTTCGCTGCTTGAACTTGGTTGCAGGATATTGGGCTTCTAAGGTTTCTTCAATTCTGACAAGAATTGAGCAAGACATGGCTCGTCTGTTAGTAGGGTAACTTACAATTTCTACTTCGGGCTTTTTGTAACTCTTTCTTTAATTAATAATGAAGAGTGATATTAAGACATCTCATTTGGTTATTATAAGAGATGAGTTGCTTTGATAGACTTGAGTTCTTTTAGTTTAACTATAGTGCTTTGGATTCTCCCTTATGGATATATCATTCATTAATCATTATGCATATCTCTTTCAGTAATTAGTGTTATTTTTCATATTTTTATGTTAGTCCCAGCAACATTGATGGAATTCTCTTTGGCAGGAATGCAAGCAGGTACAGAAAGGGAGTCTGTTCTATGATTTCCATTTCAATACAAGGCTGGTCAAATCAACAATTGCCCATTTTCAGGTATAGGTCTTCCCCAGTATCCATATCCACCTTGTCAATTAATAGTTCCTCAAACAAAGTGGTTGATGCTTGTTAACTACAACCCTAACATTATCTTCATTAAAGGGTCATTCTTTCATTGTGCCATGTTTAAAAGTAGTGTATCTAATTTTTGCTTTGCTAGTATCATCGGTTAGTCAAATAAACATGTTATACTCGTTCTGAACAACCTAATTGTCTTCAATTTCTAAGCTGGTTTACGAATTGCTTTTGTCTCTTTCCTGGTTTGATTTGCAACCCCTGCTTCTAAATCGATTTGCATCCCATTCCCTACTATTACAGACTTCTTGTTTCTGATTTGGAATTTTTGTTGGAGGTTTGTCTGTTGGAGTGCTGATTAACCCTTAAATTTATAGAGGTTGTTAAGATGCATGATTATATCAGATTGGCATCTAGCATGTAGTGCAACGAGAAACCAAGAACAAATTCTTGCATCTCTAACTGCATGTCATATGAAAGAACTTTTAAGAATACAAGATGGGCCTATAAAAGGTTCATCATTATCACCATTAGGATTGCAATCAAGAATTTTATTTACATTTTTACAGCTGGTTTGCAATCAAGAATTTTATTTACATTTTTACAGCTGGTTGAGGTTGGACAATTGGACTAGGAGTACTACTAATTTTAATCTGAGTTAAATATGTTGGACAACATGCCATTTTTTCATTAGCCTTCCAAGTTTTGCAGGTCTATATCCCTAATATAACATATGGACATTTACACCTACTGTAGCCCTGTCCCTTGATAATGAAGTATTTAAATATTCACGCATCGTTATGGCAGTAGGAAGGTAAAGGATACATACTTACAATCTTCCAGTCTGACTCCTCTGTTTGGTACTTGGTGTTTAATTTATTAATCATCATTACTAACTTGCATGCTTGAGTGGTGTTGGCACGTTAGTATCACACACATGCCTGGGGATTGATCCCTGGGTCTTCCACTTGAAACTATCACCTCTAACTAGTACCCCGACTTAACAACAACAACAACAACAAAATAAATAAATAAATGAAATAGACATCTTTCCGATAAAACTTATGGCTGAATAAGGCCAAGAAGTTAAAAATTGTAAGTGTGTGGATTACATATAATTGGTTTTTAATATGAGCATCTAGATTTGTTTTGTATCTTGCAATATTGCTACTTTGTCTGCAGTTATGTTACTCATTTTTATTTTTTAGTAGTAACTGGAAATGAATTCTCTGTTTCTTGTGACTAAAGAGTCTGTACAGATCATATCTGTTAATGATGCAAGAATCACTTGTTCAAAATGTGCTTGCCAATTTTTAAAATGTTGAGAAAATAAAGTACTTAATTGTATCATTGAGAGTTCCTTCATGGCACACCAAATGAAAGGAACAACAGAAACATGAATATTGAGAATTCTACTTTCTTTCAAACAATATATGCTGGTGTTGTATGATATGACATTGAAATGAAAGCTTAATCTTTTATGTGATCTTATTGTAGCTTGTAACTGATGGCACAGATAATGTTCAGGAAGCTTGTTGTTTAATTGACCTATTCTGAAAAGAAGTCATATCAATCCTAGACTTGTTTGAGGTTGATCAAAGCATGATTTCTGCAAATTGTATTCATTCAAATGTAAGAATCACATAAAAAGGAATGTGCATGACTTAAATATAAAGTCCACTGCTATTGATATGAACAAAGTTTATACTACAAGCATCATTTTTCTTTTCGCAAAAATAAAAATCTATGTATCAAAATACTACCCACTAAGAGCGGATCTTGATACAGACAATCTTTCCATCTATGTAAAGCTTAACCTCGTGTCCTGTATCTATAAATTCAATATACATATACACAGAATATTGAAATCAAGGAAACTAAATCAATTATTTTATATATTATTATACCCATCTCTTGATGGCCTGAACCATTTAACTATTTCACATGCATCATGGGAGAACACCATGCCCTTTTGCCTCCTGTATTAGTCTATTAGATGTGCGCGCGTGTGCAGTACTATGGGAGGTTAGGGGTCTCTTGTGTGTGTGTGAAACAAATATGACCTGACTGATTTCTTTGGTTACATTGATTTGAAGAACTTCACAGCACTTGTTTTTGTTTGTCAATATTTTATTCTTGGTAAATTCACTTAAGCTATGTTATTTTGTAAAATGCCTGGCGATCTTCTCCCATGAATTGGGTTTTCTTGACATAGAAGTACTGAGTACTATGGGAGGTTAGGGGTCTCTTGTCTTTTCATACATGTGAAAATGTGATATGAAAGTGGAATTTGCATATTTAAATTTTGCTTGTTAGGTTTACTTAAAGTAAACTTTACATGTGAAACACATGCCATGTTTATTTGGAAGCACCATTTTCAAGAGTAAATGTTGAATGGTTTTGGATTTCAACAGGCCAATCTTTTCTTGTTTTAACTGGTGCATTTTGGAACTAATTCTATTGATTTTCAACACCTTCTTGCAAATATTTGGATGTTTACAAATCTTTCTAGGAAGATCCTTTTTCACCGTCTCCCTTTACAAACAACTTTATCAATCTAGTGACTGCAATCACTAGGGATAGCGTAGTAATAGCTGACCTGAGAGATGTTAATTCTTTCTCATATCATAAACTTCATTCTGTATTTTGGATTTGGTGCATCTTCATGGTAAACCTAGGGATATAAATCATGGGACCCATTGTTGATCTAGTGCAATGCAAATTTCACACTAATTTGATGAGTCCAACTATCCATTGGCGCCCATTGAATTCCAACCATAAATGATGCTTTTCTTAACTATCTATTTGATAAACACCAATAGATCATTGACATACACCATTCACCTTGGAGCCAATGGATAGTAAAGACTGGCATGCATGTATTCCTCACATGCGGTGGAGAAATTGATACAATGTAGAAGGATGACACAGTAGTCTTGCTTTTGAAAAAGACAATGAAAGTGAGGACATCACTTTCAGAATTTTGCTTAAAAAGTAACATGCTGAATCAATTTTTTGATGAATAAGTAGGCTTTAGCTACTGAATGCATTTTTGGAAATTTTCTCTTCAACTATTTTGCTAATTTTTTGGACCCTTTCTTTTTCTAGATATTTTCAATTTGGGCAGTCAGTGATAGAATGTATGGAGGATTGGAGTGTAGGGATTGCAGGATGTTATAAAGCTGGTCCCTATTGACCTAGGGAATAGGCCTGCTTGGTACAAGGAGAAGGTCTACCCTCCAAATAAGGTGCTTCTTTCCTTCTTTCTGAATCTGTCTTCCCTTCTTTTTAGATTTGTCATGCTTTTTGTTCTGTCTGGTTTGTTCGTTTTCGTTTTAGACTTGGTTTTTTACAATTAAGCTAAAATGTAATGGAAGCGTTTCATACTATGGCTCTTCAGCCAAAGATTTGGACTTTTTTATGTAATTCAAATTGGTTTTGTTTCAAGCAATAAAATTAAAGATCTGAATTTTCTTAGAATACACTTGAGATCAATTACATCCGGAAATCAATCAGATCAAGTCATCACGACTTATGTGCCACTGATTGCGAGTGATTACACAAAAGAGAAAAACTTTTTAAATTTGACATTTTAATGCAACTACACTAGAAAATGTAACACATCAAGTGATCAAAATTCACCTGCCACTGATTTTTGGCCAATTACAAGATCATACAGATAAGAAAAATTTATGAAATTTGATGTTTTACGGGTGCCTTCGCTGGAACACAATAATGAAATTAAAGGGGAGAGCTTGGATCTGATTAAATACATTGATAGCCATTTTGAGGCCCCTTCTCTTCTCCCTGATAGTCATGATATTCCAATATGGAAGTTGGGTGCATCACCATTGTTGGCAAGACCTATCAGATCAATGGTGTATCACAAAATGCATCAGCATTCTATGTTCCTTTATATATCTTTAATAAGAACTCTCAAGAGGTCCTCATTTTGAAGGCAAAGCTAGGAAGTCCCATTGAGAGTTGGTAAGACAGTGCACAAGCTACAATTACAACTCTTGAGAGATCTATTACATGAATCCTTAGCATGCGTAGTTGCTTAGTGATATTTATAGAAGCACTGACAAAAGGCTGGAACAGGATAATTACTACTGTACTCACTAGAAACAGATTTAGTTTTTTGTTGTCCTCAATAATGCCTTCCTTCGATTTTTTCTTTAATGAGATGATATCTTGAGCTGATAGGTTCTTAGCAAAATAAAATGTTGATACTAGAATATACCTGATAGTGTCTTCAGTGCTCTCCTTTGTTGGATAAATTCAAATTTTGATTAGTGGGATGGAAATAAAAAATTCTATCCTATGTAGGTTAAATCCAAACCATCAAATCAGTCCTTAACTCGTTCCACATCTATTGGTCTATTTGCTTCTTGATTCCCAAGGGTCTGCCTCAAGAGAACTTTTATGTGGAATTCAAGTGATTGCATTAGGAAAGCTCACATGATTTCTTGGAAAACAGTCTGCACCCCAACAAATCAAGGAGGCTTGGGCATCAAATCATTAGGGCATTACAATATAGCTTTCATCATAAGGTAATGCTGGCACCTTACTAGGCACTCGAGCAATTTGGTTCAAATGGGCTCGACTCAAATATCTTGGTTAAAATTGTTTGGAATGTTAACTGCCACCAAAACGATTCAGGGGGATGAAGAAGCATATGGAAAGCTAGAGACTGGGCATTAAAAGGTGGGTGATTTCATTCAAAATGGGAGAAGAGCCGGACCTCGTAAAATAAGCCCATGGTTAGATGAGGTGAAGGACAGTCCTGAATGGTCATGGGGTGTCATTCTCATGTGTGCCTATGGCAGCCAACTTTGCAACAGACTATCTAGCCCAGATAAAGGAGGAGGGAGGATGGTGGTGCCTTGGACAGTTCTACAAACCACATAATGCTATTGGGACGACCACCTTTAAGAAGTAATGCTATTGCAAATTTGAAGAAGCAATGACTATATATATGACCCCTGTTTTAATTTTTTTTTTTTTTGCTGTATTAAAATGTAGGTACTTATTGTTGTCTGTGCAGGGCTTAGAGCTTGGCATTGAACCTATTGATTTACAGACGGTGAAGCTCACAGGTGCTCAGCTCTTCCATTTTAATGATTCAATTTTTTTTTTTTACTTTTGGTGAGTGGTAATCCCTGATTGTTTGTGGATTTTTCAATTTATAGGACTATTGCATAATATTGGGCATGGCCCTTTCAGCCGCTTGTATGAGCGCGAGTTTCTTCCCCGGGTTCTTAATGGATGCAAATGGTAATCCTTTATCCCTATCAATTAAATCTTGGTACCAATAGAAATTATGGACTGCACTACTGAGTGGTAAGGCAATGGGTTCTGATCCTGTTACTTGGAGGCAGCAAAAGCATAGCAAAGTCAGAGAGAGGAATTAAAACTAAAATTAATAAAGATTGCTCTTTTGAACATAAGAGATGCTGGTTGCCTTGAACCAAACATATGATCTTTCCCTGCCATCCTTTTTTCCACTCTTTTGAAACTGATGTTGTGGCATGTTGGTATCATTATTGAATCACAAAAGAGTCATCCTCTACGTCCAAAACTCTCAACTTAGCAATGTTAGTTTTTATCCATGCCAATTTCTCCACTTCTGCTTCTATGGGCACCCCTTTTTTCTTTTCCATGTGTTGAGCACATTCATAATAAATAAAATCCTTTCATACATTGGTACTCCGGATTTAACAATCTTTATAACTCTACATTCTGATGATTTAACAATCTTCAGCAATCAAATGATTAAGATCTGATATCATTTCTTGGCTACGAGGATCAATTGGGATCATGACATTGCTGAAATGACCGGAGGGGGGAGGGTGTTAATGTTGTTATGAACTATACAAATGTCATCAAGAGAGGCCATGCACATCACTCTCTTGTTTTATACTACTAAACAACTAAATTAACTGCATGGAGAGACTTTGGAAAGGAGGCTAGCTGAAACTTGTTTTGCATTGTGTGACACAGTTACTTTTAATGGGGCTCCTAATGTTGTTGAGTCTTCATTTAAGCTAAAGTCATTACTCATGTTGTGTTTCTCCTTGTTTGTATCCACAGGTTGTAGAGAATGTAACGTTTATGGCCGAAATGGTATTGTTTTCTTCACCAAAGTTATTATAAATTTATTTGGATTTCCTTTTTGAATTTTTTCCCCAGTTTCATTGAACTCGATGTTTTATTGGATGAGAATGACATGAGCTTTAAATTAGGAATTTGACTAAATGGCCTTGGTGGAATCTTGCATCACGTGTTTAGTCCAAAAGGATGTCTTGGTTATTTGGATGTATCTTGAAACATGTATGCTATATGCCAACACATCAAACATGTTAGGCATTTCAGGTGTGTTTGGATGTATCTTGATCTAACAAAAACAAAGAAAAATGGAATCACTTGCAAATGGGCTGATAAGAGTATACACAGAATAGTATACATATCAACATGGTAGGGAGATGATTTAAAAGCAGAGAAGGTTGAATGGTGTATGACTGATGACGTAGTGGTGAATGACTTTGTAGTGTGTTGGGGCATTGGGTTGTTTATATGAAGTGTTTTTTTATCATGTACAGGTACTTAACAGGTTGTAAAAAAAAATTAAATGTCACACGTACAGGGGAGACTATGCCGAAATTTCGAGAAATCTTTTATATTAGAAATTTTTACACACTTGGTATATTAAGAATATAGAGACTCTTGGAATGGAGATTGAGACTCCATTTGATTTGTCCCATGGTGTCATTATATTGTTTTTGTTGGGTAATCTGCCTGCAAATGTCTTAACAATTTGAGAGGCTTTTTGTACGAAAGGCTTTGAGTAGTTCTTTTGGATTCATTACTCTCTCTCACTTTGTGAATATTTTTGGAAAATGAGTGTTTGTCTTCTTTTTAAGTATCTGAATTTTTAGTTTATAATGCTGATAATTGTTGTATTTGGTACTTAGGTTTGGACTCTTTGGTATAGAGGTTGTCAAGGTGCTTGGTGGTGGTCTTGTACCAGGTACATTGTTTTCTTCTACATGTTTTTATATTCGTTTTCATTTTCATTTATTTCGTTTTCATGTTCATTTTCAATTGGTGGGGTCATTTTTTTTTAAATTATAGGCTTTTAAATTAATTGATTGGATGCAAGTGTGAGATTCCTTGTTAATGTTTGAACTGTGTAAAAGGACATTTTTATATATGCAGCAGGTTCGGTATTCAGGGGTGGTTTTGGATAATTTTTTTTTACATATGAAACAGTTTTGTAACGGTTATAAACCGTTACTAATTTGTGCGAATAGCAACATTTAAAAAACGTTACAAAAGATTTCACAAACGTTAGGAATGTTATGAATCAGTAACACAAATTTGGCACGAAAAACCGTTACAAAGTTTACAAAATCGTTACAAATATTTAAGTGTAAAATACCGTTACAAAACTTGCGAAACTGTTACTTTTTTATTTAAAATTATTAACACAAATGAGTATTAAAACCGTTAGGAACTAATTTCAGTAACGGAAATAAAGCGTTACAATTAATGTGTTTGTAACGGTTTATAACCGTTAGGAATGTTTATAATAGATTAGAAACGCCCAAACTGTGACCCAGAAAAACCGTTACAAATTTTTTTAGTAACGGTTTTAAACCGTTACGTATGTCCTGAAATGGTGTAGTGCTAAGAGGTTACGGTTTGAGCCTACACTCCGACCGCAGCCTCAGCGAGTCTCTTGCATGCATTGTGGCGGGAATCATTTTGGCCGTGATTGCAGGAAGCAGTCCGGTGCATGTTTCAACTGTGGAGATCCAGGGCATAAGGTTCGTTTTTGCCCAGGGAAGACAGGAGTAGCACCACCACCATTTCCAGCTCCGGCGCCCAGGCCACCATATCCTGCGCAGCCGTTAAGACAGATGCCTCCTGGACAGGCCAGGCCACAGCAGCAGCAGCAACAGCAGATGATAGTCCGACCACCTCAGCCACCGCAGCAGCGCCCTCCAGTACCTCAGCAGTGCTATCAGCAAAGACCCCCGGCACCGAGATTCCAGGGTCGTGGTCAGAGACCACCGCAGCAGTACCACCAGCAGCGTCCCCAGCAGACAGGGAAAGCTTATGCTCTGACGCACGAGGAAGCACAGGCTGCAGGAAATGTCTTTGAAGGTACACTTTTAGTTTATGGATTTGATGCTAAAGTTCTGTTTGATCCTGGTGTTAGATATCGCGATCACTGAGAGGGGGGGTGAATCAGTGATTCTTTAAAAAAAGGTCCAATTTAACAACAAAAGCAAATCAAATCACACAAGGACACCAGATTTAACGTGGTTCACCAAAAGGCTACGTCCACGGTTCAAAGACTGTCCGAACACCAATCCGGGACAGATCTGAATCTATTTAGTCGCACCAACGACAAAGAGCACCAACCCTTAGTTTCAGATAGCACCAACTATCTAGGAAGCACCTACTCCCTTTAGTTTCAGATAGCACCAACTATCTAGGAAGCAACGACTCCCTTTACAATTTATCTGCACCAACAGATAGGATCACCAAACCCCAGACACCAAGCACCAACTTGATGTTCTACAGAATAAGAATAGAAACCTTTTTCTATAGACCTTCCCCTCTACAATCTCTCTCTCTCAATCCCTTACAAATTGAAAATTAAAGTATAAATAGAGAGACACTTATCTTATGGACGAAACACCATCTTCAAGAGCACATCCTCGTCCACACTTGCTGTAGAAACTTCTGATAATACTGCACACAGCAACAGCACTCTCTTTTCTCCAAAACTCTCTCTCTCTTCTTCTCTTTTCTCTTCTCTTCTTTCTCTCTTGGTGTCTTCTTAAAAACGAACCAAACATGCCTTTATATAGGTTATGTTAACCTTTAAGAGTGTTCAAAATAGGCTACAATTCGTTTAGAAAGAGTCCCAAACAAAATAGATAAGAATGCTGAATTTTCGTGCAAGACTTCTGTTTCTGCGCAACTCTGGTTCCCGTGCTCGGTCGACATCCTTGTGTGCTCGGTCGACATCATACACAGTCTGGAAACAGACAACTATCGCGCTCGGTCGACATCCTGGGGTCCCGGTCGACCGACGACACACTGTGTCATGAAAATAACTGGGAGCTTCCTGAAACTTTTTCTGCAGGTTTCTCTTTGCTCGGTCGACCGCATGGGGTGCCCGGTCGACCGCACACTCTGCTTCAGGAATTTTGAATTCCTGAACTGTTTCAACTCTTATTCTTCTTTTAAGCTCTATCAACACCAGCCTATTATCATCATGCTTGTGACAATGTGTTGACAATAATTCCAACTCAAAATAATACTTTGAGATATTAATTTCTTCAATTCTTCAAAGGACTTCTCAAGTCATCTCAAATTCCAACAATCTCCCCCTTTGGAATTGTTGGCAACACTTTTGGAACTTCAACACTTAGAACACTAGTTGATCTTTATGAAGCTTCTTCAGAACCATAGTCTTCCCCTGTCTTAAAAAAAAATAGAATCAATCAAGATCTCTAACACTCTTGATACCAATCTCCCCAAAGTTATCATAGCATAACTTCTTCTAACATAGCTTTCTCCTAGCTTAAGTCTTTCTCCCCCTTTGACAACAAGTCCAAAGGGACCAACGAAGGAGCGAATAGGATATTCAAAGAATACTTTGCTCCCCCTTTCAAGCCCTTCTCCTAAGGATTAGGAGAGTGAGTAACTCCTAATTTTTTCCGGAGATACTCGAAGACTTCTTTTGGCAGAGGTTTTGTGAAGATATCAGCAACTTGCTCAGTAGTTGGGACATATTCCAACTTTACCTCACCATCTGCAACCTTTTTCTTGAGAAAGTGATAGGGAATTGCTATATGCTTCGTTCTAGAATGTTGAACAGGATTCTTGGAGATGTGAATTGCACTTGTGTTGTCACAGAGGATCGGCGTAGGATCCGTTGTCGGAACTCCTAGATCAGAGAGCATTTGCCGCATCCATAACACTTGTGTACAACAAGTTGCCGCTGCAATATATTCCGCTTCCGCTGTAGAAAGGGATACTGAGTCTTGTTTCTTACTGTGCCATGCCATCAACCTGTCACCGAGATAGAATGCACCACCGCTTGTACTCTTGCGATCATCTATACATCCAGCCCAATCGGCGTCAGAGTATGCAACAAGAGTAAAGGACTTGCCTTTAGGATACCAAATGCCAAGCTCCATGGTACCTTTCAGATATCGAAATATCCTTTTTACTGCTGTGAGGTGGGTCTCAGTTGGTGATGCTTGAAATCGAGCCACCATACATACTGCTTGCAGAAGATCCGGTCTTGTAGCAGTCAAATAAAGCAAGCTTCCTATCATAGAACGATAAGTGGTGTGATCAACGGACGAACCCTTATCATCTTTGCTTAGCTTTGTGTTCGTTGTCATTGGTGTGCTTACTGGCTTGCTGTCTTCCATGTTAAATCGCTTCAGCATTTCCTTGATGTATTTCATCTGTGATATGAAGATACCATGTTTCAGCTGCTGAACTTGTAAACCAAGGAAGAACTTTAGTTCTCCAAGCATTGACATCTCAAATTCTTTCTTCATCTCTTCAGCAAAATTCCTGCACATTTCTTCATCGTTGCCACCAAAGATTATGTCATCGACATAAACAATAACAACCAGTTGTTTGCTCAACTCTGTTTTGACATAAAGATTGCTATCAACCAGTCCTTTTCCAAAACCGATCTTGCGGAGATATAGGTCCAGCCGTGCATACCACGCCCTTTGCGCTTGTTTCAGCCCATAAAGAGCCTTTTTCAACTTGCACACTAGGTCTGAGTTTTTGCTAATAGTAAAACCATCAGGTTGCTCAATGTAGACCTCTTCTTCAAGTAATCCATTCAAGAAGGCTGACTTTACATCCATCTGAAATACCTTGAAGGTTTTGTATGCAGCCAATGCAAGAAACATACGAATGGCTTCCAGACGAGCCACCGGTGCAAAGGTCTCTTCAAAATCTATGCCTTCAACTTGAGCATAGCCTTTACAAACCAACCTTGCTTTGTTTCGTATGACATGACCATCTTCATTCAGCTTATTCCGAAAGACCCATTTAGTACCAATAACATTCTTATCGGTAGGTCTAGAAACTAGTTCCCATGTGGAGTTCTTCTCAATTTGCTCCAACTCCTCATGCATAGCTTTCAACCAACTTTCATCGAGACTGGCTTCAGCCACAGTCTTGGGTTCAATGGTGGACACAAGTGAGTAATTGCTAACTACACTTTGTCTTGTTTTAACACCGACCTCAGGATCTCCAATGATTTGATCCTTAGGGTGTTACTCTACCCAAGTGCTTTTCTTTCTAGGTGTAGCATCCTCTGAGTCATCCTTTGATTTCTCAGAATCATTAGGTTTAGCTACTTCATCATCAATCAATCTCACTCGAGTCCTCATAAACGGGACTGTCATAATGAGTTCCATTCTTTGATTCATAGTTTTCATCAATTCTAACATCGGCACTTTCTATGATTTTTCTGGTCCTTTTGTTAAGACATCTGTAAGCCTTACTAGATGAGGAATAACCCAGAAATATACCTTCATCAGCTCTTTCATCAAATTTGCCCGGATTTTGTTCAAGACGCTTGATGTAACACTTGCTACCGAAGACTCTGAAGTGCTTGACTGTTGCTTTTCGCCCAAACCATAGCTCATAAGGAGTTTTGACTTCATGTGGCCTGATCAAGCATCGATTCTGAATGTATACAGCCGTATGGATTGCCTCCTTCCAGTATTTGTCAGCTAGCTTACTCTCAGTTAGCATTGTACGAGCCATCTCTTGAACGGTGCGATTTTTCCGTTCCACAACTCCATTTTGCTGTGGAGTTCTAGGGGCTGAATACTGTCTTTGAATGCCATGGTGCTCACAATAGTTAGTGAACTCTTCAGATGTGAATTCACCGCCTCGATCAGACCTTAAAATCTTGATACGTTTTCCAAGCATATTTTCAACCTGTGCTTTAAACACTTTAAAACGATCAAGTGCTTGATGTTTATGCTTAAGAAACAATACCCATGTCATACGAGTATAATCATCAATGCATAACATAAAATACTTATCTCCATTGGTGCTTTGAGTTCGCATCGGTCCACAGAGATCAGTGTGCACTAGCTCAAGAGGTTTCTTTGAATGATGCTCCTTTGACTTGAACATTACCCTCGTTTGCTTTCCCTTTTGACAAGAATCGCAAATGGGGTTGGAAGGCTTTTCAACTGTAGACATACCTCTGAGAGTCTTTGAATTGCAGATCTTTGACATGTTATCAAAGTTTAGATGCCCAAGGCGTTTGTGCCACAACCAACTTTCCTCTGTCCGACTCATCAAGCAAGTCTTTTCAGCTCCATCTGACAATGTATAGAGATTTCCAGCAGTCCTAGATCCAGTAGCCACTGTTTTGCCGTTGCTACACTTCTTGATAGCAAAACCATTCTTAGTGAAGACAACTTCGTGGCCTTTGTCACAGATCTGGCTCACACTAAGCAAGTTGTGTCTTAGTCCAGACACATATAAGACCTCGTCTGATCTAATCTTGTTTGCCTTTAGCTGAACAACACCTTTGCCGCAGATTTTGGCACCATCATTGTTACCAAACTTCACTGATCCGCCTTCATAGTGCTGTAATTTGACGAATTTTTCCTTATCACCTGTCATATGGCTTGAACAACCACTATCAAGGACCCATGGTGCTGTCTTCTTTTGTGCATTGAATGCCGTTTGCACAATGAGAGATTCTTTGGAATTATCTTTCCTTTTCTTTGCCCTCCATGCCTTAACTAACTTGGGTTTCTTTTCAACCTGAAATTGGTTAGCTATAGGCAACCTACAATCCCTAGCCAAGTGTCCATAATTATGACATATATAGCACTCAATTTTGTGGCTGTTTAGGATTGAAAAAGGATTCCTAGTCACAAATGGGCTGTTTCTAACATAGAATTTGCAATCAGCTCTTTTATGTCCATATCTATTACAATGATAGCAATAACCATAGAATCTGAACATTCTTCCTTTCTTAGGTGGCTGGTTAAACTCCACAAACCTTTTCTTATTGACCGTCTCAATACTAGGCTGAATTTGAAGCTTTGTAACCTTGAGAGGTATGGCACTTTGTCTCATAAACAAAGAAGGTGCAGCTTTAGAGGACTCTCCGGTTTCAAATCCAATACCAAATTTATTGTGGAAGGGCTTTTGAACTTTCAGAATTTCATTGAGTTTCATTGTGTTGGAATTTGAGATGACTTGAGTAGTCTTTGAAGAATTGAAGGAATTAATATCTCAAAGTATTGTTTTGAGCTGGAATTCTTGTCAACACATTGTCACAAACGTGATGTTAAAAGGCTGGTGTTGATAGAGCTGAAAAGAAGAATCAGAGTTCAAACAGTCAGGAATTCAGAATTCCTGAAGCAGAGTCTGCGGTCGACCGGGCACCCCATGCGGTCGACCGAAGCAAGAGAAACCTGCAGAAAAAGTTTTAGACTGCTCCCAGTTATTTTCGTGACACAGTGTGTCTTCGGTCGACCGGGACTCCAGGATGTCGACCGAGCGCGATAGTTGTCTGTTTCCAGACAGTGTCTTCGGTCGACCGAGCAAGCAAGGATGTCGACCGAGCACGGAACCAGAGTTGCGCAGAAACAGAAGTCTTGCACGAAAATTCAGCACTCTTATCTAATTTGTTTGGGACTCTCTCCAAACGAATTGTAGCCTGTTTTGAATACAATTAAGGGTTAACATAACCTATAAAAAGGCATGTATGGGTCGTTCTTAAATACACAAGAAGAGAAGAGAAAAGAAAGAAGAGAAGAGAAAAGAGAGAAGAGAAGAGAGAAGAGAGTGCTGTGTTGCTGTGTTGCTGCATTATCAGACGTTTTCTACAGCAATTGTGGACGAGATTGTGCTCTTGAAGATGGTGATTCGTCCATGAGTTAAGTGTCTCTCTTTATGCTTTAGATTTCAATTTGTAAGGGATTGTGAGAGAGAGAATTGTAGAGGGGAAGGGCTGTAGACAGAGTTTATCTTCTATTCTGTTTTTACATCAAGTTGGTGCTTGGTGTTTGGGGTTTGGTGATCCTATCTGTGGGTGCAGATAAATTGTAAAGGGAGTAGGTGCTTCCTAGATAGTGGGTGCTATCTAAAACTAAGGGTTTGTGCTCTTTGTCGTTGGTGCGACTAAATATATTCAGACCTGTACCGGATCGGTGTTCGGACGGTTTTGATCCGTGGACGTAGCCTTTCGGTGAACCACGTTAAATCTGGTGTCATTGTGTGATTTGACTTACTTTTGTTGTTAGTTTGGACCTGTTGAGAAAGGAATCACTGATTCACCCCCCCTCTCAGTGATCGCGATATCTAACAATTGGTATCAGAGCAAGGCTCCCTTGATCAGTTTAATACGCTAAGGGTGATCTCTTGTCAAATCACATGGCAGTCAATACAGGGAATATGAAAGCTCCTCTGTTTGATGGTTCTAATTACCCTTTTTGGAAGATTAGGATGCAAGCCTTCATCAAATCTCTTGGCTATGATTTTTGGGAGGCTGTCAGAGTCGGCTACAATACTGCCACCGTACCCAATGATACTGCATCGAAGAAGTTGGCAGACAACGACTCCAAGGCGCAGAATGCACTCTTTAGTGGCCTTGTGGACAGCGAGCTTGTCAAAGTAATTGCATGCAAAACAGCCAAGGAAATTTGGGACAAGTTGCAAAGCATACATGAAGGTGATGAGAAGATTAAAGAAGCCAAATTGCAAACTCATCGCTCTCAATTCGAGTCTCTTCGCATGGAGGAAAGCGAGAATGTTGACTCGTATATGCAACGAGTGAATGAAGTCACGAATGATATTCGTGGACTAGGGGAGGAGATTAAAGAGCCGGTCATCGTCAAAAAGGTTCTAAGATCTCTTCTTCCCCGGTTTGATTCAAAAGTCTCAGCCATCGAAGAAGCCAAAGATCTGAATGCATTTTCCATGGATGAATTACATGGTTCTCTAACTGCCTATGAGATGCGCATAGGAAAGACGTCTTCATCTGATAAAGAAGCGGCCTTCAAAGTTCAGAAAAAGGCAAAAGAGACTGCTGGTCATGATGTTGATTCTGATGATGATGAGCTTGAAGCTCAATTTGTTAGAAAGTTGAAGAAAGGAAGCAATGGCAAGTACAAAGGGAAGCTACCCTTTAAATGCTTCAATTGTGGAGGTGTTGGTCACTTTGCTTCGAAGTGTCCGCTAAAAGAAGACAATGATAATGACTCTTATGCTGAAAAGAGTAAAGGAAAGAGAAATTTCAGAAAAAGAGGCAAAGCTAAAAACTTTCTATGTCAACAAGATGACAGCACGTCTGAAACTTCAGACGATGATGAATCAACCGAAGCTCTCTTCATGGTCACTGTTGAAGAAGAAGAAGAGCTAGATCCGGAAGAGGAAGAGGAGGCTGAAGTCAATCTTGAAGAGGAACTCATAGCCGCACTTGAGGAGCTTAGCATGGAACGCAAAACAAGTAAGAAAAATCTGAAACTTCTCCATGAATCTGAAAGTTCTATTATTGCTTTGAAAACTCAAGTAGAAGAATATAAAAGAATGGTAGAAGTCCTTGAAAACCAAATAAGTATCAAAAAGGAAGAGGCTATGAAACTTGAAACTGAGATCGCTAGAGCAAAGGCTGAAAATTTGGAAAATAGCAAAAAACTCAAAGCGCTCCAAGCGATTGAAGGGACTATGAAACTCGATGAACTACTGAAAGTTCAAAGACCTGCCCACTTCAGATTTGGTCTAGGATTTGAGAAAGGTGAATCCTCTAAGATTGCACCTCCTGAAAAGAAAGAGTTTGTGAAGCAAGTCACTGCACCTTCTAACTCTATGAAGCCCACTCAACCTAGAAAGGAGTCCATTAGAAAGGTAATGAAGACTAACCAGCCACAAAGAAGATACAAATTCTATGGTTATTGCTTTCATTGTAATATGTTTGGACATAAAAGAGACAATTGCAAATTCTATGTGCAATACAGCTCACTTGTGACTAGGAACCCTTTTTCAATCTTAAGTAGCCACAAAATTGAGTGCCATAAGTGCTATAATTATGGACACTTGGCTAGGGATTGTAGGTTTCATATTGCTAACAAATTTCAGGTTGAAAAGAAACCCAAGTTAGTCAAGGCTTGGAGAGCAAAGCAAAGTGCAGAAAGTCCCAAAGAATCTCTCATTGTGCAAATGGCATTCAATGCACAAAAGAAGGCAGCACCATGGGTCCTTGATAGTGGTTGTTCAAGCCATATGACTGGTGATAAAGAGAAATTCATCAAATTACAGCACTATGAAGGCGGTTCAGTGAAGTTTGGCAACAATGATGGTGCCAAAATCTGCGGAAAAGGTGTTATTCAGCTTATGGCAAACAAGATCAGATCGGAAGAAGTCTTATATGTGTCTGGATTGAGACACAACCTGCTTAGTGTGAGCCAGATCTGTGACAAGGGTCACGAAGTTATCTTCACAAAGAATGGGTTTGCCATCAAGAAGAGTAGCAACGGCAAAACAGTGGCAACTGGATCAAGAACTGCTGGAAATCTCTATACATTGTCAGATGGAGCTGAAAAGACCTGCTTGATGAGTCGGACAGAGGAAAGTTGGTTGTGGCACAAACGCCTTGGGCATCTAAGCTTTGATAACATGTCAAAGATTTGCAATTCAAAGGCTGTAAGAGGCATGTCTACAGTTGAAAAGCCTTCCAATCCCATTTGCGACTCTTGCCAAAAGGGAAAGCAAACGAGGGTTATGTTCAAGTCAAAGGAGCATCATTCCAAGAAACCTCTTGAGCTAGTGCACACTGATCTCTGTGGACCGATGCGAACTCAAAGCACCAATGGAGATAAGTATTTCATGTTATGCATTGATGATTATACTCGTATGACATGGGTATTGTTTCTTAAGCATAAGCATCAAGCACTTGATCGTTTTAAAGTGTTTAAAGCACAGGTTGAAAATCAATTGGAAAAACGTATCAAGATTTTAAGGTCTGATCGTGGAGGCGAGTTCACATCTGAAGAGTTCACTAAATATTGTGAACATCATGGCATTCAAAGACAGTACTCAGCCCCTAGAACTCCACAGCAAAATGGAGTTGTGGAACGGAAGAATCGCACCGTACAAGAGATGGCTCGTACGATGCTAAGTGAAAGCAAGATGGCTGACAAGTATTGGAAAGAGGCAATTCATACGGCTGTATACATTCAAAATCGATGCTTGATCAGGCCACATGAAGACAAAACTCCCTATGAGCTATGGTTTGGAAGAAAAGCAACAGTCAAGCACTTCAGAGTCTTCGGCAGCAAGTGTTACATCAAGCGGCTCGAACAAAATCCGGGCAAATTTGAAGAAAGAGCTGACGAAGGTATATTTCTGGGTTACTCCTCTACTAGCAAGGCATATAGGTGTCTTAACAAAAGAACCAGAAAAATCATAGAAAGTGCTGATGTGAGAATAGATGAGAATATTGAACCAAAGAATGCAACTCATAATGACAGTCCAGTTTATGAGGACTCGAGTGAGATTGATGATGAGATGGCTGAATCTAATGATTCTGAAAAATCAAAGGATGACTCAGAAGATACTACACCTAAGAAGCACAGCACTTGGGTAGAGCAACACCCTAAGGATCAAATAATTGGAGATCCTAAGGCAGGCGTTCAAACTAGACAAAGTGTAGTTAGCAATTACTCACTTGTGTCCACCATTGAACCCAAGACTGTGGCTGAAGCCAGTCTCGATGAAAGTTGGTTGAAATCTATGCATGAGGAGTTGGAGCAAATTGAGAAGAACTCCACATGGGAACTTGTTCCTAGACCTACTGATAAGAATGTTATTGGTACTAAATGGGTCTTTCGGAATAAACTGAATGAAGATGGTCAAGTCATTAGAAACAAAGCAAGGTTGGTTTGTAAAGGCTATGCTCAAGTTGAAGGCATAGATTTTGAAGAGACCTTTGCACCGGTGGCTCGTCTGGAAGCTATTCGTATGTTTCTTGCATTGGCAGCATACAAAACCTTCAAGGTATTTCAGATGGACGTAAAGTCAGCTTTCTTGAATGGTTTACTTAAAGAAGAGGTCTACATTGAGCAACCTGATGGTTTTCTCATCAGCAAAAATTCAGATCTAGTGTGCAAGTTGAAAAAGGCTCCTTATGGACTGAAACAAGCGCCAAGGGCATGGTATGCAAGGCTGGATCTCTATCTCCGCAAGATCGGTTTTGGAAAAGGAATGGTTGATAGCAATCTGTATGTCAAAACTGAGTTAAGCAAACAGCTGGTTGTCATTGTTTATGTTGATGACATAATCTTTGGAGGCAATGATGAGGAGATGTGCAGGAATTTTGCTGAAGAGATGAAGAAAGAATTTGAAATGACGATGCTTGGAGAACTAAAGTTCTTTCTTGGTTTACAAGTTCAGCAGCTGAAACATGGCATCTTCATATCACAAATGAAGTACATTAAGGAAATGCTGAAACGGTTCAATATGGAAGACAGCAAGCCAGTGAGCACACCAATGTCAACGAACACGAAGCTTAGCAAAGATGATAAGGCCTCGTCCGTTGATCATACCACCTATCGCTCTATGATAGGAAGCTTGCTCTACTTGACTGCTACAAGACCAGATCTTCTACAAGCAGTATGTATGGTTGCACGTTTTCAAGCAGCACCAACTGAAACGCACCTTACAGCAGTGAAAAGAATCTTTCGATATCTGAAAGGTACTATGGAGCTTGGTATCTGGTATCCCAAAGGCAAATCCTTCACTCTTGTTGCATATTCTGATGCCGATTGGGCTGGATGCGTAGATGATCGCAAGAGTACTAGCGGCGGCGCATTTTATCTTGGCGAAAGATTAGTTGCTTGGCATAGTAAGAAGCAAGACTCAGTATCCCTTTCGACAGCGGAAGCGGAATATATTGCAGCGGCAACTTGTTGTACGCAAGTGTTATGGATGCGGCAAATGCTCTCTGATCTAGGAGTTCCTACAACGGATCCTACGCCGATCCTATGTGACAACACGAGTGCAATTCATATATCTAAAAATCCTGTTCAGCACTCTCGAACAAAGCATGTAGCAATTCGTTATCATTTTCTTAAAGATAAAGTTGCTGATGGAGAGGTCAAGTTGGAATATGTTCCAACAACTGAGCAAGTGGCTGATTTTTTCACGAAACCTCTGCCAAAGGAAGTCTTCGAGTATCTCCGGAAAAAGTTAGGAGTTACTCACTCTCCTAAACCGTAGGAGTTGTGCTTGAAAGGGGGAGCAATGCATTCATTGAATATCCTATTCGCTCCTCAGTTTGGTCCCTTTGGACTTGTTGTCAAAGGGGGAGAGATGTTATGCTATGATAGCAAGGAGAGATGTTATGCTATGAAACCTAGGGGGAGATTGTTGACAGTGCATGATTGTTATTTCAGAATTTCAGAATTGGTTCCAAGTGAGTGTTGAAGTTCCAATAGTGTTGCCAACAATTCCAAAGGGGGAGATTGTTGGAATTTGAGATGACTTGAGTAGTCTTTGAAGAATTGAAGGAATTAATATCTCAAAGTATTGTTTTGAGTTGGAATTCTTGTCAACACATTGTCACAAACAGTGATGTTAAAAGGCTGGTGTTGATAGAGCTGAAAAGAAGAATCAGAGTTCAAACAGTCAGGAATTCAGAATTCCTGAAGCAGAGTCTGCGGTCGACCGGGCACCCCATGCGGTCGACCGAAGCAAGAGAAACCTGCAGAAAAAGTTTTAGACTGCTCCCAGTTATTTTCGTGACACGGTGTGTCTTCGGTCGACCGGGACTCCAGGATGTCGACCGAGCGCGATAGTTGTCTGTTTCCAGACAGTGTCTTCGGTCGACCGAGCAAGCAAGGATGTTGACCGAGCACGGAACCAGAGTTGCGCAGAAACAGAAGTCTTGCACGAAAATTCAGCACTCTTATCTAATTTGTTTGGGACTCTCTCCAAACGAATTGTAGCCTGTTTTGAATACAATTAATTAACATAACCTATAAAAAGGCATGTATGGGTCGTTCTTAAATACACAAGAAGAGAAGAGAAAAGAAAGAAGAGAAGAGAAAAGAGAGAAGAGAAGAGAGAAGAGAGTGCTGTGTTGCTGTGTTGCTGCATTATCAGACGTTTTCTACAGCAATTGTGGACGAGATTGTGCTCTTGAAGATGGTGATTCGTCCATGAGTTAAGTGTCTCTCTTTATGCTTTAGATTTCAATTTGTAAGGGATTGAGAGAGAGAGAATTGTAGAGGGGAAGGGCTGTAGACAGAGTTTATCTTCTATTCTGTTTTTACATCAAGTTGGTGCTTGGTGTTTGGGGTTTGGTGATCCTATCTGTGGGTGTAGATAAATTGTAAAGGGAGTAGGTGCTTCCTAGATAGTGGGTGCTATCTAAAACTAAGGGTTGGTGCTCTTTGTCGTTGGTGCGACTAAATATATTCAGACCTGTACCGGATCGGTGTTCGGACGGTTTTGATCCGTGGACGTAGCCTTTCGGTGAACCACGTTAAATCTGGTGTCATTGTGTGATTTGACTTACTTTTGTTGTTAGTTTGGACCTGTTGAGAAAGGAATCACTGATTCACCCCCCTCTCAGTGATCGCGATATCTAACACATTGTCCCTTCAATCGCTTGGAGTGCTTTGAGTTTTCGGCTATTTTCCAAGTTTTCAGCCTTTGCTCTAGCGATTTCAGTTTCAAGTTTCATAGCCTCTTCCTTTTTGATACTTATTTGATTTTGAAGGACTTCCACCATTCTTTTATATTCTTCAACTTGAGTTTTCAAAGCAATAATTGAACTTTCAGATTCATGAAGAAGTTTCAGATTTTTCTTACTTGTTTTTCGTTCCATGCTAAGCTCCTCAAGTGCGGCAATGAGTTCTTCTTCGAGATTGACCTCAGCCTCCTCTTCCTCTTCCGGCTTTTGCTCCTCTTCTTCTTCAACGGTAACCATGAAGAGAGCTTCAGTTGCCTCGGCTGATTCATCATCGTCTGAAGTTTCAGACGTGCTGTCATTATATTGACTGATGAAGCTTTTTGCTTTGCCCCTCTTTCTGAAATTTTTCTTCCACTTACTCTTATCAACATAAGAGTCATCATCATTATTCTCTTTCAGCGGGCACTTCGCAGCAAAGTGACCAACACCGCCACAATTGAAGCATTTAAAGGGTAGCTTCCCTTTGTACTTTCCATTGCTTCCTTTCTTCAGCTTTCTAACAAATTGAGCCTCAAGCTCATCATCATCAGTATCAGAATCATGACCAGCAGTCTCTTTTCCCTTTTTCTGAACTTTGAAGGCCGCTTCTCTATCAGATGAAGACGTCTTTCCTATGCGCATCTCATAGGCAGTGAGTGAACCATGCAACTCATCCATGGAAAATTCATTCAGATCCTTGGCTTCTTCTATGGCTGAGACTTTTGAATCAAACCGGGGAAGAAGAGATCTTAGAACCTTTTTGACGATGACTGGTTCTTTCATCTCTTCCCCTAGTCCACGAATGTCATTCGTGACTTCATTCACTCGTTGCAAATATGAGTCAACATTCTCGCTTTCCTCCATGCGAAGAGATTCAAATTGAGAGCGATGGGTTTGCAATTTTGCTTCTTTGATCTTCTCATCTCCTTCATTAATGCTTTTCAACTTGTCCCATATTTCCTTGGCTGTTTTGCATGCAATTACTTTGACTAGCTCGCTGTCCACAAGGCCACTAAAGAGTGCATTCTGCGCCTTAGAGTCGTTGTCTGCTAACTTCTTCGTTGCAGCATCATTGGGTACAATGGCAATATTGTAACCGACTCTGACAGTCTCCCAGACATCATAGCCAAGTGACTTAATGAAAGCCTGCATTCTGATCTTCCAGAAGGAGTAATTAGAACCATCAAACAAAGGTGCTTTCTTATTCCCTATATTGGTTGCCATGTGATTTGACAAGAGATCACCCTTAGCGTGTTAAGCTTTTCAAGGGAACCTTACGCTCTGATACCAATTGTTAGATATCGCGATCACTGAGAGGGGGGGGGGTGAATCAGTGATTCTTTAAAAACAGGTCCAATTTAACAACAAAAGCAAATCAAATCACACAAGGACACCAGATTTAACGTGGTTCACCAAAAGGCTACGTCCACGGTTCAAAGACTGTCCGAACACCAATCCGGGACAGATCTGAATCTATTTAGTCGCACCAACGACAAAGAGCACCAACCCTTAGTTTTAGATAGCACCAACTATCTAGGAAACACCTACTCCCTTTAGTTTCAGATAGCACCAACTATCTAGGAAGCACCGACTCCCTTTACAATTTATCTGCACCAACAGATAGGATCACCAAACCCCAGACACCAAGCACCAACTTGATGTTCTACAGAATAAGAATAGAAACCTTTTTCTATAGACCTTCCCCTCTACAATCTCTCTCTCTCTCAATCCCTTACAAATTGAAAATTAAAGTATAAACAGAGAGACACTTATCTTATGGACGAAACACCATCTTCAAGAGCACATCCTCGTCCACACTTGCTGTAGAAACTTCTGATAATACTGCACACAGCAACAGCACTCTCTTCTCTCCAAAACTCTCTCTCTCTTCTTCTCTTTTCTCTTCTCTTCTTTCTCTCTTGGTGTCTTCTTAAAAACGAACCAAACATGCCTTTATATAGGTTATGTTAACCTTTAAGAGTGTTCAAAATAGGCTACAATTCGTTTAGAAAGAGTCCCAAACAAAATAGATAAGAATGCTGAATTTTCGTGCAAGACTTCTGTTTCTGCGCAACTCTGGTTCCCGTGCTCGGTCGACATCCTGGTGTGCTCGGTCGACATCATACACAGTCTGGAAACAGACAACTATCGCGCTCGGTCGACATCCTGGGGTCCCGGTCGACCGACGACACACTGTGTCATGAAAATAACTGGGAGCTTCCTGAAACTTTTTCTGCAGGTTTCTCTTTGCTCGGTCGACCGCATGGGGTGCCCGGTCGACCGCACACTCTGCTTCAGGAATTCTGAATTCCTGAACTGTTTCAACTCTTATTCTTCTTTTAAGCTCTATCAACACCAGCCTATTATCATCATGCTTGTGACAATGTGTTGACAATAATTCCAACTCAAAATAATACTTTGAGATATTAATTTCTTCAATTCTTCAAAGGACTTCTCAAGTCATCTCAAATTCCAACACCTGGATCTACACACTCGTTTGTTGCACCGGCATTTGCACTGCATTTGAGGGAGGATAAGGAGATACTACCCTATGATTTGATGGTAGCTACCCCTGTAGGTAGACATGTAGCTTGTAATGTCATCTACCCTAGGTGTAGTATTCAGTTTGGGGAAGTTAAGCTGACCGTTAGTTTGATCATCTTACCGATGGCGGAGTTTGAAGTGATACTCGGTATGGATTGGTTAACTAAGAATCGAGCAGTGTTAGATTGTTTCAACAAGACTATGAAGTTGCATAGTGCAGGCCGTAGTGTCGAGTTTATTGGAGCTGAAAAGCCCATCTCCACTCGGATGATTTCTGTATTGAAGGCAGAGCGATTGATGAGGAGCGGTTGTGAAGGTTTTATCGCATTTGTTGCGGAAGATAAGGAGTCCAAGTCCGTTGATGAGATTCCAGTGGTGCGAGAATTCCCGGATGTGTTTCCGGATGAAATTTCTGGTTTGCCACCTATTTGTGAGTTAGATTTCATGATTGAATTGCAGCCAGGGACAGCACCTATTTCGAATGCCCCTTATAGGATGGCACCAGCAGAATTGAAAGAGTTGAAGACTCAGATAGGAGATCTGTTGGATAAGGTTTCATTAGGCCCAGTGTTTCACCGTGGGGAGCTCCGGTGATATTTGTGAAGAAGAAGGATGGGACTATGAGGATGTGCATAGATTACAGACAGTTGAACCAGATGACTGTTAAGAACAAGTACCCGTTACAGAGGATCGATGAGCTATTCGATCAGTTGCAGGGAGCCCAATTCTTTTCGAAGATAGATCTGCGTCCCGATTATCATCAGTTGCGAGTCAGAAAGGAAGATGTTCCTAAGACTGCATTCCGGACGAGATATGGACATTTTGAGTTTCTTGTGATGCCTTTTGGATTGACAAATGCTCCAGCAGTTTTTATGGCATTGATGAACAAGGCATTTGCTCCTTTCTTGGCTCAGTTTGTAGTAGTCTTCATAAATGATGTTTTGGTATACTCGAAGACTAAGGAAGAGCATGAGCATCAGTTGAGAACTTCTTTACAGCTTTTGAGGGATAACCAACTGTATGCTAAGTTAAGCAAATGTGAGTTTTGGTTGGAGCAAGTTGCATTTTTGGGCCACATTATCTCTAAAGAAGGATTAACAGTGGATCCCAAGAAGATTGCAGCAGTTGTCAATTGGAGTAGCCCGCGGAATGTAGCGGAGATTCGTAGTTTCCTTGGACTTGCAGGTTACTACAGAAGGTTTGTGAAAGGATTCGCTACCATCGTATCCCCGTTGACTAAGTTGACAAGTAAAGATATTCCATTTGTATGGACGGAGGGGTGTGAAAAGAGTTTCCAAGAGCTGACGACCCGGTTGACTACAACACCTATACTTGCCTTACCCGCTGGAAGTGGAGGATTTGTGATTTTCACAGATGTATCAGAAGTAGGTTTGGGATGTGTCCTCATGCAGCATGACAAGGTAATAGCATATGGATCGAGGCAATTGAAGGATCATGAGAAGAAGTATGACACACATGACTTGGAGTTAGTAGCAGTGGTGTTTGCATTGAAGTTGTGGAGGCACTATTTATATGGGGAGAGATTTGAGGTGCATACAGATCATAAAAGTCTGCAATACCTGTTTACACAGGGTGACCTGAATAACAGGCAGAGGAGATGGATGGAGTACATAAAGGATTATGATTTTCCGATCAAGTACCATCCAGGAAGAGTGAATGTGGTAGCAGATGCTCTCAGTAGAAAGGCAGCATTCAGTGCGTGTATAATGCCTGAATGGAGATTGATGGAGCAATTCAGAGATATGGATGTGGAAGTCTGGCCAGTCAATGAGAAGGTCCTAGTTGCTACTATGGGAGTTTGGGAGCCAGAAATAGTTAACAGGATCAAGGAATGCCAGAAGGATGATCCAGAAATTCAGAGAATCATTGATCATGCAGAGGACAAGCCAGAGTTCAGATTAATAGAGGGAGTTTTGTACTGTAAGGATAGGGTGTGTGTGTCAGATGTTCAAGATATCAAGTCAGAGTTGATGACAGATGCGCACCATACCAGATACTCTATTCACCAAGGAAGCACCAAAATGTATCAGAATTTGAAGAATCACTATTGGTGGGTGAAAATGAAGAAAGAGATCGCAGAATTTGTCTCAAGGTGTATGACTTGTCAGCAGATTAAGGCAGAGCACAAGAAACCTCCTGGTTTACTTCACCCGTTGGAGATTCCTCAGTGGAAATGGGAGACTATCACCATGGATTTCGTGTTGGGTTTGCTGAACACAAAGAAAGGCAATGATGCTATTTGGGTGATTGTGGATAGATTGACTAAATCAGCCCATTTCTTGCCATTCAAGACTGGTCAGTTTATGGATAAGATGACTAAGATGTACAAGGACAATATAGTCAAGTTGCATGGAATGCCTAAGTCCATAGTGTCTGATCGAGACACTAAGTTTGTCTCTCAGTTTTGGTCTACTTTCTAGTCATCTATGAGAACCCAGTTGAAGTTCAGCACAGCTTACCACCCTCAGACGGATGGACAGTCAGAGCGTACCATTCAGATATTGGAAGATCTCCTCCGAGCATGTGTTTTGGGTTTCAAGGAGATTTGGGATGAGAGTTTGCCTCTATGTGAGTTTGCCTACAACAACAGTTATCATTCAAGTATTGGTATGGCACCATTTGAGGCATTGTACGGAAGGAGATGCAGAACCCCAGCATGTTGGGAGGAAGTTGGAGTTCGGAGTTTTCATGGCCCTTCAGAGATTGCTGATTCCAGTGAGAAGATCAGAGTTGTCCAGATGAGAATGAAGGAGTCACGTGATCGTCAGAAGAGCTATGCAGACAAGAGGCGGAGACCTTTAGAATTCCAAGTGGGGGATATGGTTTTCCTGAAAGTGTCTCCGATGAGAGGTGTTGTTAGATTCGGACAGAAAGGGAAGCTTGCCAAGAGGTTTGTGGAACCGTTTGAGATCAAGAGCAAGATTGGAGACGTGGCTTATCGTCTAGTGCTACCGCCAGAGTTAGCGGGTGTGCACGACGTATTTCATGTTTCAATGCTTCGGAAGTATATTCCAGATCCCCCCCCCCCACGTGTTGCAGCACGAGCCACTTCAGCTTCAGGCAGATGTCACCTATGTGGAGCGGCCAGCGCAGATCATCGATACTAAGGAGATAGTGTTGCGCACTAAGACCATCCCATGGTTCAAAGTTCAGTGGGAGAACCACAGTCCGGAGGAAGCTACGTGGGAGCTGAAGGATCAGATCCAGAAAGCGTACCCTTATCTTTTTCCAGATGAGGTATGTTTAGGCATTTGGAGGACCAAATGTTCTTTTTATTTGTGAGAGTTGTAAGGTCTGTAACCTTACTGGGTCAGTTGGGCCCAAAACTCGGCCCGTTGACCCGTTTAATTTCTTATTATTTTAATTAATTGTATTTTAGATATTTAAGTGGGTTTGGATGATGAGCGAGTTTTTTTTAGCATTACAATAGTATCTGCGAAGTTTCGTTTGATTCCGAGTTCGTTTGATCATAGCAGGGGGTAGTTTGTAATTTAGGGAAAAGTGAGTGTTTTTCCGAAATATTCCAAACGCCGTGATTTATGGGTTCGTTGGAAAGGTCTCGATATTCTGATGACTTTTGTTTCTTGACTCATCGCAATCCGACGATCAGAAACCTTTCAAGTGGTCCATTCTTTCACCGGACCCACTTAAAGGACAATTCGGTATTTTCCTCTCTATTGTCTTCTTAAGCGAGGTTTTGCCCTAACTTCTCATTTCATTCTCTGCAACGAAGTAACCCAGCAGCCTCCCCCTTTCTTCTTTTTCCTTTCTCAAGCCAGATCTCAGCCCTAGGAAACCTCGTTCGGAGATCCGATCCGTTAATCATCTTCCCCTCGATCTCATCTTGCTTCCGGTGTAAGTTGGTAAGCATTCTCTCACCTTCATCTTTTTCAATCTTATGCCTTTTGGTTAGATTTAGGTCCGATCTTGATTCTTTTTCTTTCTTTCTTCTCCTTGGTGTATTAGGTTGTGCTTCATCGGGGTAGATTGTGATTTTGAGGGTAGAAAAGCTTCTCCTCAAATTTCACCAATTTCCAATCTTCGTCTTGGTTGAGGCAAGTAGATATGCATTTTATATTTAAACATGTGTGTAGAGTTTTCTATTGATTGCAATGAATTCTTGTTAGAACACCCAAATTCCAAGCTGTGGTTATGTTTTGATTTGGATTTATATGATAGATTAGGTTTTTGGAAATATTTGGTTTGTATTAATTGTTAAAATGGTAGCTTTGGAGGTTGTTGATTTGATAGAATGGATGAGGATGATGATTGTGATGATTGGGGAGCAGGAGGCTCATTTTCTGCAGGTTTGCCATGGTTTGGCTGGAGGAAAAATGGGCAGAAAACCCATTTTCAGGTTACAGCACAGTACGTCCGATCGATCGCACATTACGTTCGATCGATCGGATTGTGTGTTAACTGAGAGGTGTACAGTGCCGATCGATCGCACAATACGTCTGATCGATCGGACTGTGCACTAACTGGATGCTGTTCAGGTCCGATCGATCGCACAGTACGTTCGATCGATCGGAGGGTAATTTTCTGACGGCACTTGGAAACTTCGAAGACCTGTAACTTTCAATCCGACCGTTGGATTTCTACGTATAATATATCGTTGGAAAGCCCTTAAGACGTAGAATCAATGGTTCTATTTCATCACGATCGGAGGTCGAGAAGTGATGTAAATACTTGAATTATTGATCCAGCTCGTGTTTTATTGGAAATAAGACTGTTTAACTTAGGTTTGGGCCTTAGAGGCTGGAAACCATAAACTTACTATCAGATGACCATAAATGGGATTGAAATCGAATCACGTGCTTGGTGTGAATTCGATGGGTTGTCTAGGTATTCGTGTATTACACGTAGTGTAACCGAATGCACATGGAGTTGAATTTAATGATGCTCAACATGATTGTACACCAAGGAATTATCCTAAAAGCATCATTGATCCAATTTCCACATGTACTCCGTCAGAATACGTAGGATACAGGGATGACACCACTTACCTAGGATTGGATTGTAATTCTTCCTTGACTTTGACTTGTATCCGTTGTTTATGTTCCTTGTACACTCTCTTGACATAAAACACGTAATCAATTATGAAACATAAATTCTTATAGAATATAGGACTTGGACTTGACTTAGAGTGTACCAAAGGAACCCGTGTCTTGTATTGATGAACATGACTGGCTAGTAATGGAAGGGGATTATCACGTTGCTTGCTTGTCTTGTATCGTCTTGAATAAGATAATCCCTAGCTAGGATCTTGTCTTGTACATGGAACTAGCCAGACTTGCTTGTCTTGATATTCTTGTGTCAGAACCACTTTATTATTGTTTGCATATCATGGCCATCTGCAGTTTGAGATTTAATGACGAATCGGTTACTCCGGTTGTTGGGGTGGACAGTCGGCGTAGGACGGCGTTCATGGCGTTGAATTGCTGGGAGCGGGCTAGGACCGTGCTGCTATTCCCAGGACAGAGAGCTAGGATCCCACTAGAGCCGGACTTTGGTATCAGTAGTCCAAGGGGATTGTTACTGGTACCCCGGGAGGTGGCTTTGGACATCCTCGGAGTCTCCTTCTTGCTTGTTCTTGTTTGCATTTGCATGAATCGTGGTTATTGTTAGATGATTGTTAGGATTCCTTTTATTGTTCCTGTTGTTTATTAATCTGGCTTTATGCCTAGTCTTGCATTTCTTGTATTCATATGATCTTATACCTGTCATTACTCTACACTTGATGCATGTCGTGTTTATTATGTTTTGTATATCTATTGCTCAACATGTCGTTGACTTTGTTCCTTGGTGTGCAGACACATCAGGTGAATACTTTTACTACGAGGAGCAGACAAGTGAGGAGATCCCAAAGGATCTCCAACCAGCAGAGGAGGCACGAGAGTGGCGTGCCGATGACGTAGAGTAGCGTCATCACCTCCTGGCACGAGAGAGATGCATGGGGATTCATTTAGATTATACTTTTATTCATTAATTTCTCTCGTTGGACCTTTCTTTTATTATTGACTTCTTTACTTTTATTGGCCTTGTATCTTGGGATGGCCAATGTAATAAATTACTTAACTCTTAGATCCTGTTACTCTTTCTTGCAATATTAATTTAATGAGATTATTATCCATTGCTTGAGATTCCATATGCCTAGAGTTCTATGAACTACATGTTTATTGTATTAAAAGAGGTTTGAAATATTAAATCCTCACTGCGGACTACGATCCGTGGGCCCAAAGGATAAAATTTTTAAATAGTCCTAAAATTCACTCTTCGGATTCGATTATTTCTTTAATCGGGTTCGGGGGACGTGACAGTGTATGAACCCGAGTTTTGAGAGCGACTGGGTGTATGAACCCGAAGTCAGTCTCGGGGTGTATGAACCCGAAGTTTTGGGAACGACTAGGTGTATGAACCCGAAGTCAGTCTCTGGGTGCGTGAACGCAAAATTTTGAGAAGCCTGGGTGTATGATCCCGAGGTCTGTCTCAGGGTGTATGAACCCGAGTTTTGGGAACGACTGGGTGTATGAACCCGAAGTCAGTCCCTGGGTGCGTGAACCCAAAATTTTGAGAAGCCTGTGTGTATGATCCCGAGGTCAGTCTCAGGGTGTTTGAACCCGAAATTTTGAGAAGCGTGGGTGTATGAACCCAAGGTCAGTCTCAGGGTGTATGAACCCGAGGTCAGTCTCATTGGTATTTGCTGCTGCCGAATCCCGCAACTCGATGGCGCAAATTGATGACATGGTGAAGGCCGCTTTTGTTGATCATGAAACTTTGATTACAATTATAGAAAAAGAACTTCTTGAGGTGGGTTACATTCCACGGTCGCGGCAACTGCTTGCCATCCATGTCATCCAGTTTGTATGACGATTTTCTTGCTACTAAAGTTACTTTGAACGGGCCGTGCCAGTTCGGAGCTAGTTTGCCTTCATTGGGATTCTTGTCTGCCGGGAGTGTCTTCTTCAGGACCAGCTCTCCGACCGATAATCTTCTTTCTCTGACTCTCTCGTTGTATCCTTTGGCTAGCCGTTGCTGGTAGTCGGCCAGTCGTATGGCCGCTGCTTCTCTGCGCTCGTCGGCCAATTCTAGCTCCACGGCTAAGCTTATCTCGTTTCGGCCTTGATCAACAAGTTCTGATCTCAAGGTTGGGAGGCCAATCTCAAGGGGAATGACCGCTTCCATCCCACAGGCTAGAGAGAAAGGTGTTGCTGAAGTGGAACGCCTCGGGGTCGTCCTGTACACCCATAGAATGCTAAGGAGCTCCTCTACCCATCTTCCTTTTGCCCGATCAAGTCGCTTCTTCAGTCCGTCAAACAATACTTTGTTAGAAATCTCGGCCTGGCCATTGCTCTACGGGTACGCCGGGGTGAAGTAGCGGTTCCTGATGCCATGCTTCTGACAGAAGCTTTTGAAAAGATTGGAGTCGAATTGAGTTTCGTTGTCTGAGATCAAAGTTCTAGGGATGCCAAACCTTGTAATGATATTCTTCCATACAAAATAAATTCTTTGAATCCCTTTCGGTGATGGAGGACAGCGGCTCTGCTTCTATCCACTTGATGAAATAATCAGTAGCAACTATCAACCATCTCTTGTTCCCTGGAGCCCGGTGGAGAGGTCTCACGATGTCCAACCCCCATTGGGCGAAGGGCCACGGGCTGGAGAGGGGGCTCAAGTCCTGTGCTGACTGATGAAGGGAATGAGAGAACTTCTGGCACTTCTTGCACTTCCTGGCATATAGCTGCGCGTCCTTCTGCATGTATGGCCACCAGTAACCCTAGCTGATAGCTCGGTATGCCAGCAACCGTCCTCCGATATGGCTTCCACAAATCGTCAACCTTGCTCGGATGAACGCATTTGAGGTAGGGGCCAGTGAAAGATTTTCTGTAGAGTTTGCCTTCGGGAGACAGCCAGAATCGAGCTGCTTTGAGCCTGATCCGGTGAGCTTCATTTTTATCTTCGGGGAGCTGATAATCTTTGAGGTAGGAAGTGATTGGGTCCGTCCAGCTCGGGCCGAGATCACGGCATAAAATCTGTCGAGATGGATGGAGCTCTAAGCTTGATCTCAGCAACGACCCAATCTCGACGGTTCTTTTTTCCTGCTTCGACGACGGAGGCTAGGTTTGCAAGGGCATCAGCATACGAGTTAGCATCCCTGGCGATCTGCCTGACTTCGATTGTCTGGAATTGAGTGAGGAGTTTCTTTGCGAGGGCTAGATAGGCCGCCATCCTATCGTCCCGGGCTTGGTAGTCCCCAGTTAGTTGGCTTGTCACCAATTGTGAGTCACTAAAAATCACAAATTGTTGGGCTCCGAGGATTTGGGCACTGTTTAGTCCTACTATTAGAGCTTCATACTCAGCTTCGTTGTTTGTTGCTTTAAAGTCTAGGGTCAGAGCTTGTTTTATGACAATCATTTTGGCGATTGGAGGACAACGCCGGCGCCAGCTCTCTTGGAAGTAGATGAGCCGTCGACGAAGACTTTCCATGTTGAGTCAAGGGCTTGGCTCCAAGATAGTTCATCGACCTTGGTGACTTCGTTTTCCTGCCCTCTGCCCCCCAGTCCAGTGCCAGGCTGGGTTGGTCCTGAACTCGGAGAGACGAACTCGACAATGAAATCTACCAAAATCTGGGCCTTGATCGCAGTCCTGGGTTGATATTGGATATCATACTGTCCCAGTTCGAATGTCCACTTGGAGATTCTGCCTGAAAAGTCAGCTTTTTTGAAAATAGACCTAAGTGGGTGCTCCGTAACAACCACAATGGTATGAGATTGGAAGTAATGAGAGAGCTTGCGAGAGGCATTGACGAGTGCCAACGCGAGCTTCTTTAGCAAGAGGTATCTGGTCTCGGCGTCAAGAAGGATCTTGCTCGTGTAATAGATCGGCTTTTGCAGCTTATCTTCCTATTTGACAAGGACAGAGCTCACTGCATGATCCGAGACCGCTAGATACAAATACAACGTCTCCCCTCGGGTTGGAGTAGAGAGCAAGGGTGGTGAAGAGAGATAGTTTTGAGTTGATAGTTTTGAGTGCCTGCAATGCTTGGTCACACTCAGGGTTCCATTGAAATTTTAAGTTTTTTCTTAAAAGCTGAAGGAAAGGCCTGCACTTATCTGATGATCTGTTGATGAATCGATTGAGTGCGGCGGCCATGCCGGTCAGCTTTTGAACTTCCTTAGTGGTTGTCGGGCTCTGGACTTCCAGGATCGCCGTGATCTGGTCTGGATTGGCCTCTATTGCTCTCCGTGTAACTAAACTTCTGAGGAACTTGCCGGAAGCGACGCCGAAGGCGCACTTGGAAGCGTTCAACTTGAGCTTGAACTCCCTGAGTATGTCAAAAACTTGAGCGAAGTCTGCTAAATGGTCATGAGACTGCTTGGACTTAACGACCATGTCGTCAATATACACTTCAAAAGTCCTGCCAAGCTGAGCCTGAAACATCTTGGTGACGAGTCGCTGGTAGGTTGCCCCCGCGTTCTTCAATCCAAAGGGCATTATTACCTTGTAACAATAAGTGCCTCGGGGCGTTATGAACGCGGTTTTCTCCTCGTCTGGCTCATACATTGGGATCTGGTGGTATCCTGGATAGGCATCGAGGAAACTCATCCTATCGTGGCCAGCGGCGGCATCGATCATCTGATCGATCTTCGGGAGCGGGAAGCTGTCCTTCGGGCAAGCTTTATTGAGGTCGGTGAAATCGACGCACACTCTCTACTTGTCGGTTTTCTTCTTCACAACCACTGTATTGGCTAACCATACCGGGTACTGGACCTCTCTGATCGCTTCAGCTTCCCGCAATCTGTCGACCTCCTTGGCCACGGCTTCTGTTTGTAGCAAACCTGATCTGCAGGCTTTTTGCATCACGGGCTTGTGTTTAGGATCCACGTTCAGTTTGTGACACATGACCTCGGGGTCGATACCAGGCATTTCGTTCGGAGTCCAAGCGAAGACATCTCTGTTTTGCATCAAGAATCTGGAGAGCTCGGACCTTTCGGTATCGGCAAGCTGGCTGCCGAGCAGGAAAAACTTGTCCGGGTCGAGCGGATCGATCCTGATCTCGGCTAGGTCTTTGATGCTCTTCTTTTCTGGGTTTCAGCCGATCTCATACAGCTCTTTTTTAAGTTCTGCCATATGTACCTGCCCCGGCTCCTTTTCTCCAGGGACTACGGCCATCATGCACTGTCTTGCCATCTGCTGGTCCCCTTCCACGGTGATCACATCCCCATTGCCATCTTTGTTCTCCAACAAGAACTTGAGCTTTTGGTGAAGAGTGGAGGGAATAGCCTCCATATTGTGGAGCCAGGTTCTGCCCATAATAGCATTATAGGGAGAGGGAGCGTCTACCACGAGGAAGTCAGTCATCACGGAGGCTCCGCCTACCCGGGTTTCCAGAGTGACCTTCCCTTTGGGGTATACCGGCTTGGCGCTGAGTCCAATCAAAGGCGTACGAGCCTCTTGCAAGTCTACTTGTGAGAGACCCATTTTTTTGAAACAGCCGAAATAGAGGATTTCAGATGAACTGCCGGAGTCGATTAGGATCCTCTTGACTGTGAAGTCCCGTAGCTTCAATGTGAGGAGGAGCGGATCGTTATGGGGGAGCTGGACTCCTTCAAGGTCCTTATCAGAAAAACAGATCGCCGGGTGCTCTCGTCGTGCTTTATTTGATGCTGGTTCAAGCTCGGCTCTCATTATTTCCTTTCCGTGAGAGGCCCGCCTGGCCTCGGCACGAGCCTGAATATTACTCTTTAGGGAAGCGGAAGGTGCTAGGTAGATGACGTTGATGATCTTTTCTGATCCATCGCTGTCTGGGTCCTTGTTGCCACTTTGATGATTTCGACTGCCGTTAGCATCACTTGCTTTAATGTAATCCTTCAGGTGGCCTTCTTTGGCGAGTTTTTCCAGGTGTGACTTCAGGATCCTGCAGTCCTCGATTTTGTGCCCATTTTTCTTGTGGTAAGCACAGAACCTGCTCTGGTCTTGGGAGGAGGGATCACCATGCATGGGTTGAGGCCAGCTGAAATATGGTTGCTTCTTGATTTTATTCATGATCTGATGGATCGGCTCCTTAAAGATGGTGTTCACAGCTTGATAGGAATTGGAGGTAGGTCTGGGCTTCCTGCTACCCCCAGATTTGGATGCCGGGGCTTTCGCCGAGGTGGCCGAAATCCAAGCTTGGTTCAGCTCCTCTTTCATAAATGGTTTATTGTCCTTACGAGGCTGATCGCCCTTGTCCTTGCGCCCTACGCCGTGGCTCTCTCGGGCCCGAATATCATCTTCTTCTCGGGTAATGTATCGTTTCACCCGGGACATCAACGCTGGCACGGAGGTTACAGGGTCTTCGGCCAGGTCTTTCTTAAGCTCGTTACCTGGTAACAGCGCGTTCTGGAAGGCAAAGATTGCCACTTCGTCTTTAGAGATTTCGATATGACTGTATGTCGCCCAGAATCGCTTGGCGAACTGGGTAATATTATCGCTCTGCTTCATCTTCAGGGCCAATATGTAAGGTCCGTGACCTTACTGGGTCAGTTGGGCCCAAAAACCCGGCCCGTTGACCCGTTTAATTTGTTATTATTTTATTTAATTGTATTTTTAGATATTTAAGTGGGTTTAGATCATGAGCGAGTTTCTTTTAGCATTAGAATAGTATCTGCGAAGTTTCGTTTGATTCCGAGTTCGTTTGATCATAGCAGGGGGGTAGTTTGTAATTTAGGAAAAATTGAGTGTTTTTCCGAAATATTCCAGACGCCGTGATTTATGGGTTCGTTGGAAAGGTCTCGTCGTTCTGATGACTTTTGTCTCTTGACTCATCGCGATCCGGCGATCAGAAACCTTTCAAGTGGTCCATTCTTTCACCGGACCCACTTAAAGGGTGATTCGGTCTTTTCCTCTCCTATCGTCTTCTTAAACGATGTTTAACCCTAATTCCAGTTTTATTCTCTGCAACGAAAGAGAGAACCGTAGCCCATCTTCTTCTTCTTCCTTTTTGAAGCCAGATCTCAGCCCTAGGAGACCCCATTCGGAGATCCGATCCGCTAGGATTCATCCTCTCGATCTCCTCTTGCTTCCAGTATCAACCTGGTAAGGTTTCCGATAACTTCATCTTTCTGTCATCTTTTCTTTTGGTTAGGTTTAGGTTTGATATAGATCTTTTCCTCTCTTTTCTTCTCCTTGGTGTTTTAGGTTGTGTTTGATTGGGTTAGATTGTAGATCTTGCGGTAGAAAAGCTTCTCCTCAAATTTCACCCATTTCCAATCTTCGTCTTGGTTGAGGCAAGTAGATATGCATTCCATCATAAACATGTGTGTTATTTTATTATTGATTGGTTATGATTCTGATAGATTTCCCCTCTAATTCCAAGCATGTTTTGATATTGATTTAGGGAATTTTAATGTTAGGTTAGGTTTATGGAATGAATGAGATTAATTGTTAAATTGGTAGCCATTTATGTTTTAAATTGTTAGAAATGATGAAAATGATGATTGTGATGATTGGGGAGCAGGAGGCTCATTTTCTGCAGGTTTGCCATGGTTTGGCTGGAGGAAAAAGGGGCAGAAAACCCATTTTCGGGTTACAGCACAGTACGTCCGATCGATCGGACTGTGTGTTAACTGAGAGGTGTACAGGTCCGATCGATCGCACAGTACGTCTGATCGATCGGAGGGTAATTTTCTGACAGCACTTGGAAACTTCGAAGGCCTGTAACTTTCGATCCGCCCGTTGGATTTCTACGTATAATATACCGTTGAAAAGCCCTTGAGACGTGGAATCCAATGGTTCTGGTTTCATCACGATCGGAGGTTGGGAAGTGATGTAAATACTTGGATTATTGATCCAGCTCATGTTTTATTGGAAATAAGACTATTTAACTTAGGCTTGGGCCTTAGAGATTGGAAACCATAAACTTACTATCACATGACCATAAATGGGATTGGAATCGAATCACGTGCTTGGTGTGAGTTCGATGGGTTGTTTAGGTATTCGTGTATTACACGTAGTGTAACCGAATGCACATGGAGTTGAATTTAATGATGTTCAACATGATTGTACAGCACGGAATTATCCTAAACGTATCATTGATTCAATTTCCACATGTACTCCGTTAGAATACGTAGGATACAGGGATGACACCACTTACCTAGGGTTGGATTGTAATTCTTCCTTAACTTGTGACTTGTATCCATTGATAACATCTCCTTGTACACTCCCTTGACATAAAACACGTAATCAATTATGAAACATAAACTCTTATAGAATTTAGGACTTGGACTTGACTTAGAGTGTTCCATAGGAACCCGTGTCTTGTATTGATGAACATGACTGGCTAGTAATGGAAGGGGATTATCACGTGTTTCGCTTGTCTTGTATCGTCTTGAATAAGATAATCCCTAAGAACTTGTCTTGTACTTGGAACTAGCCAGACTTGCTTGTCTTGTCTGTTCTTGAGTCAAAACCACTTTATTATTGTTGCATATCATGGCCATCTGCAGTTTGGGATTTAATGATGAATCGGTTACTCCGGTTGTCGGGGTGGGCAGTCGGCGTAGGACGGCGTCCATGGCGTTGAATAGCTGGGAGCGGGCTAGGACCATGCTGCTATTCCCAGGACAGGGAGCTTGGATCCCACTGGAGCCGGACTATGGTATCAATAGTCCAAGGGGATTGTTACTGGTACCCCGGGAGGTGGCATAGGACATCCTCGGAGTCTCCCTCTTGCTTGTCTTGCTTGCATTTGCATGGATAGTGGTTATAGTTAGATGATTGCTAGGATTCTTGTTATTGTTTCTGCTTAGTAATCTCGTTTTATGCCTAGTTTCATATTCTTGTATTCATATGATCTTATACCTGTCATTACTCTATACTTGAAGCATGTTGTGTTTATTATGTTTTGTATATCTATTGCTCAACATGTCGTTGACTTTGTTCCTTGATGTGCAGACACATCAGGTGAGTTCTTCTACGAGGAGCAGGCAGGTGAGGAGATCCCAGAGGATCTCCAACCAGCTGAGGAGGCACGAGAGTGGCGTGCCGATAACGTAGAGTAGCGTCATCATTTCGGGCACGAGAGAGATACATGGGATTTTACTAGATTGTTCTTTTATTCATTTATTTCTCTTGTTGGACCTTCTTTTATTATTGACTTCCATACTTTTATTGGCCTTATATCTTGGGATGGCCAATGTAATAAATAACTTAATTCTTAGTTTTGTTACTCTTTCTTGCAATTTTAATTTAATGAGATTATTATCCATTGCTTGAGATTCCATATGCCTAGAGTTCAATGAACTCCATGTTTATTGTGACACATGACGTTGGAAATAATAAATCCTCACCGCGGACTACGATCCGTGGGCCCAAAGGACAAAATTTTTAAATAGTCCTAAAATTCACTCTCCGGATCCGGTTATTTCTTTAATCGGGTTCGGGGGACGTGACACAATATATCAGTATCGGTCTGGGGAACGACTCTGTAAGCTTGAAATTTCTTCAGGAATGAGAGTTGGAGCTGTCGCCAGCTCGAGATAGACCTCTCCGGGAGAGAGCAGAACCATCTCAGAGGGAGGTTACCCAGACTGGAATAAAAGATTTTACAGTTCATGTGGCCCTCATCTCCCCAAATAGACATCCTTTGAGAAAAGCGCCGAAGGTGAGCGGCGGGATCCAAGACCCCGTCGTAGAGGACAAATCACGGAATGGAGAATTTCTTGGGCATGGAGGAGTCTTTGATCTCTCGAGTGAATGGGGAAATGCCAAGATCGGTGGGGCCACAGACATCCTGCTGATCTTGGGCAAGTCCGGCCATCTCTAAATTGCGCTGGACCGCCAGCTTGATGCGCCTATCGAGCCATTCTTGTCTGTCGTCCCTCTCCGGTGACAAGGTTTCTGACTTTCTCTTCGAATGGCCTCGACTGTGATGGCTTCGAGCGCGATTGTCTCGGCCGTGATGGCTTCGATTATTGCTCAAACTTTCATCGTGGGCTCGGTTGCGCTTTTCTTTTAGGTAAGTTCTCAGGTCCTCGCGGGAGGAGGCAATCTCCCTGCTCTGAGTGCCCTTCTTCTCGCTCTGGCGTCCCGAAGGTTGCCTTAACGAGGTTGCTCCTCTA
This sequence comes from Litsea cubeba, assembly GCA_012931725.1. Taxonomy (NCBI): domain Eukaryota; kingdom Viridiplantae; phylum Streptophyta; class Magnoliopsida; order Laurales; family Lauraceae; genus Litsea; species Litsea cubeba. The sequence goes on along the minus strand of CM022950.1, from coordinate 49,510,657 downwards.
GCTCTTAGCTGCTGCTGGAGCTGACAGATTAACTTTTATTGCTCTTGGATGAGGATGTTTTGAGCCGCGACACCCCCATCGCCAGTGAAATGACGTGAATGGTGGGACTTACTGACTGCTGCGGATTTGTCCCTCTAAGGGCGCTCCTGTCGCTGTTTATCTCACCGGGGAGGCATAATTTCCTCCCTCGGGGATGAATCCTCGACTCGCTCTGGGAATGGGACTTGGACGAAGAGGTGTGCGTCAGGGTGCTCCTCAACTGCAGCTGCGCCAGACCTTGCCTCAGATCGCCTTTGAAAAGGAGCGACCGGTGATGGGCCTGGGGGTGGCCGCAGCTGGATCATCGTTCTTGAGGATTCTCCGCCTTTCTTAGCTTTGGGAGGCATGATATTTGGGAAGAATGGATTAATACTTTCCCACAGACGGCGCCAATTGTAAGTGCAAAAAATATAATTCACAAGATTAATGGGTGCCTGGTAGGACTTATCCAAAGTGACTGATGAGGATTAGTTGCCTTTGAGCCTAAAAGGAGAAGAAGATCAAACGGTCAAAGGACCCTGGCTGTGGGCAGCACAGGGCTCTCCGATGCCTAAGTTAGCACAAAGGCTGAAGGAGAAAAGAGACAGAGTGACGACTCAAGAGAGGATGTGTCTGCATACCTTTGTCTTGGAATGTCCTCATATTTATAGAGGATTTTACCTGACATCTTGGAGTGGGCCCATAGATTTGATAGGAGATTTGATGGGAATGATCTCATTAGCCCACAAAATAATAAATGAGATCCATCATAGCCCATAATGCATTTATTGCCAGTCCGATCAGCCCACAACGCATTAAATGCATGTCATGTTGGGCCTGATCCTGTCCCAAGTCATTGGCGGTTGAGGTCCCATCGGATCCATCCTCGGGCTCTGCCATGATCTAGCTACAGCCGCTGGATGTCGGCTTGTCAGTGATCTGGTGAAGATTATAGACGGCCGGGATGGCCCATCTGTCTCATTCGCGCATGCCCATACTCAGCCACGTGTCTGGTGACGCAGCAGAAGTAGGGAAGCAATCACAATACTTCTTAACTGGCAACCTGACTCCCCTGCCCGGGGTCAGGTGCGTAGCCAGGGTCAGAAGGCATAGCCGGGGTCAGAGTGCGTGGCTGAGGCAAATATGGTCTCGGCCAACGCTCTGACTCCATCGCCGAGGTGTGCTTGGTCGACACGTGGGCGCGCTTAGCCGGCATCTTATCGCCGAGGTTAACGTAATCTCAGTACCTTAAAAATCACCCCACACAAGCATTATATGATGTGTAAATTCAATCCACAAAAATAGTAAATTGAAATGCACATACCCATAAAAATACAATGGCTAAAAACATGAATGCAAATTCCCTAATCCAAACAGTGACTTAATTTGTATATGGTCATGATTGTGCAAAACTGTACATCACGCCCAACAATTTGGATTTATATATATATTTTTTTTTCTTTTTTGATGTCACGAAGCACATATATATGTTTTGATTTTCGTCAACATAAACTTCCTAACAATGAAGGCACAGTAGCACGTAAATCCACAAGAAACCGGTTACTCTGAAAATCAACCACACGCGTTTGTAGTTGCTTTTGTACTTGCTGGTATGCGAGAGATCGTAAGCTAGACCAACTATGTGAGAAATAATGTGCTAGAGATCATGACAGTAGTATACGATGCCAAATATGTGAGATACAGATAGGCGGTGGAGATTAGAAAGGGAGAGAGAGAGAGAGGAAGTGGAAGTAATATGGAGAGAGAGGAGAGAGACAGGCTAGTTGTGAAGAGGGAGAAACCAATGAGTCATTTTAATTAGTTGAGGTAGGTTTTTTTTTTTTTTTTAAATTTCAAACTTGAGACGTATTACTTAGATCCCACTCGCATATGCTGATGTGAACCTATCCTTGATCGTTTTACACTCAAAATTACTCATGTCTTTACCAACCATTTCTCAACTTAAATAGAGAGAATGTTGTTTAATCAAGGTCTAAGATAATATGATGAGGTTGATTTTTGTTGCTAATGATCTTTATCTAGTGGGCCTCACGAGCTTTACTATATTTGATAAGAATGTGACATTTTATGAGAATGTTATTCTCGATAGAAGCAAGCGGGTGGAGTATGTACGTAAGAACTTGACCCTTAACCACTCTGATTAGCACTAATTAATCATGTGGTTAGGGTTACTAAGTGGAATTAGAGGCCCATCGCGGTGTTTTGTGTGTGTTAGAATAGTTTTGAATAGCTTTGGGAAGTTTTGAGAGCCTTAGAGTAGTTTACATCTTTTTGGAGCTTATTTGTAATTTCGAGTAAAATTGAGGGTTATTCATAAATTCTGCCAAATTGTTACTTTGAGCTCTTGAGATCATGATCATCATTCTGAAAAACGTTGATATTCAATTCGAATCAATTTGAGGCCTTGAAGCCTTTCAGTTAACCAATTCATTCATGAATTAGGAAATTTTGACCGAATAGTTGATTTTTTTCTCGGAGCTTCAAAATGAGTTGTTCTTTGGTCCAAAAATTAGATCTTGATCTGCCCAACAATTTTCATGTTCAGCCCAAACTTATCTGAGGCCCTAAGAGCCTGGTTTGACACCCGACTCTCTTTTCGAGGTGTTCAGCCATAATTCTGAAAATTTACAACTTCAGCATACAATCTCCAAATTTCCTGATTTAGGTTTAAGACTTTTGTTGGTTTTGGGTCTAGGTCCAGTTCCAGGTCCATCATAGACATCTTAACCCTACCTAAATTCTCAAGAGAAAAAAAGCAACAAAGTATCCCTCCCCAACTTACATTCGTGCATGCACCAATTTACTTCTATGCTTTATTTAATATATTGGCTTTATAGATTGTATCTCTCATGTACAGAAATAAAGAAATGGCGCTTTCGTCATGAGACCTGGCCATAGCATCCTATGTGATGACAATGGGATACAACACATAATGGTGAACCACTATCTAGAATTTTCTTAATTAAATATGTTGTACCATAAATTCATATTCTGATGATTACACAAATTGGTTTATCATTTATCTATTTCTTGAACTTCTAAAATATATTTTTATAAGCATTTTGTTTAACTAATTAATGAAAGAGAAAATGTTCTACTCTATATCTTATTTTTATATGTTAAAAGAAATAAATATTTACTTTGTAATTCGTTCTTCTATACTTTTAGATCCTATAATATTTTTTATTCATGAGCCCGATCAAGAATGGCCTTGGCCTTCCATAATTTGTAAAACTAATAACGACAACAACAAAAACTACTACTATTAACAATTACAATCCAAAAGGCAAATAACAACAAACAACAACAACAACAACAACAACAATAATAATAATAATAATAATTCTGGAGGGAGATTTTGTTTTATTACATGTACTTGTACACCGATCTGTGCATTATTATAATTAGTTGGGTCCATGGAAGTTGAGGTTACTCCGGTGCATTAGACTCTATTTGGGTTCGGGTCTACGTCCAGTTTTTGGTCCACTATAAACACATTTTAAACCCACCCCACCCACACCCCCCAACCCCTAGATACACCTATCTGAATGACTTTATTTAGTACATTGGCTTCCTTCACCATATCTTTGAGGTACAATTATAAAGAAAAGCTCCCCTAGATACACCTATCCAAATGACTTTCCCTAGATATACCTATTCAAATGACTTTATTTAGTACATTGGTTTCCTGCACGGTATCTTTGAGCTACAATTAGAAAGAAAAGGTGATTCTAGTGGAGGCCTACAAATTCTGAATAGTTTAAAATGAACACCCATCTTAAAATGTCACATCTTTTAGTTTTTTTTAATAGGAGTTGATCCCAACATAAGATGTGAGCACATAATTATTTATTTAATAGAATAACAACAACAACAACAACAGTATTAATAGCAAAATACTTGGTTTTTGAATATTTAAGTGGGATCTATTATGTTAGGACCAGCTCTAATACATTTGACATGTATCCTGTCAGGTTTTAGTTTAGGTTCATGTCCACTATAGATCCTTGTCATTTCCATTTGTATACACACCTATTCATGGTTATGGCTATGCTTCCATTTATTACATTGGTTTCATGCTTTTGTATCCTTTCAAGTGGTGACTTAAATTGACCAACCTACCTACATGCTCCCAAAAAAAAAAAAAAAGAGGAATTTACCCAGTAGAGCCCAATAGTACACTATACCACTTCGGGAGTACCGTATTTTAAGTGTACACGAGTAAGGCTCTCCGGGTGCCTTTTGGATTTTTTTTTTCATTTTTACGTATGGTCGATATCGACCACTTTACAAAACCCTTTCAACCACTTCTTTTTCCCCATTCCTATCGACCACTTTTCTCCCCCACCTTTTTCCCCTTTCGTCATCTCCTCCACGCGGTTTCTCCTCCCCCTCCCAGTGGTCCCCTCCTATCCCTTTCTTCTCCACGCTGTCGAGGCCCCCCTTCCAAGTGGTCCCTGGTATTGCTTGGCGCCATTTTTCGAAACTGAAATGGAGGTGCGTTCATTACTTTCTATTCATCCTTTTTTTTTTCTATTTTGTGACCTAGATTTTGACTGGTAACCTTGCATTTGAGTGTGTTCGTTTTGATTGCTCTGCTCTAGAATGTGGTCTTAGTTTTTCTTCTCCTCCACAGATATCCAACCTTTATGTTTCAGTTATCTTTTTTTCTTTGTGCCCTAGATTCCGAAAGCAAACCATTGTTTTTATTATGTTCGTCTTGATGTGTCTGGCTTATTGTCTGAGTTGTTCTTCTCCTCCACACACATCCAAACGAGTCCTTGCACATCTAATGCATTTTTTTTTTTGGCCGTGTAGAAGATATGGGCATGTTCTTGACTTTTGTGATGGGGTTTGAGTAGAAATGGTGCTCCAGGAATCCCCTTTTTTTTTTTTGTTGATGCAAGATATATTGATTTGATGGTTATGGGTTTCTTTCACTCTCGTTGATCGGGCACCTTTGGAAATTGATAGAGCTCTATGTTGTTGCTGACAGTATGTAAATATAGTTTTATTCTTGTTTGATGCCATTTTGATTATTTGAATTTGTTGTGAATTTCTCAACTTTTCAATCAATGGAAGGTTTTGTTGCTTTGTATTTTTAAACCCTTGCTATTCCTTACTTTGAAGAGCCTTTGCCAAGTATACAGTATAGGGAAATTCAGCTATTGTCTGTACCCACATCACAAGAGAACTGCATCAACAGAGAACCGCAAGTTCAAACTGAAGCAATTTAAATGAACATGTTTCATTAATAAGTCAGAAACCCATCAATGGGAAAGAGTTCCTATATGAAAGGCAAAACCAGGAAGGAGGAGAATTAGATTATTGAGTTGAGAGAACATATAGTATTATGTATTACTGACATTCAATGATTAACCAAAATCAACCTCCTTCATTTCATGGAAGGTGTTGATAACTCGACCGCCTATCCATTACTCCAATGTAGAAATGGTTATGGATTCGTTGTCGACAACAAGGCCTCTAATGGCATCAGGTGAGAGGGGGGCTTGGACCAGCTTCCTTAGCCGTTAGTGGTAGTCCAGTTGGTGGAAAAATAGAGCAGATGGGCCGATCAACTGCTCCTTGCTTTTAGTGTAAGTGGGCTTGAACAGATGGGCATGGTTCACGAGCACATACATGGCAGCGTTGATGCTAGCCAGGTTCAGCCCCATACCTAAACATCCACAAACAACCTCGTTGCAGTCCATGCACCCAAAGACCCAGGAACAAATAAGATAACAAGGCACATGTACAAGTGATAAAAGACTAGCTAGAATGCTTTTTTGAGAGTAGAGCTCAAGGTTCTGTCGTATGTAAAGCCATTCCATTGCACCTGGTAGTAGCTTATAATGACTGTTTTGTTTGAAGGATCCACCACTTATGCTTTCTCAAATATACTCCCGAATATGAATATTTCAGTTAGAAGGCGCATTTTTTTTAGTGGCGTCTGTTGCATGACTTTAAATTATGTGGCTGATAAGGTCCAATGAACTTAAATATTCTTTTGTTGTTCTATATGCAGGTCACATGTCCCTTTTGTATGTTATACTTTTGTATTTGACTATTTCTTAAATATTTTTATAGCTGTCTATTCTCAATGCACCTTGTACAAGGCAGAGAAGTGGGTAAAAGAAGTATGTCAGTTTAATTTTTTTGGTAATAATGACAGACTCCCATTTACGAAGGATTTAGAGAGGAACTCAGTCAATTTGACTTGGAATGGGTAGAAGAATTTAGCTTGCAATGCCATTATGCACACTCAATGATGGCAATGTAGGGCTGTGACACATGGCATGTATTATTCAACACTATGTAAGATTAAACAATGATTTCATCTAAGTATTCATTCTTAATTAAGCTGGTTAATTTCGTTCTCACTTTGGTTTGTCACAATAGAGTTAATTTCTTGCAAATTGGTAGAGAAGTCTGTCTCAACTTGGATCAGGCCTCTATAAAATAACCTACTGGACAATTTATTCCTCTTTGCTTCCAATTACTTGATGGTTAAAGTGGTAACCCAATTACTCCTTTTTCTTTGGTCAGCAAGCATGTTTTGTTATAACAGTTTGATAAACAAGAAAGACCTTTATTTAATGTCATATTTATTACTAATGTATAATGATTGCTTTTATATGTGCAGACGAATGAAGAACATGCACCTGAGTCTCCGAAAGTTCCGAATATTCTCCTATACAACCAACGCTGGCATGTATCCGAAGGAATCCGCCGTGGAGACGTATATTCCCTTAACTAAATCATTCACTAATTCATTCCATTAATATAATGTGTTATTTAAGACAATTCATTCCATTAATCATTCACTAAAGTTTGTTATTTTGTGTAAACAATAGGAATTCGGGAGGCTGAGGTGCATACCAACAAATCCTGACAAGCAAGTATGGACTCTTACAAAGCAACAAAAAGAATATGTGAGAAAGACTGGCCTTCACCATCTGGCAGAAATAGATCGCATTCAGATCGATCATGCACTTATCACTGCTCTAGTTGAGCGTTGGCGCCCGGAGACAAACTCATTCCACTTTCCATCGGGTGAAGCAACTGTCACGTTAGAAGACGTTGCTTACATATACGGACTTCCAATAGATGGCCCTTTGGTTGTTGGACGTACTTTTCGTGGGAAGTTTGTTGTCAAAGTTTGTGAGGATGTTCTTGGGCTTACCCCACGGAAGAAGCTTGACTACACGGGCATAACTTTGAAATTTAAGTGGCTTGAGGACAACTTCAAGGCAACGGAGTTGGTGAATAAGAAGGATGACAAGGACTACAAAGATTTTGAGATCCGTGCCACACGGGCTTATCTATTCTTCTTGGTATCCGGTCAAATTGTCACGCAGACATCGGGTGCCCGTGGACCGGCATACCTACTTGAACTTTTCAAAGAGTTTAGACCTTATGCATGGGGGCCAGCCTGTCTTGCCAATCTCTATAGGATGTTAACCAATGCCTCTCTATGAAATGCGGAGAAAAAGATTGATAAAGGTGATAAGGATGCTCAAAAGTCTAAAATAGAGGGTCACCAATTGAGGACACCAATCGGGCCTCTACAGCTATTACAGGTGAGTCCTTTAATTACTACTCTAATTTTGGTGGTTATGTTTATTGTAACTAACCTGATTGAACCTGAAATTCAACGAGACCGGCTACTCGAACGTGCACTCGACGAGCATCCTCCATTTCTTGGCTCAGAAGTTTCTCCGCATACGGAGTTAGACGAGATGTTATGCCTTCAGATATCAAATGTCATTTCTGATAGAACTCCATTAATTTGGCGCGTATTTCCTCAACCTGAGTTGTGATAGGCAGGACTCTTGTGTCTTTTAAGAGACTGTTAGTGCACTCTGCCGCGTTGCTAGTAAGCATCTCATATCGACGACCTTCTACATATGCATTCGCGCAACATTGCTGCCAATTGCCTCAATATAGTTAAACGCCTCTTCGCTTACTGCACGTATGTCCGTCATGTAAGCCTCGTACTCGTAAGGCCTATATGACTTTGCTGCCCGCCAGAATTTCATTACTATTACGCCATCGCTGAAAGCAGCCTTGATGTTTTCAGCAATGTGACGACAACAGAAACAGTGAATTGCAGATGGGATAGTATTCTTCAATGCTGGAATGAGGCCCTTCTGACGGTCTGAGACAATAGTCAAGTTGGCAGGCTCACCCAGTGCTAAGTTCAAATTAGCTAGGAACCACTCCCAGCTGTCACGACGTTCAGATTCCGCAAATCCGAAAGCGATTGGAAGCAACTTCTGATTGGCATCATGTGTTACTGCAACAAGCAAGACACCCGGATACTTTCCACGAAGATGTGAACCATCGACAGCAATCACCGGTCTCAACGAAGACGTGAAAGACCTTAAACAAGGCCCAAAGGCACAAAAGAATCTTCTGAAACGGTCTTCTGTTGTGGTGTCTATGTTTGTTACAGTGCCAGGGTTGCACATATGAAGTTCTTTACAATACAGAGGTAACTGCTGGAAGGAGTCTTCATACGATCCACAAACCATATTCAGTGCCATCTGCCTTACTGTATAAGCCTTCCTGTAGCTAATGGTCACACCAAACTCCATCTGATAGTCATTCATGATCTCCTTGGGTTTCAAATTTACATTCTGTCTGACCCTATCCATGATGAATTCTGTAATAAGTGCCGAAGATGCTTGTCGATGTGCCATGCCCATCATTGGCCTTGAGCATTTATGTTTAGGATTGTAAGTCCTTACTTTAAATTGTGGGCCTGATTCGACAATTGAAGCGTGAATACGCCATGGACATTCCTGATCTCTGCAGCGTGCAGTTACCTTGGTCATATTGGTCTTCAAGGGTTTGAGAGTGAAGTTGCTATAAATTGCGAACTTAGACAAAGTATTCCGGAAAGTTTGTCGGTCTTGGAATTCATGGCCGATCCACATTTCCCGTGCCGAGTTGTTGCCAACATTTGTATTTATGTCCCAGGGCTCCATTTTATCCTCAAGATCAACAGCCGGAGTTTCATTACAACGAAATGGCTCACTCCTTGGATTGGTTCTTGCTACTTCAGCTGGACTATAATTACAATCTAATGCCTCATTGATTGGATTGCCTCCTTCAAATTTACTTTCGGCCCTAGACATTGGAATCGAATGGACTTGGCCTATGGCGGGGGGACCATTAAGATGGATATCATCAACACGGTTTGACCCAAATACCAGATCATCATCAATAGTGCCTTGTCCGTCCGTCTGATGTGGACTGCAATCAACCTGCACAGTAGGGAAATACATGTCTTTGTCTTCACGGATGTCAATGGTAGGTACGTATCCACTAGTAGTTGAGTTTAACCCTTCTTTTTTTATGAAAGTTCCTGATGCTTTCTTTGGTCTTTCCACAGTAGTACGACGGACAGAGTTCCTTTGAAACCTACAATGAATAATTATATAAATAAGCAACTAGGAAGAAAAATCGTTCATTTGACGAATGTAAAATCAGCTGATGAAATCTATAAGTGTACCTCCAATTATCTCCTCCTACGCACTGCTCCTTGTTCCGATTGAAGACGTATAAATATATCCCATTAGAGTCGTCGCCCGATGCTTTGAACATACTTCTAACATCAATATCATCATCAATGCTGGCCATGGAGAATGCTCGTCCGTTGTGATGTAGGTATTGCATGCTTATATTCTGGATGGATGATAAGTCCCCATTAGATGCTTCAATTGCTTCTTTAACCAGAGATTCAAATGTTATGTCTGTAGCTAAATATCTCATCTTCTGCTTTCCTCCGTTGTACACAGGACGACTTATATCGAATTCAAAGTCACCGCCATAGTGGAAGATGAACAGCACCTCTCTATCTGACATGCTGTCATTATATCAGAAGAAATTAATAAAGACATCAGTGAAGATTAGGTACATTCAGATTGTCAGTTAATACCGAACTATATTAACAGCATTTGTAATATAATGAGTAGAGAAAATGTATTCACATTGATAAAAATCCACACCATGCCAAATAAAAGGATTAGCAGCCGTTCTCAAATAGAAAGAAAAGGCATTTTGATCAATAGTCTATTTATTTTAGCGCTTGGAGCAATGTTTTCAAACCCCGCTATTGACTGTTATTCCCTCACACATTATTCCACCCATTCTAATGTTATTTAGAAAGCATCAAGAGAACCGACTATAATTATATTATTTATATGCAATATAGCTTTAAAGTCTAAAACTTTGTAAGATTAGTAAAAAAAAAAATAAAGAAGGTATACCCAGATTCAGTTTCACCCACGACATCTTATCAAATTGATACAAATTATTTTTAGTTTTTCTACTAAAAGTGACAAACGCATCAAAAGAAGGACAACTCCAAAACAAAACCATCAAACCCCATAAACCACAGCTGCCTGGGGCCTCGAAAGTAGATTTCCCACAGTATCTAGGGTTTCCAACAGTTAAATATTGCGAAAAATCTAGGTGATGGTGCTTTATGCTACATAAATCAGTCTAAGGTGGTAGATAATGTGTGTACCTTTGTCTTAATGGAGTTCAACCAGCATGAAGATGGTGTTTTATGATGGTTTCTAGAAGGAAGTAACTCCAGAGCAGTGTCGAAGACGAACCCAAATGTAGAAATGTGAAAAATGGAATCGGGGCGAAGGAGTATATGTTATCGCATTGTGGTCGATATCGATAATAAATATAGTCGATATCGACCATATTGCAAAACAACAAAAAAAAGGTACAGAAGCCCATACGGGGGTCTCTCCCGTAACGAACAATAATCTGGGTCCCGCTGGGACGTATGCGGTCCTATAGGGATTTTATGGGTAAATTCCTCAAAAAAAAAAACAGCCAGCATCACTACTCACATTACCTGTGTGGGCCCACATTTCTATGATCCAACTCACTCGTACCATATTCATCCCAACTAACAACCATCATCCACAATCTCACTCAAATCAAAATGATTTTCACCGTTGGATTGATACAAATGAAATGATATCATCATTTTTCTACACATGATCGATGTAAAGGTTCATGCTACTCAGATTGAAACGATACAGGGACCTGTACTTAGCCCCTGTTTGGCATGTCTATTTTTTACCTCTAAACATCTATTTCTCTAAAGCGAACAGAGGTTTTGAGAAATAGAGTTGTTTGGCAATGATTTATACCCTCTGCACATTCTAAAGCAAAAGAGGCAAAGCCTCTAAAAAGGAAATGCTACAAAAATGGGCATGTAGAAATCAGAGGCAATGCCTCTTGAAAAAGCAGAGGCGAAGCCCATTTTTTATGACAAAAATACCCCCGACGGAATTTTATTATCAACGAAAGTCCTTTTTGAATAAAGCCCTCATTCTCGTTCTTTCTGCAACTCGAAACCCATCTTTGTGAAAGAGGCTGGAACGGAGAACGCTTGTAGCCTGCTGTATTGGTCTTCTGGTAACGCTTGCAACGCTCATCTCTTCTGGTACGATCCCCTTATGTTTCTTCTTATTTCTTTCTCTATTCAGAACAGTTGCTTTCGACTCTCTTTCTCTCTCTATGTTCAATCGATGTGGTTTTTTTTTTTTTTGTTTGAATGATGATGGAAAGGGTTGAAGATGGGTTTTAGTTTGGGGTTGTTGGGAGAGATTTTGTTTCTTCTGGTAACGATTTCTGTCTTTCTCAACCACAAAAGGGAAAACCAGATGCAAATGCATTTTTTTCCTCTCTCTGCTATTAACCCTGGTTTATTGTTATTTTGCTTGTCTGTATAGAAAATGCCTACCATGTGTTTGTTTATATTTCTCTATTAAGAAGCTAGATAAAAAAAACGGTATGTCCAGTCTAAAACCTTAGTTGAACCAAAAATATGTCTGAAGATGTTCATCTTGTAATCTTTAAACAACCACAAATGACTTCCATGCCATTCGTCTATGTCGTTTCTCTGTCCACTCTCAGGGCACAATCGTCGACATAAGATTGATATCCGCAAAACATAATCCAGGGAGGTTCAAAATTTTCGTCATCGATGTAAGATAAGAAACATATTATGTACTGTTCCATTCTGGGTGCGGGTCCAATTAGTAGTTAATTGGGCACGCCACAGACCTTGATATTTGTGGTTTCTAATTCTGAAACATGACGTCGGAAATTAGAATTGAGAGGAATCTTTCCTCTCCGAAGTTCAATGTCAACAGGAAAAAGGTTGTTTTTCACATGGGCAGCAGAACTGCATTGTAGCATATAATGCAGCACCATTTTTCAATTCATGATGGGGCCTACCTTTCAAATGGTGTGAATGTAACAGCTTCCTTTAGATGTGTTTCTATTGTTCTCTTCAAGAGAAAAAGTAAAGTGAGTTCACCACATGCTTGAGATCCGATCAATTCCAATGGTGGCCATCCATCTTAGATATTAGAATAATAATTTATAAGGTGTTAAGGCTGATGTTAGGGCTGATGTTTGATGTGTATTTTGAAAATGTAGGGCCCCACCATGCATTGAGGAAACGTTCAGATTCACATAGATTTTGTACTTGGGTGGATACAAATGATACTATCTGTGCATCAACATGATGATGTAACAACCACCAAGGTTCCATTCTAGTTGATTGAACAAAGTAATATGCAGACAAATATGCTGTACTCTATGCTACTCCATGATGCACAACCTTCTGTTACTTCAATTCACAAAATCATCCATGGTTTCAGCTTTCCATGTACCATAGCACAGAAAAATATGATGCGTTCAGGTCCATCCAAAAATAGAGATTGTAATAAAAAATAAAAAATAAAAAGCATACTTGCATGTGACCTTGGTTAATGAAGTGATTTTTGCATCAGAGATGATATCGAAACAACTAGCAACATTCCATTCTACTTCAATTCACAGAAGTACTATGAAGTCAAAATGTTATAAAGAAGACACATTCCACTAACTTACATGAAACAAAGAAGCCATATCATGAAACCCATCTTCCCTCTTTCTGGTTATTCTCAAGAAAATATTAATCTGCGCTGGCCAAAAATCCATGATTTAGATTGACAAAAATCAATTCTGTCTTCATATGGGATGTCACTTCTTTTTTTTTTTACTTGAATATAGAAAGTTTCTTAGAACTAATTGTCAAAATTAAACAAATGAGTGAAATAACTCCCCCTTTTTCTCACAACTCCTCGCATTCTAGGGCCTTTTGTAAGTGTATGTATTCTCTGATTTTGTACAGGTGTCTACTTTGTGAATTTTGCTGGAATATACAGATCAGTTCAGTAGTAATAATGACCGATAAGGGAAAGACAAAGGAAACAGATGACATCGATCGTGCCCAATGGTCAGATAGCATGAGAAAATGTCTCATTGATGTATGTTTGGATCAAGTAAAATCTGGAGGTCGACCAGGAGTGCAGTTTAGCTCAAAAGCTTGGAAGGTGATAATAGAAAATTTTAATCAAAGAACAGGATATAGTTTTAACCAAAAGTAGTTGAAGAATCAAGTGGATTATCTAAAGAAACTATACAATGCTTGGCGACACTTGAAAAGCCAAACTGGCATAGGATTCAATCCACATACCGGTTGCGTGGAGATGGCACAGGACCGATGGATAGAGTACCTGAAGGTATATCAAAGTTGTAATTATTTTGGTATTTACAAACTAGGATTCTAGCCTTTGACGATTATCATTGAACTTTATTGCAGACACATAAAGATGCAAAAATATTTAAGTCCAAGCCTTTTCCTTTCCCTGAAGATATGGCTGCTTTGTTTGATGGTACCTCCGCAAGAGGGGATGATAAATGAGCTCCGGCAATGGATGGTTTACCGGAAGATATTACAATGGATATGAATTCAAGTTTCGTCAACTTGACTCATTATGAAGATACTCCATCCCCGGACCCAATAACACCCCGGTCAACCATGCGAGAAGACTCAATTGCTAGTGAGGCTAGGACGGATGTTTTAATGGCAAATATTAGGCGAAAGAGACCAAGGCCTTCAAAGAACCAATCAATGGCGAGTAATAGTGCGATAGATACATGCATAATGGACCTCGCAGCATCAATGAAGGCAACAATTCCAGTAGCTACTACTCCTGTTCAAATTGAAACTGATACCATTGCTGAATGCATTGACCTATTACATTCTATGCCCCAAATTACTGATGGTAGCCCAATATATGCGACCGCTCTTAATTCTTTTATGGTTAAGGATAAAAGAATTCTCTGGATGCGACTAAGGTCAGATGAGGGAAGGATGACTTGGCTAAAATCTCAAATGTCCCAAGAGATTGGGAATGTGACTGGAGATTCTAGTGGTGTTTAGCTAATAGATTGGTGTTTGTTTTTTGAATGAGTGTTAGGCCACTCTCTTTTGTTTTTGTAATTGACAAACATGGATGTTATCTTGAACATGGATGTTAGGTCACTCTCTTTTGTTTTTGTAATTGACAAACATGGATGTTATCTTGAACATGGATGTTAGGTCACTCTCTTTTATTTTTTTAATTGACAAACATGGATGTTATCTTGAACTAGATATGAATGAATGTTTTGGCAGTTATTTAGTTGAATAGTTATTTGTCTAATGGATGTTATCTTGTGCTACTATGAATGATTGATTAGTTATATTTTTCTCTGACATACTACAGAGCACATGGATGCAATTTTACGTCGAAATATAACACTTATCATCTTATTATTGTACAAGAGGCGGCAACGATGCTTAATTAAGGAACCATGTAGGAACTCAATCATGACCGGACATGGTCATGTCCAAATGATTTTGAATGGTAATCCTATTATCTGTCATCAGTTACTACGCGTGGAACAACATGTGTTTCGGCGTTTATGCATGTATTTTAGAGAAAAGAACTTATTGAAAGACAGCAAATATATACCTGTTGAGGAGCAAATAGCCATGTTCATGACCATCATTGCACATGCCCATACAAATAGAGTGATACAAGATAGATTTCAACACTCGGGGGAAACTATTCACAGACACTTTCGTCAAGTTTTGAAAGCAATGATGTTATTTGCTAAAGACATGATAAAGCCGCCTTCATTGGATATAGTGCCTAAGGAGATACTTTTGAATCCACGTTTTGAGCCATATTTTAAGGTATTACTCTTTTTCCATATTATTGACGGCTTTTTTATTTTCTTTTCTCTAATGTAAAGATAATTTTATCTTATTGTTCATAATTTTTTATAGGATTGTATTGGTGCAATAGATGGAACCCTTGTGCATGCTATTATCCAAGCAGATAAACAAATTCCTTATAGAGGTCGAAAGGGTGATTGCATGCAACAAGTTATGGCAGCATGCACATTTGACATGCTCTTTACATATGTGGTATGTGGATGGGAAGGTACTGCTCATGATCAACGAATTCTCTTGGACACCATATCTGATGAAAGGCTAAAGTTTCCACATGCTCCACCTGGTAACAAAGCATTTATAAGTGCTTGATATATTATCAAATATGTTTTGCGACATTCTTCTCGCGTGTCAACTTTTTAACATTTGCATTTCATTATCTTTAGGTAAATATTACTTGGTTGATGCTGGTTACACAAACGTGCGATGCTTTCTTTCTCCATTTCGAAACGTTCGTTATTGGCTTCCAGATTTTCAAGGTCTTGCCATTCCTCGTACTAGGGAGGAACATTTTAATAGATTACATTCATCATTGAGGAATGTGATCGAGCGGAGCTTTGGGGTATTGAAGGCTCGATTTCCTATCCTCAAGCGGATGGCTCCTTACCCATTTCCAATACAACGGAGCATTGTGATTGCAGCGATGGCGATGCATAATTTCATTAGAAAAGAAGATATGGAGGATCAATTATTTTTGGAATATTCTAGTGAAGACGTCCAAGTAGAGTGTGACACTAATGTTGTGGAAGATATGGGAAACACCTCTACTTTTGATATTACAGATAGGACACAGATGGATGCCAAGAGGAATTCAATTGCAGATGCCATCTGGCGAGATGTATCTTCCTAAGCATGGATTTCCTCATCTTATGTAATGCTACTAGTTTTTTTATTGGATTAAAGTGAATGAATATTTGTCATTGATATAATGGCTTGATGGATTATTATTGGAAGATAAAGTATTGACAATGAGGGTGTTTTGTATTATCTCTATATGAAGGTGTGTGATGTCTTAATTTTTAAAATATTTATAAGTTACAGGCTATAGTTTAATATAAATTGTGGTATTTTCTAATGGACAGGTTGTTATGATGATGGCATGTGTGTAGATAATGTATTTGTTCTTAAATGAGTCCATGTTGAATGTAATTTTTATGAGTCTATGTTGCATGTGCTCTTGAAAGATATATGTAGGGTGGAAACATATGAATGAGTTTCTTTTTTCATGTAATGACATAACTACCCTTGTAAATAAGAGCCAAACCCTTCTAAAAAGAAGTAAATAGAGGGTGTACCAAACGGTCTATTTAACTTAGATGTATGCATTACCAAACACATTTTTTTATGAGGATTTTACCTAAAAAAGGCTCCAACATGGCCTACAACCAAAAAATGGGCCACTAGTAAATATGACACGGAAGTGGTCCCACGAGACCACTTCCGTTTTTTTTAATAATGATTGAAACTTGTGACGACGTCGTCGCTCTTTGAAACATCATTTTTCTTTTTTCCTCTCAACTTCCTCTCTCTCGTCGTCTTCTGCTTTCCTTCTGCTATTTCTACTTCATCTTCTCAGACCACGAGAAAATCGACTAAGGCAGAGAGAAGAAAGCCTCTTAAGAAGATTAAACAGACCCATTTGGCTTCATCAGATGGTGCCAACAGTGGCAAGCGCGGCCAAACAAGCAGAGCTTCTGAGGAAAGATGGCAACAAATGCTTTGAAAAAAATCATTTTGGAGCAGCCATTGACAACTACACAGAGGTCTAATTAAACCCTTTAAACCCTTTGAAGACTAGAGCTTTTGATCGTCTTCTCTCCCATTTATGTTAATTTCGTATTTTTACTGCTGCTGCTTGTTTGTTTTTCAATGGGGTTCTTCTGTTTCTTGTTTTCTCTGTTGGGGTGGTGCTGTTTTAGGCGATCACTCTCTGCCCGAAGGTGGCAGTGTATTGGACGAATCGGGCGTTGTGTCACATGAAGAGAAAGTGAGTGTGACCCTTTTCTTCTCACACCCCATTTTTTGGGATTTGTTTTTCTCCTTCTCATTTTATTGGAATTTCTAGGTGCTGATGGTAATGGGTTTTTGATTAGTTTGTTTTTTTTTTTGTTTTTTTGTTTTTTTTTTTTGTTTTTCTTGTTGGATTTTGCAGTGATTGGACGAAGGTTGAAGAGGATTGCAGAAAAGCTCTAGAGCTAGATAGCAGCTCTGTCAAGGTATTGCTATTCTTGCTTTGTGGAGATAATCTGAGTTGAATTTCCCCTCGTGTAATTGAGAATCTTTTTTTATTGAGTTTATTCTTGCTTTGTAGAGATAAAATATGAGTTGGAATTGGATTTTCCCCTCTTGTGATTGGGAGTCTTTATTGAATTTAGAGTATGGTATTACATTCCACCTGTGTTCATGCTATTTGGCCCCTGAGAAATCGGTGTGAGCATGTGCTGGACCTGAATAATGGATTTGATCATAAAAAAATGACAAAATATTTTGAGATTAAAAAAGAAGTGAAAGAAAGAGGCTAAAACATTTGTAAATATGATCATTTAGTTGTTTGTGACTTTTATCTTTTGTTCAGAATCTTCTTGTGATTCCTCTATTTCAAAGGCAATAATTGGAATTGGCTTTCTTTCTCTTATTGAACTTCGAGGTTTGTGACTTGTATCTTTTGTTGACTGTGATGTGAGGTATTATTGTTTGTTCCTCATTGTGAAAAGGTTTTCATCCAATGCTCATGATGCTTTGGTTCATTATCCTCTTTATTTTGTTGCTTCACTGCATGCCTATAGTTTTTCTTGGTGCTATTTCTTTTTCAAGTGATCTAATTTTTACGTCTTCTTCTTTGATGAGTTTTGGGAGTTATTTTCTTATATGTATCATAAATCTTCGTTACAAATGAAATGTAAAAAAGAAAATGCAAAGCCTCTACAATATAGGGCTGTTAGGCTATATGTATCTGCAGAAAGAAAAACTTGCCCTAATATCCGACAACTATAACACACCCAAAAAGTCAACCAAATAATCTTGTCAAAAAATGCTTGATATAAAAATGAAAAATCGATCCCAAAAACTATGAAGAAGGTATATGGCATCAGGGTCCCAACATATTATCTTGGTTGGTGCTTTGTAACTTCTTCTGTTGGATCTCTTATCAGAATGAAGGTCTTTGGTCTGTTATGTAATTCCATTATCACACTTGTGCACATATCATCTTGATTGTTGTGTCTTAACTTCATCACTCAACTCTCAGCAAAATGTAAAACAGAACGTTTTCTTTTAATATATTAAAAATTAACTTTAGTGTTCATATTATTGTAATTTTTATTGTATTATCTGTTGTGTTAGTCCCAATACATTTTTTTTTTCAATTTTAAAAGAGGTGATAATCTGAAATGCCCTTGCTTACCCCCCCTGAAGATTTTATCAAGACTAGATAAATGCGTTAGATTGCGTTGGGTTGGTTGACAGCCAGTGTAAAACTTTTGTCACAACCCAAACATGAATTACGAGGAAAAAAACATTCACCTATCCTAGGATTTGGTTTATGATAGGTCAGAATGGAGGAACGGAATTCATGTAGCCGACACCAATATAGAATGATGGCATCTGTAATTTGTTTAATACACATTTTGTATAGTTGCTAAGTCGTTTAGGATTATATGACTACATTGTATTTTCTCCACTTTTTGATAATTGTATTTTAATTGCTAATTGGACTGGCCTAGTTCCTGATGAAGGATGGTCCATAAAGCAATCATGGATTCTTTGAGCCTCAATCTAATGACTTGGTGATGCTAGAGAGGCGGTAGTGATGAGTGCTGAGTTTACCTCAATGGAGGAATTATTTGGAGAAATCTCACTTGAGAAAAAAAAAAAAGATAATGCCCTTCAACGGAAATGATTATACGGTCCCATAAAAATGGTTGCATTTCTCAGTTCTTTTTGTTTTTGACAAGCAGTGCCTGATGTTATTCTTTGCTATTTTCGTGTTCATTAGGTGAATTGGTGATCTGGTGTTTTAAAATCATAACCTGTTTGCAAATGAATCTTCTGTTTCCCTTCATTTTTCGTTGGAATTCAATGAGCTAGTTCTGGTAAATGGTATAATATTGCTATTATTTTGATACAGGCAAGACTCGTGGCCTCAAGGAGAGTGGATAAAGCACATAAGGGAGCTTTGGATTCTGAGAGGAAAACTCGAGAAGCTACAGAAAGGGAGGATAAGCTAAATACGAATCTGAAGAGGGACACGAATACAAAAGAGGTGAAAGAAGGTGGCCAGCCTAGAAAAAGTGGATCTGATCGATCCACTATTGTGCAGTCAACATGTGTAGTATAGATTTAGGAGGCAAACATTTTCTATTCTGTGAGATTTACTTCTGTGTGTTTCTATTTCACAACAAACAACTTGGTACCCTAGAAGGCCAAACAAATACTAGTGGAGATGATACAATTCGAGATGCTTCAGCTGTGGAGTGATGTTTAATATTTTGTAATGGAGAAAGAGTTGGGGTTTATTTCGTACCAACCAACTTATTTTGTGAGGCTATTGATGATTGTGACTTTTTATGTAGATTGATGATTTTGAAAGATCAACATTTTGTATTGATGAGGATTGATTAATATGAATGTTTATTAATGTATATGGATGATTAGAGGCACTACTTGAATCTGGAAATAGAAACTTGTGGTCTGTGAGATATTCTTATTATGTTATTTTTGTGCTTTATGGATCGAGTTGATTTATTGAAGATTGTGGAAGAAATTATTGTTTGTATGAAGTAATAATATAATGTTTAAAATTACAGGTATCTAAATTGCTTTATGGTGGATTATTGAATGTTTTAATATGAATTTTTGAATGCCAAGTTATGTGCTTTTTTATGGCAAGAAACGAAGCTTGTATGTCCATGTCTTGTATTGCGCTCGCACATAAAACCAATACACACATCATTTTTTTCGATTGCAATGGTCAGTGACGACGTCGTTGCAATACAGAAGATAAAATTTGAAAGGAAGTGTGCTCTAATATCTGACGACGTCGTTGCTTCACAGAAGCTAGTGGAAGAAAGTGTGCTTTAATATCTGACGACGTCGTTGCTTCACAGAAGCTAGTGGAAGAAAGTGTACTTTAATATCTGACGACGTCGTTGCTTCACAGAAGCTAATGGAAGAAAGTGTACTTTAATATCTGACGACGTCGTTGCTTCACAGAAGCTAGTGGAAGAAAGTGTGCTTTAATATCTGACGACGTCGTTGCTTCACAGAAGCTAGTGGAAGAAAGTGTGCTTTAATATCTGACGACGTCGTTGCTTCACAGAAGGTAATGCGAAAATTACTGTGTTAATCTGTGACGACGTGGTCGCTTGTAGAAAATAAGCAAAAAAAAAAAAAAAATTTGGCGGGAATACCGATTTCGTAGCATATAAACTAGTGTCCCCTTTTTTGTCTAGTGACCATCTAAGGTCCTTTTTCAGGTAAATTCCTCTTTTTTTATTCTAGCCTCTATTTTAAATATCTCTATTTTTAAAGACTCTATTTTAGATGGTCTATAAAAAAAATTAGTAGACCTACCAAACAGGGCCTTAAATTGATACTTGTTAGTGATATGATAAGGTTTCAATTAATTTGATGTATGTCCACACCAGCCGTGTACTATATTCATAGGCATCGTAAGATCTTTTCTGAGTGTATATAATTGTAGTTTTCGCAAATCGAAGAGGCATTTGTCTTCGCACAGTGACGCTTCGTAACTTTCATAAAAGGTTACTTCCCCTCTCTCTCTCTTCTGCTATTTACTTTTGGTTTTCGGTTCTTGGGTCTCTCCACCACTGGTGAGTGGTGACTAGTGTAGCGACTGAAGAAGATTTAGAAAAAAGGACGTCTCTCTCACGGTAAATCTCTCTCTCTCTCTCTGTCTGTCTCTCGCTGTTTCGTTTTGTTTATTTCTACATGTGAAAGAAGCTGCTGCTTTACCTTGGTACTTGCAGTCATTAGCTCATGCTTGTTGTTACCTTAATACGCTTGCATGCTGATCTTTTTTCTTTTCTTTTCTTGCTTATAATAGAAATGATTTTTTCTACCAAAAAATAGAAATGATTTGTGGGTTTTGTTTGAAAATCATCATACATGTAAAAGGTGATCCCTGATTCCATTCTTCCATTGAATATGAGATGTTATATATAAGAAGTGGAGATGGGGAAGATGGAGATGAGGAGGAGGATGAGATCAGTTTGAAGACATTCAAAGGGTCAGTTATCAAGGGTTCTGATTTTGAAATAGAGAAAGAAAAAAAAAATTGGAAGGTTGGGTTTGTAGAATGAGATGGGTGAAGATGGATTGATTATATTTTTTTCGAAGGGGTGATTGATTTATCATCAGTTTTTGTTGAAAGTTGGTTTGTGAGCAATCCGATTTTCAGTGAAAACATGTCTTCAAGTGAGTAGGATAATTTGTCTCTGGTTTTTTTGTTTTCCTCTCTTTAATGAAACTTACTCTTTACCAAATAAAAAATAAAAAATCTTCACCACTGGGCGATTTCAAAGTAGTTTCTGTAACTCTATTTTGGGCTGCTTGGGGGCCTGGGGCAGGGATGCCAGGGGCATACAAACATGTCCTTTTTCTGAATTGCCACCTATTCAACTTTATTTAAAGGCTACCTGGGGCCCTTAAACCCTTACCTCCCAGTTCTAGGTGGCCCCGCAGCCTGGACCCCAACATATATATGTTGTGGGGACGCTGTGGTGACCATTGGGGACCCCATAAAATTGTAAAAAACCCTTTCAGATTAATGGGAGTTTCAGCACCCTACCAAACCAAAACGATTATATTATATATGGGGCATGGCATGTGTGGGTAGGATGGGTTTGGGTTTACCTTAATCATAATTGACTCAACCCATTGCAGCAGTTATGGTCAAGGTAAACCCAAACCCATCCTACTCACACATTAGTTACCTTGACTTTAGGGGTGCCAAACAGGTCGGGCTGGGCCAAAATAGGTTGGGTCACAAATGGGTTGTATGATTTGGACCTCAACCTGTTTAAAACACGGGTTATGATTCATTGACCCACACCCGAGGCAGGTCAACCTGACTGGACCGTCCTAATCCGTATTGGCGGGGAGTTTATTGAAAAAGGGGGCGGGAAAAGCTAGACATGGGTCACATGCTGGCCTTCATATCCGCCAAGGAAAAAAAAACTAAATAGAGGAAATCAGATTTTGGGCTTTAACATAGACTATAACCTTCCAAAAATTACTTAAGACTAACCATTAAAGGTGCTTTACGTTAAGACCATTCTATTGAAATCCAATCCATCTACAATAAATAAACCTGAATTATATAGGATGTGCCCAAATTTCATCTCAATCAGAGTTAGTCTCACCATTGGATTGAATGTTTGATAAAATAAAAGGTGATCAACACAATTTTTGCATTTCAATGTCATTTTTTTATCTAACGGTAAATCCAACGGTAGGATCAACTCCAATGGAGATAAGATTTTAGTTTACCCTATATAACCTAACGAAGTTTATTTTAACGGTTCATATTTCAATAATTGAGCCCCATTATGGCGCTTTCCTTTAACTCACAATTTATCTAAGTCGCAGCCTTAGAGGGTTCGGACTCAAAGGAACGAGGGTAGATGCTTCTTTTTCTACTGTGAATGTAGATGACAATTGTTAGCAAAGGCCTTTCAACGATCAACTAGTCTCTTGTTGTGTCCAAGAAATAGAACTCCTTTGTTCTTCTTCATTGTCGTCCCAGGATTTTTGCTGAAATCCTTGATGAAGAAGGGGAATAGGGGAAATTCAGATTTGCTTAATCAAACTTATCGCATGATCCAAACCCTAAATTAGTGCTAAAAACTTGGAAATCTCCTATACTTATATATCTTTTGAATGTATGTTTTGAAAATAAAAGAATATATGAGGGTTAGTGAGGTTAACCCTAACCCGATTCGTTTTTATGCAGGCCAAAAAAACCGGACCCATGACTGACCTGTATTTTGTGTGGGTTAGGATTGACTGGTCAAATACGGTTCGGGTCAAGGTTGGGTTAGCAGGTTGGGCCTGGTTTTGCCACCCATTTGAGAATGGCTCCTTACCCCAGTGGTTAGGAGCAACTCCTGGCCTCCCCCCTCCTTGTATATGTGAGTTGCTATTATCTCACATGTGTGAGTTGTATCTCCTCACATATGGGAGTCCCCATTACCTTGCATGTGTGAGTTGTGTCTCCTTGCAGGTGCGAGTTACCATTACCTCGCATGTGTGAGTCTCTCCCGATTCAAGCCCTTTAGTTGGGTTACCAAAAAAGAAACAAAAAGGAAAATTGAAGGACTACCTTTTGCAAATATCAATATCCATGAACTTTCCATCGTTAACTATAAAAGAACTTCAAAATATCAAAACAGTTCCTACAAATTTTTTAATGACCTCCACAGTCATCCATTTTGTCTGCTTACCCTAATGGGCCAACACCTATCAATCTTCTCGGATCCTACCCATATTTATGCATTGACGGATCCTTATATCTTCTCATCTCCTTTTCTTTTCCTTTCTTTTCTTTTTTCTTTTTCTCCTTTCATGGATGATGAGTAAAAGCATTATGTAGAACGAAAGTAGTTTGAGCTAACTTTGATGGTATTTTGGGGGTCAAATTGGTAGAACTAGTCAAATCATACGGTTTAATTTTTTTGAGTTGTGATAAAGATTACGACATGGTGGGGCTGATTTTAATTAGAGACGATGTATGGAGGTGGTGCCCACCTTATGTGTCCATTTTATTGTTTAAGCATTGGCTCTATCCCGAGTGTAGAAGGGACAAAATTGTAAAAAATCAAAGCCTTACTTTGAAGGAGTCTTAAATTCTTTTTGAGGAAGTGGGGTGAATATGGTTGAGTAAAGGTGGATTGGACCCTGATAGTTAGGGCAATGTTTAAGGGACCTATTTGATGGATAATGGATGATAAGATTAGGGGGACCCAGGGTAGACTTAGTAAAAACTGAAAACCTTATTTTCTTGGTACATTAAATGGTAAATTTGAAAGGAGGGTAAGCATGGTTTAAAAAAAATGGTTGTTACCATTTCATAACAGCTGTTATAAACCTGTAACGGCGTATACCGTTACGTTATTTACCATATAACGGTCACGGTATCAAAATAACAGTGAGAAAAGGGTCCATAACGGTCATAACGGTCGATATATTGAAAATAATGATCAAAATATCAACTGGCGATGATTTTTTAAAACTTTCTTTCCCTTCTTTTTTTCATTTTTTTTTTCTTTCCCAAATCATTTATGGAGCTTTCTAAGGTTGTGGTGCTAGAGCTTCCCAAGCTTCTTTTTTTTTTTCCCACCAAAACTCAAGTGATTTACAAGATTTTTATAAATTCTCACATGATGGCTTCTTACCTCTTCAACCACAATACCCCTATGTTCATACTTCGCTTCTTTAATTAATTAATTTATCTCGAAGTAGTAGTAAATGTTTCTTTAAAGTTTTAATTCACTCTCAATCTACTTGGTTAGTGAGTAATTGAATACTGTACGTCTGCACTACCAGCACTAGTTTATTGACTTGAAGTGTTTAATACTAATGGTTAACTCAAAATGATGGTTCCCTTTGATGCCGGGATACGGCAAGGACACGTGATGGACACGGTAGGGACATGGATTTTACACATAAAAAGTGAAGTATCAGATACAATATGACACGATACGTTTCCCATTTTGATGTATGCGTGCATCATAGATGGTTCCAATGCATATTGTAAAATTTCTGAAATTTCAACTTATTTTAATATGTACATGTATATCTATCTAATTCAGAATTGACTTTACAAATCTCAGTAAGACAATGGTACGGGATAAATGTATCTATTCTTTACTAATGGAAAGAAATATTGTTTTCTTGCATTTTCTAATATTTTGAATTTTTTGATAATTTTTTAGAATGTTTTGGAGTAATATAAAAAATTGCATCATAATGGACCGTGTCGACGGCGAAATACAACGCGATGAACGTGAACTGCTATGCGAGATGACGACTGCATTGGTGACTGCGCCCGTGTTTTTAAACCATGAGGGTAAGAACTTATTGTTATTTTGCCTCTTCAGTTACAATGTTTAGCTAATTTACCATGGAGTTATTGTCCCACACCTATAGTCATCATTCAGAGAATTCTTTGTGAAAATTAGCCCAAAGCTATGAAAGATTTTTTTGACCAATTTCATTTGAGAGAATTCAGATAGCTTTTAAAGCTTATCTCAAGAAGCTTGGTTTTAGATTTTTCCCATCGTTGCAATAAAAAACTGCGATAGTATCCATGTTAGTATCTCCTTGTTTGCACATCTTTGTTAATAAAGACTAGCATAAAGCTTGTGTGATGCATGGGTTGAGTCTCTTTCAAATTGAATAATAAGTTAAAATGAATATTCAAATTGAACATTAATTAAAAACAAAACACATGAATTACTTGAATGATAAACCCATTTTTTTAATCATTAGAATATAAATTCATATCATAAGAATTAACTAAAAATAAATCTATATATAGCGGTTCAACAATACGTGAGTAAATATTTGACTGTTGATCAAATCAAATCTTAAGGTGGGATTATCTTCATAAGATAATTTTTATGGGGTCATGTAGATAGTGTGATGATAGTCTGCCATCTTAATTGGAGAGGACACATTAAATACCCATTAGATCCAACAAATCTATCCACATACGAGATCCATTGGTGAACTGTGTGAACATTGGGTTTTATAGAAGGGTGGATGTATGATGGGTTTCATGCATATGGAGACAAAGAATGGGTTGGGTAAGTGGGTCGCATATGGTGGATCTCAGTTAGGTTAAGATATGCAAGACATTCATTTATTGGGCTGTAGACATTTACAGATTGTGAATAATAACTCTTATTATTTATGTGGACTAAGGAGAAGAGAGTCCCATTGGTGAAAGATGTGAACAGTGGGTTCTATAGAAGGGTGGATGGCTTGGTTGTGCCAGTCCCATGTATATGGAGACAAAGGAAGGGTTGGGTAAGTGGGCCGCTTATGGTGAATCTCATTTAGGTTAAGGTAAGATGTGTAGGGTGTTCATTTAGTGGATCATAGAGATTTAGAGAATGTGAATAACAACTCTTATTGCTGATGTGGCTTTTAAAAAGGAGAGAGTTGGCTTTTTTTCTCCAACAAGTATATCTTTATGGTATAAAAATGGAATCTTCAGATGACAAGAAATTAATTATAAGGAGTTAATAAAAAATGGTCGCTAAAAAAAAGAAAAAGAAAAAATAAAAAAGGACAAAACTCAATAGAAGATATCTAGACCTCGTAACATGGAGTGATATGGAAAATTCCACATTAACAAAGATTCTTATATTATGCAGAGTTAAGACTCATTTGATTCAAGCAATTTGTATAAATTTTCAAAGAAATAGATCCTTAGAATGAAGGAGGTGTGCTTCAAAGAGTTCAAATACTTGAAGGGAAAAACTACATTAAAACTTCATACTATGATCAACATGATACTATGCTACCATCATTAATGCTCCATACTTTGATTAACCCGATGCTATATATATATCAATATAGTATTTATAGACTCATATCTTATCTTAAGGGAGGCCCATCCAAATAACATAATCTTTGTAGGATCACGTCATGGTATAAAAAAATGAACGTTACGTTATTTTCCTTGTAACAATCATAACGGTCAAGGTATCAAAAATAAGTGAGAAAACCAGTTCATAATGGTCCATAACGGCCGTTATTTTGAATATACTGATCATAATGGTCATTACAGCCGATATTTTGAAAATAACGGTCAAAATATCGGCCGATGATGATGTCTTTTTAACTTTCTTTCCCTAACCATCTATGGAGCTTCCTAAAACTGTGCTAGAGCTTCCCAAGCCTCTTTTTTCACCAAAACTCAAGTGATTTGCAAGATTACGGTGGATTCACATATGAAGGCTTCTTCCCTTCTCAACAATAATATCCATTCTCCAATTCTTTCTTTCATTAATTAATTCATATTGATGTAGTAGTAAATGTTACTTGAAAGTCGAAATTCCCCCTAACTTCCGTTATAAAAAAAAAAATCCATCTAGGATTTTCTCTTCTTTCTACCTTGAGGTTGTGAGTTGAAGTCATGCTACCAATAGAAATAAATAAAGAAATAAAAAATTTCTTCTTGAGATTTTCTACACATGGGCCATTTATTTCACTTGCACAAGCTAGAAATAGAGAAAATAAAATCTGTTGTGCATTTTTTCTAAGGATCAAGAGCTGAAATAAGGGTTCGCTTGCCTTTTACACATGTGATAGACATGTGCAAATGTTACATATGTTAATACAACATGGGGCCAGCTCTCCTAAGCTCAAGCTTAGGATAAGGTAAGCTCAAGTGTGTGGTGGGGCCCACCTGGGGATGGGGGTGGGGGGATTTCAAGGACTCCCTGGGATCTTCCAATCTGCAAAAAATCAGCCCCAACTGTGATTTCTATCATCTCCATATGGGCCCAAAAGTTTAATGGTCAATAGTCCATTCGGATCGATACATAGTCGATCCAACGGTCCAGTAAATTCGTATCTGACCGAAAGTTGGTGGACATGTGAAATTTAGAGGGGTCATCTGTTTGGTCAATTTGGATGGACCAAAGGTGGGCCCCACAAGCATGAGCTTATGAGGTTTTAGCCTAAGCTTGAGCTTAGGAGAGCGTTGCTCATACAACACTAGTGAAACACATTACCATGTTTGTCAAATTCACCATTTTCAAATGAGTAAATGAGAACATCTAATGGTTTTAGATGTATTTGGGTTTTTTGAACTTTTTCACAATTTTCTCTAGATACGTGAAGAATTAAGACATGAAACTAGTCGTCCTAGCATTTATTGTTAATGCAAGAGTGTTCAAAGGCCCAACAGAAATGCAATTATTTAGATCTATAACTTGGGACTTTTTCTCAAATTAATTAGAATCTATGAAGATTTAAGATAATCAGCTTCAAGGTCTTGGGGTTCATTAGTTCAATAAACCAATTGAACAGCGTGGATTACAAATATGGGGCCCACAAGAATTAAAAAAATAAAGGTGGGAAATGAACCCTAAAGAGATGTCATAGACTCTAAATTCTGTTAAGATGTAGGACTTTTTTATGAAATTTGCTCATAATTCTAACCTCAATTTTCTTATGGGGCATTTTTTATTATAGGGGGACCCATCAGGTCAATGGCTTATGTCATTAAACAATGTCCTCCACATCTAGAAAAGGAGTCAAATTATATTGTCCTTAACA
This sequence comes from Litsea cubeba, assembly GCA_012931725.1. NCBI lineage: Eukaryota > Viridiplantae > Streptophyta > Magnoliopsida > Laurales > Lauraceae > Litsea > Litsea cubeba. The sequence continues at coordinate 49,482,159 of CM022950.1, read as the reverse complement.
ATATATTTTCAATAGCAATGTTAACAATGACCTTTCCACATGTAGAGCCCTAGTTGTTAGAACCATTGGTCTTGTGGGTCACCCATGGATGAACAATGACCCCAAGGCTACCAATGTTAGAAGATCATAGCCATTTAATGTTTCTACCCGTTTTCTGAGTTTTGAACCAACCATTGTTATAGGGATGGCAGTGTGTTGGGTTTGCAACAGATTGGGTAAAAAAACATATTAAACTCATGCCTATGCTTCATCTTAATGATCTGCACCTCATTGAATTTTCTATGGGTCATCTTGTAGTCCATTTAAACTAAAAAACTGGACTTTTAAAATAATTATATTTACATTTTATCAATAAATTTGCAAAATAAATTTTTTGTAGTATATTAAAAAACTGCATAAATAATTTACAAAATGTAAGGTTTTGAAAATAATGGTTTAATTCAAAAATAGCATTAAAATAATTTTTAAAATCTAAAAAAATTAGTAAAAGGGGGAACACAGAGAGAACTTGTAAGGGGAGAGGTTGTGAGAACAAGATTGAGCTCTTTGCGGAGATATTAGGCCAAGTGTTAGAAGGTTTGGAATCCTTGTAACGAGTTGCCTAATTTTTTATAGTGAAATTGAGTGAAACACGTAGGTGAGTTTGCCGAACCACATAAATCCGTGTGTCGTGTGATTGCTTGTGGTTGTGATTTGATGGTGCATGTTTTTGCCCTAATTATCCCCAACAATTGATACCAATGTCTAGGTTCATGGTCATGGGTATTTTGGTCATTGTACCGGGAGCTTTCTTTGGGGCTAAGAAAGCAGAAATTATATATTGATGTAATCTGTAACAGTGTCAAGATCGTCTGGGGAACACTTGGTTTTATATAATCGTCAATGTATAATTTCTAGAGGGTCACCACTCACCATTAGTTGATAGTCTCTCATGTACTATATACACATTTTCAAAAGCGTTGTATTTATGTGGATAAGCTTGTTACTATTATTGCACATGAGACTTCATTATGAATAGGGTGGTTGTGAGCATTAACCCAACAAAACAAATTCAAAATTCTCTTCTTCTTTTGAGTTGTTTCAGGTTCGAACTAGAAGTTTCATCGATATTTATAACCTGTTTCTTTCGTAAGCCACAAGAAAGCCCGGTACAAAGACCGGTATATTCTTGAACCTTGGATCTTGGCTAATCCATAAGAGCTATCCGGTTAACCAGGATACAACATTAACCCAACAAGATAAACGTGACTGGTGTAGCATGGTTGTGTTAGTTCCTGTTGGAAGGAGTTCCTTTGAGCAATTCCGCTTTCTTGAAAAGACGAGCATGTTTAGCTACTAAAAATTCATACTAATTCATTCACTTCAAAATTTACTTGTGCCGGCTGGATTATTTTCCTATCATTCTAATATGATTCTTCTTGATAAGGTCCTTTTTATTGTCTTCATTAGAGATTAGATATGGAGGAATGGTAGCAAAGTGATTTACCCAGAATATATTGCTAATCAATTTCCACATTGTCCTGATACTATATTCTTGATTTCATGTTTTGAAGTGGAATGTTTGTTTTGACTGCAGAACAATCGAAACATGCACTTCTACCTCTTATTTGTGCTGATCTCTTTAATTAATTTCTCCCTGTTCACATTAATCTTTGTTAATTTGCAGCATCAACAACATATATGGATGCAAGCAACATGGATCGTTTGTTTGAGGATGCAGAGTTTGTCATGCCTTTGTCATTAATACCTCCTCCCAAGTCAGCCAACAGGAAGGTGGTTACGGACGATCAAAAATTCCGCTTGCTTTTCATCATGGGTACATACTTTGGGCCAGATCTGAAGGACGAGAGGCCCATAAAGTCTGTTTTTCAGAGACTGACTGAGGGCCTGCCACCATACACAGCTGAACAATTAGCAGGCTCTCATATAAAAACTGTAGAAGTGGAGCGAGTCTACTATTATGTTCTTAGTAAGGCTCACAAATCTTTAATTGTGAAACCATCAATGTTTCATCAATTTCTCCAAGGTGGTCTCTTTTCTACATCACAGGATTCTGTACAGGATAAAAGACAGTTTCCTGACCTCTTCCTGCTAGATTTGCATCAACAAGTCCGATTTAAAAATCGATATAAAATCATCGAGAACATTGCATTCATCAACCATCCTGAAACATCTTATATAGCACCGGAGTCTGTCCAGAGGTTTAAGATGCTGGTGGGGCTTGAGGACGTAATGCTGGATAGAGATGCCACAAAGTTAAATGGTGGTCTCCGGATTGGTGCTGTTGTGGATGTTCCTGTGATGTCTTCTGAGACACCACAAAAGAGATATACATATGAAAATAGGGACCTAATTATGCCACCTGTTTATGGTGTACCACCATACAGTACTCCATTATACAGCAGTGAACCGCGTGTTAGCTCAGAGCCATTGCCAACTGAAGCGACAGCTGCGCCAGTGGAGAAAGCTGGGCCTGCATTGCTCTATCTTCCTACGGCCCCTACAACTGAAGAGTGGAATAACATGGTGAATTCTGCTAAGACTGGGATTGAATTGACTGGAAGCATAGCTGAGAGCCAACCTGGGCCGCTAGTAGGTTCTGTTGCCATCGGTACATGTGATGATGCATATTATTTCCGCGTATCACTGCCAGGGGTGAAGAAGGATGAGAGTAAGTTGGATTCATGTTTTTATATATATATATATATATATATCTGTGGAATGATTAACATTGATGGATTGCTGAAAAAGTTGCTAAATCTATTAGGAGTTTTATTCAATTCATTAAGCGTTCCTCTAGGTTGTCTTTGCACATACCAAATAAGATATCAAACTGCATCCTACAAGCGCACTGGGGTTTTAGCTTTTCATATTTGGTTTTTGCATTTTTGGCTGGGGAAGCTTAAGCTTTTAGGTTGGTATATGGTTTATTACATGGTATCAGAGCGGGTTCCGATGTTGTTGTTCTTGTTTAGCCCCCGTGACAGGCCTGTCCATGAAATCTATTAGGCCTGCACGTGAGGGGGCCACATCGCCTAAGTAATAGGCTTGACCTGTCTTAATATACCTGTATGGGCCTTTGCACCTATTATCTTAAGCTTTTGGGTTGGTATATGGTTTCTAACACTTGAAACTGAATTTGAGGCAAGAGTTTGGGATTTTGTCCTTTTTATTTCTGGGGCTTTACTGAAACTAATAGAAGTTCCTTAATTCACCTGTTTCTTTCTTGGGGTGTTCCATGAATTAAACTAATGACAAATGAGCTGACACGGTTGAATGAAGTGGGTCCACATGAGACACCATAAAAACTAAGATAAAATCCCCTTAAGGATTTGTGCAGCAAACCTAGCTTGTGCAAGGTCTTTCCTATTTTTAGGAACCCATTAATTTCAGTTTACCGTTTATTGGAGAGATAAGGACTCCTTTATTTAGATTATTAACTTTTGATGTGGGAGATTGTGGGGTTAGTATTTGATGTATGTGTTTATGGTTTGGATTCAACTTAGCATTAGATCGTGGGCTAGGATAACAACTATGTTTTATTTGCATCTAAGGCATTATAATTATATACACATTGTTTAGGCAGCTTGCCAGCTATTGCAACATTCTTTTTATCTGTAAATTAGTGCTTTTAATTTTGAATCCATTACAAATGTGTGGAGTGCTCTTGCTCTTAACCAGTTCATGCCATATTCTGTTGGGGTTCTCCTTAGCTGAAATCACAGCCATCAATTGACCGACAATTAGGACAGATTGAAAGCCCATGAAGTACATATAGCAAGACTCAACCTGCTTGATTGGTTTGCAGTTATTACATAACTGACCCTCAATGTGTATAACAGTTATTACATTTATTACACGCTACAAACATGTGTATATTGCAGTTATTACATAACTGACCCTCAATGTGGTTTTGTGGACTGCTTCTATTTGAGGAACTATGATTGTTGATAATAAGTGTTGTTGAAGTCATTGAATTTGTGGGGTTAGTATTTAGTAATATATTAAGATTGAGAGAAATAGGTAATCTTTTGGAATAAAAGATAAATTGGTCTAGGTTGGTACTTGTGGATTGTGTCGGATTGAAATCAAATCAACTTTATTCCAGGATTCGTAATTAATAAAAAAAAAATATTATGCCTCTAGTGGTAAATCTAGAGGATACCTATGATCTTGAGAATAATTTTTATGGGTTGTGAGACCTATGACTCATATGATATGAGCAGAGCCCACTCTCTTCTGGAACTCTCACCAAAATGGTCAACTAGATAGTCCGACAGACAAATGGATGAAATTGAAACTTTGATGACAGAGGAATCTTGACCCAAGTCACCATGGTCGTGTATGAGATATTGGGTACAATTGGTTAACATCTCGACGGTGTCTATTGTGACTGAAACTTAGCATTGTTGTTAGAAAATAACAAAGGAAGCTAACAAGTTCATCTAAGAAGTTCTTTGAAAAAAAAACTTATTTAAATAGTAGGGAGGAAGAAGCTGACAATGTTTCCGCAGTAGAAAGTCTAATGATCTACTTTCCATTTTTTTTTTAAAGATTTTGGGGTCTGGCAATGTGACTTGCTCCCAAAATCTCAACGTTCAAACATTACAAAGATCATGCAAAATACGTAGCAGATGCTAACCTAGAAGATCCAGTGATTGTAGAGAATGGTTCAAACGATTTTGAACTAACCTAGAAGATCCAGTGATTGTAGAGAATGGTTCAAATGATTTTGAACAGGATCAATCAGTCAATCAACCGTTTCCAATAATTAATATCGGACCAATATTTTCTAGATCAGTTAGCCAATATTGATTTCTTCATCTGGGAGCACAAGCTGCAGTCTAAGATATATCCATTGGTTGGATGAAAGTAATTTTAAGATCCAATGATTTTTTAGTTGCACAGCAAGATCTGACTTTTCATTATCAATTAAAACATAATCCTACCTTTGGATGGAAAATCTTATTACTACCTATATTCAATGCATTAGATTGGGAGAAATGATGATTGTAAGAACGAGCTATTGTTCAGCTGGTGTATGATTTGGGTGGATGATTACAAATTTGAGGTCAAGCTTCTAACAACCCGGGGCAACGACATTGAGTAGGGCTTGCACGGGAGCCAACACAAAATTATGAAAGACAAAATCTTGAAGGGATTTATGCAACAAGCCCCAACTTGTATAATCCCTTTCCATGCAACGCCTTTCTTATATTAGGAACGAAAGCAGTCTTTGGGTTACCTTTTATTGGAGAGTTAAAGACTCTCCTTTGTTTAGTTATATTAACTTAGGGTGGTGAAAATTATGGGGTTAGTGTCTGATGTATGTATTTTTGGTTTGGGTTTTAACTTAATAGTGTTAGATTAGGGTGAGGAAAATAACTAGGTTTCATTTGCAGTGAAATCCATTATATTTCTTTTTTTTTTTTTTATGTAATGTGGAAAGGGGTGTTGTGTGCGTGCGTGCGTGCGGCGGCTGGGTAATCAAATAGGAATTGGTCCCCCCATTAGATTGAGAATATGATTAAAAGTGCCAATAGTTCAATCTTATGTTGGGACCGACTCCTATGAGAGTAAAATTTGGGGAAAGTCCACTTAAGGGGAGAATGTTTTTTTGTAAGCAATATGAATATTCAATAGGTGGGCGTTGGGCCCCACTATAGAGCTCCTCACCCCTCACAACGAAGGGTGAGTGAGATACTCGAGGATCCCCGCTCATTCCTTGCATTATTATATCATTCATACCTTGATGGTTCATCTTTTCATGGCATAAGTGAAGGCTATGAATACCCTCCTCTGAACCATCCAGGAAAATTCCAACCACCATGGCCCATGAAACCGTCATAAGTAAACAATCAATGGATGTTCAACCATCCATGTTTACTGTAGGCATCGCGGCCCATCAAATGATCTCAAGTTACTAATCAGTGGATTTTCAACCATCCATGTCTACCGCAGGCATTGTGCCTCATCAAACAATCACAAGTAACCAATCAACTTATTTTAATTGATTAACTGTGCGCGGATATAGGTTTACATGTGATCAATTTTGCGTGGGTGCTACTTTGATTAAAGTGAGATATAACTCTCCATCCTAAAAGAACGAGTAAATAAATTTTTTGAGCAATTTAGACTTATTATGTTGAGCCCTATTATTTCCATATGTCCTCAAATGGTTTCGAGAAATCATGTCTTTAAACTATTGAGGTACTTTGAGATTTTGGATTTTTCCTTAGATATTATAAAAAAATCTTCAAAAAATGAATTTTTTAAATGATTTGAAAAAATCAATAAATATTCTTATCCGTTAAACTTGGAAAATGATTTGAAAAAAAAAAAAAAAGCCTTGGGTTTTGTCTTTTCTTGAGACAGGTCATCATCTTATGGCACATCAGCGAGGAAAAAAAATTTATTATCCCTTAAAGTTGGAAAATGATTTGGAAACAAAAGCTCGGATTTTGTCCGTGCTCGAGATGTTGGTCCCGATCCGTTTTCACTTGCATGCTCATAGTGATTGGATCTTCACAGTGATATTGAAATTGGGGCAATCTTATGGCTAGATAGTGAGTGATTCAGACATTGACATCACTCAGACTTGTCAATGGATTCGAGCATCAAGTTCGAGGTGGAGTTTGAGAAAAAAGATGAACATTCTCAAGTTCCAGTGCTGGTTCAACTTGATAAGAAGACTGCACAATCGGTGCAGGGACGTACCATTCAGCAAGGTACGAGAAGATATTGCCTAATCTTCTTATGGCTCGAGTCGTGCGAAATCCAAGATAAAGGTGGAGATTGTTGGGTTTATGTTTGTATTCTGGGTTGATTAGATTGGTTCATTGGGCTCACCAATGACCTGGTTCAGAGTCAAGGTGATGCAGCAGCAATACCACGTTATTGAATAAGACTAGTGGTCCACATGTGGGACCCAAGGAAGTTTAGGAATTCTTTATTAAATTGTTATTAGTTTCTGATTTTATTTAGTAAGTTGTATTTAGGATCTATTTCTAATTTCGATAGGATTATTATTTGGTTTCCTAGTTTAGTTAAGATTGTTTTCTTAGCCCTCAAGTCTCTTTTCTTATAAATATGACATTGTAGAGATTGATAATCTCAGAGAGAATTGAGTTAATAGAAGAATTATCGTTGAAGACTGTTTCTTCCTCGTGTGATTGTTCCCTGGGAACCCTAATTGTGCCCTAGCACTTGCATCCTAACCCTAGGACTGCATCAATTGGTATCAGAGCCGAACGATCCCTCGATCGTCGGCGTGTTACCCCTATCCCATCCCTACCATCGTCCATCGTCCACCATCCCCAGACCACCAAAATCAAAACCCTAAACCCATCTCCAAACCGCCTGCTGAAGCCCCAAATCCACCGCAAACCATCGGAACCCTCTTCCATGCACTTTTCCCCTTCTTCGACCATATCCCAACCACCAGCGAAAAAAAAAAAAAAAAAAACCCAGACACCTTACCCATCTCGCCAAATCCAGCCCCTTCTTCAGAATATCATCTCCGTCATCGATCCACTGCGTAACCCAAATTCCAATTCCCTTTAGAGCCCGCCACCCCAGCCCTGTCCACCAGCGAACCCAGCCCTTCCCCTGCAATCCGAAAACCCTTCCAGAACCACTCCGCCACCTCTCCACTGCCCCATCAGCCAATCGAAACACCCCACACCCAAACCGAAAAACTCCAGCCACATTCCAACCACCCCAAAGCCCTCCTCGATCAAATCCAGCCCATCGCCGTCGTCCAGCCAACCAAACCCTAACCCGTGCGTAAAAAAACAAAAAAAAAAAAAAAAAAAAGAAGAAACGAAGAAGAAGAAGAAGAAGCGCGTACCGTGCACCAAGGACGATTGCCGTCGCTGCATCTTCTCAGTCGAACCGTCACCGCCGTCGTTGCATCAAGAGCTCCAGTGCCTCCTCGCCTTCCAGCAAAGAAGAAAAGGAATCCCAAACCCTTTTCTTATTCTGTAAAGGCACGAAGACCGAGGCAAGCTTGTTTCACACGTGTGTTTCTTTGCAAAGTTGTGCTCAACTTGAGTTTGGGCCCAATTTCAGGTCACTGCCAGGTTCGGTTCAGGCCAGTCCGACCCACTTCTAGTTTCGACCCAGCCCACACCACTTATACTATCAGCAGAGAAGTCAAGGGCCCAGACTTGACCAAGATCAACCGTTGGATCTTGTTTTCGCAGTATCACAGCCATCCGCCGTCAAAATTCAGATCCGTTTTCGACAGCGTGATTGTGGAAATCAGATCTACACATCAGGTCAGTCACATATTTTAAATCTGCATTAACAAAAATGCCTCCAAAGAAGCAGGTTGACGCGGAGTCTTCCTCTCACAATGATGATGATTTGAGGGGAACCGTTGCACAATTGTCGGTAACTGTTAATCAAATATCTGCAACAATGGTTCAAATGCAAGTTCAAATGCAAGCGACTCTGGAAAGGATTGAAACCCGGTTAACCACTTTGGAAACTAATCGGCGTGATGATAATCATCGTGATGATGGAGGACCTCATCGAAATCAACGAGATCCACATGTAGTCAACGTTGATCGTGATTTGGGTATTAAACTTGTGATTCCCGAATATGATGGGAAATTGAACCCAGATGAATTCTTGGATTGGTTAGTGTGCGTTGAAAATATTTTTGCGCATAAACCAATGACGGATGCTCATAAGATTACACTTGTGGCAACTCGATTTCGCAATTATGCTGCGATATGGTGGGCCGAGTTGCAAAAGAAGCGAAGATACCAGCAAATTGACCCTGTTGACACGTGGGCCGAGATGAAAAATTTGTTAAAGCAAAAATTTTTGCCTGTCAATTACTCCAGAGATCTGCGTTCACGTTTTCAATACTTGAAACAAGGATCTAAGACAGTTGTTGAGTATTCTGAGGAATTTATGACCATGCAAGCTCGTTGTGGTTTGACTGAAGATGAGGATGTCTTAGTTGACAGATACTTTAATGGGCTGACACTTGACATACAAGATATCCTCACATTTCAGCATTTTGAGAATGTTGATGAGATCGTTCAGCATGCTATCAAAGCCGAAGGAATTGCACATCATCAAGCCAGAAAACTTAATGCCTCTAAATGGGTTATGCAGAAGAATTCTTCACTTGCCGGTTCTAAACTGAGTAATTCATCGGAAAAAGAATTCACCAAGCCCGAAGGTCAAAATAGGATCACATGCTTTAATTGTCACCAACAAGGGCATCGTGCAAGGGAATGTCCCAAACGTATCCACTTGATTGAAAATGAAAGTGACGAGAAGGATGTCCCAGATGATCCTAAAGAAACAGAGGTTGCAGCTGAGACAGAAGAATTAGAGATTTACACTGCACTTGACGGTGAATCTCTCATGGTCATCACCGATGCTCCATCAACTACTGCGACGAAGTGGTTGCGAGAAAATATTTTCCGCTCGAAAGGCACAGTCAATGCTCAGGAATGCACAGTAGTCATTGATGGCGGCAGTTGTCAGAATATTATATCCCAAGCTTTTGTGGATCGCTTACAGCTGAAAGTTCGGAAGCATCATCGTCCTTATTTTGCTAGATGGTTAATGACAGGTGATGAAGTGCAAGTCCGATATGTATGTCCAGTTACCTTTTCCATTGGTACAGATTATACAGATACAGTTTGGTGTAATGTGGTACCCATGGATAGTTGTGATATATTATTGGGTCGTCCGTGGATGTATGACAAGAATGGAACTAATAGCATGCGCGACAACACATACACATTCATGCATTGTACCAAGAAAGTCACACTCCGTCCTATGAAGCCCATGCCACCGAAGCAAGGGTCAAGTTCTCGTCTCACCAAGGATGCGCTTCACGTGCACACTATCTACAGAAGTAACATCAAGAAGAAGAGCCGAGTTCGAGGACGAACTCTTTCTCCAACCTGGGGAGAATGATGCAGCAGCAATACCACGTTATTGAATAAGACTAGTGGTCCACATGTGGGACCAAAGGAAGTTTAGGAATTCTTTATTAAATTGTTATTAGTTTCTGATTTTATTTAGTAAGTTGTATTTAGGATCTATTTCTAATTTCGATAGGATTATTATTTGGTTTCCTAGTTTAGTTAAGATTGTTTTCTTAGCCCTTAAGTCTCTTTTCTTATAAATATGACATTGTAGAGGTTGATAATCTCAGAGAGAATTGAGTTAATAGAAGAATTATCGTTGAAGACTGTTTCTTCCTCGTGTGATTGTTCCCTGGGAACCCTAATTGTGCCCTAGCACTTGCATCCTAACCCTAGGACTGCATCACAAGGGTATTTTGGTAATTGTACCGAGGCTTTCTTGGGGGGCTAAGAAAGGATTTCTTGGGTGCGAAGAAAGTGTAAATTATATATTGATGTAATATGTAACCCTAGACTCTATGTGAGAGAGGTGAGAGCTCTTCCGCCCATGGGTGTTGGCGATTACCAAACCACGTGGGGCTAAATGGAAGAAAGCCGAGTTTCTTTGTAATGGATGTAGGTAATCTTGCCGAACCACGTAAATCTCTGTGATTTTCTCTCTTCTTGTGTGGCTTGTTTTACTGTTGATCGCAGTGATTTCACACTTCCGCATACACGCCTATAACAAGTGGTATCAGAGCCACAACATGAGACACATCATCATCTTATGCAACATCAGCAAGGAAAAAGCAAAATGAAACATTTCATAACTTCAAATGAGTCATAAACACCTGTTAACATGCACGAACAAAACGCCTCTTAAGTCACCTCTTAACGTAGAAAACCAAAACGCCTTTTAACTTTGAAAAAAGGCCTCTTAACACCTTTAACAACTGTTTAATGTCGAATTGCAAAACATCTTTTAATGTCAAATAAATGTGCTCTACAACAACGCAACAAGAACTAGGATACAACAGAAGATCGTGGAGAATTGCGTTCTTTCTCCTTGAGGTTGCAATTCTTGCACCTTTTCTTCCTTTCACCGGTGGTTTTTTTTGTTGTCACTTGTTGAATGGATGCCTCCTTTTAGGAAGATAAAATCTCATAAGGTAATTGTGCCACAAACCTAAGTTGAGTAAATCCCCTTCGTGCAAGGCCTTTATTGGATCACCTTGCCTTGGTGAGTTAAAGATTATCCTTTGCTTTGATTATTAAGATGGGGTACTGGAAATTATGGGCTTAGTGCTTGATGTATCTATCTATGGTTTGGTTTGTAACTTATTATTAGATATAGGGTTAGGAATATAACTAGATTTTATTTGCATGAAAGTCATTATATTTATCAGGAGATTCCCACCTATTTGGGGCTGCCTTTAATTCAGAGCGGTCTTCTTTTATGGACAGTGAGGGTTGAAAATCCAACACTGCCTCTTGTGCGGACTCCCATAGGAGAAAATTATTCTATATTTATATATGCATTGTATAGGCAGCTGGGCAGTTATTTGGGTAATGGGATTTTGAGATTAGGATATGTCAATTGTTGCATCTTTGTGAAGTACCATCAGCATTTTCTGTGTGAAAAGTTCTTCCCCATCTGTATTCTGTATGAATATACTGCCGCAAAGCCTAGTTTTGTATTATCTTCCTGTCTTCATTTCCTTCATTGCTGCTAACATCTCCTGGTTGTATTGAGGATTGAGGCTGCAGTTTCTGTTTTCCTATCACTTGATGTTCATAGTGGATGTTACTAATTCGAAAGTGTCAATTCTATTCTGATGCAGCTGGAAATAGGGATGTTCATGGGCCGGGTTGGGCCGGGCGGAACAATATCCCAGCCTGGCCTGAATTTTAACCCTTAGGTCCAAGCCCAAATTGTGCCATAAGTGCCTAGTCCGAGCCCAGACCGCATAGAGATGGGCTATGCCCGAGCCCAAGCTGATAGTATTTTTTTGATAAATAAGGTTACAATTAACAATAAAGGGCTGTAGCTTAGTTGGCTGCAGTATTTTTGTGCATTTGAAACAGTGTGTGTTTGAGTGCCCCTCCGCTAAAGTGGTTTTTGCTTTCTTAGTCAGGTTGGGCCAGGCATGGCTTTGGGATTTCTTCCATTGAACCCAAACCTGGCCATATGTTACGTGGGCCCTTTTTCGCCCAAGCCCAGCCCTACTACTAAAGCCTAAGGCTCAAGACCGGCCCAAAATGGGTTGGGCCCGGTCAAGCTCGGGCTAGCCTGATCCATGAACACCCCTAGTTGGAGTTGAGGGAATATTCTGCTCCAAACATGAAACTAGAATAACCAACCCCATTTCTAAACATGCTGGTGTGATGCCATGGTTTATAAAGTAATGGCCGTTACCGTTTCATAACAGTTTTTCCCCCAGCCCTACTATAAAGCTTATGGCTCAACCCCGACCCAAAGCGAGCTGGGCCTGGGTCAACCTCCAGCCCGATCCATGAGCACCCCAAGATGGAATTGAGGGAACATTCTATTTCAAACATGAAACTAGAATAACCAACCCCATGCCTAAACATACTGGCGTGATGCCAGGGTTTAAAATAATGGCCGTTATGATCACGTTTGTTGCACTCATTTACGTTTGTGCGCATCACATGCATAAATGAGATGTGAAAATGGTGTGTAAATGAGGCCCTTTCGAACGAATCATTTACTTTCTTTAAGAGGTGGTAAATGGGGCAAAGGCACTAGTAGAGATCGTAAAGGCCGCCTGCCTAGTATGGGTTATGGGTTTGAACCCCTTAAACCACAGGTTTCTTTTGCACTTTTGTGGGCTCCAAATTGGCAATACGAGCCATGAAAATCCCAAAGACATTTAATTTTTTATCTTAAATCTTCATTGATTTTGAGAAATTTGTAAACATGTCTAAAAAAATCAACCAATATATTTGATTTTCTGCACTTTCATGCCCCAATTCATCATATGAAACATTCAATATTAACATATTAATGATAAGCATATAGACGTACAATTTTGTGTCATATACGTGATAGAATGGAAAGAGCAAAATGAGAGGAAGAAGTTTGGAGGAAAAGTTGATACCTCAATTGAGGATCGACTCACCATTTTATAATCATATTAACCCTAATTACATGCTATCAATCAGCAGGATTACAATCAGAATATAAAGAATAAAGAATGTAAATCTCTATACATGGAATAAAATCTATGAGATAAGATGTATGACAAGCTGTACAAGACTCAATACAGTCCCACACGTGGGATATCCTTCTTGGGCCTAGATGGGCCTTAGTTATCTTCTACACTCCCCCTCAAATTGATGTGGTAAGGCAGAAAACATCAATTTGCTAGTGAGATCATGATGACGCGTTTTGGGAAGAGCTTTTGTGAAGATATCCGCCAACTGGTTAAGAGTAGAGACATGAGGCAAAGTGATCTTCTCCGTAACAACATGCTGACGGATGAAGTGGCAATCAATCTCAATGTGCTTCGTTCTTTCATGAAAGACCGGATTGTTTGCAATTCTCGTAGCACTGGTGTTGTCCCCATGAAGAGGTGTAGATCTACCAATGATGACACCGAATTCACAGAGAAGACGGCGTAGCCAGATGATTTCAGCACTTGCAGATGACATGGCCCGATATTCAGCCTCAGCAGAAGATTTAGAGACAGTGGTTTGCTTCTTACATTTCCACGAAATCAAGGAGTCCCCAAGAAACATACACCAGCCAGTGGTAGAGCGCCGAGAATCTGGGCAACCAGCCCAGTCAGCATCCGAATAAGCTGATAAGTGCAGAGAAGCGCCCGAAGAGTAGAAGAGACCATGGTTAAGGGTGCCTTTGACATAGCGGAGTATGCGCAAGGCAGCAGCAAGGTGAGGTTTGTGAGGATTGCTCACAAACTGGCTAATCGTATGAACGGCATGAGAAATATCTGGTCGGGTCATAGTTAAGTAGAGTAAACTACCTACTATTCGCCGAAAAACAGAAGGATCATCTAGGGGCTGGCCATCATCCCTACGGATCTTGCTGTTCAATTCCATAGGAGTATCAAAAGTGTGAGCATCATCAAGTTGTGCCGAAGTGATTAAATCTTTAGCATATTTCCGCTGATGAATCCGAATGCCAGATTTGCTACGTATGAACTCCAGCCCTAGAAAGTAGGTGAGAGGACCAAGATCCTTCATTCTGAAGTGGCGAGTGAGATGACGTTTGAGATCCGTAATACCGGCACTATCATTGCCACTGATAATCATATCATCAACATAGACTAAGAGAAATGTGTAGCCTTTTGATGTCCATCGGAGGAAGAGGGAACTATCAGAGTGACTCTGGCGAAATCCAGCTTGAAGGATAGCGGCCCGAAATTTATCAAACCAAGCCCTGGGAGCCTGCTTAAGTCCATAAAGAGCTTTCCTCAATTTACAAACATGGTGTGGAGGACAAGCATAACCCGGAGGTGGTTTTAAATAAACAGTTTCATGTAAGTCGCCATGAAGAAAGGCGTTTTTGACATCCATTTGCCATAGGGGCCAGTTACGGGCTGCAGCTACACGAAGGAGGGTGCGAACAGTGGTCATTTTAGCCACTGGTGCAAATGTCTCCTCATAGTCAATGCCATACTCCTGCTTGTAACCCTGTGCCACCAATCTGGCTTTGTAGCGGTCAAGACTCCCATCAGAGTTAACCTTTATAGAGTAGATCCATTTACTGCCAATCACAGAGGTGCCTTCAGGAGTCGGTACCAAGTCCCATGTGTTGTTTGCTTCAAGAGCAAGCAACTCCTCAGTCATAGCATCCTGCCAATATGCAATCTTCGAAGCCTGTGAATAAGAGGTGGGAATAGGAGCACTATCCAAAGAAGTGAAAAGAGCAGGGAAGCCATATCTGTCAGGAGCAACAGAAGGACGACTAGAGCGTCGCAAGGGTATAACACTATCGGTGGAGGAAGTATTAATACCTGAGGGTGGAGGAGGCAGTATTGGGAGATGATCAGGAGAAGGAGGCCCCACAGGAGGAACCTTGTTACGCCGGACATAGACCTTGGTAATAGGTGGTGGTGGAGAAGTAGGTGCAGGAAATTGTGGCAGATAAGAGACAGCAACAGGATGTGTATCCAAACGCAAAGAGAAGAAAGGAATGTGTTCTAAGAAGATTACATTACGAGATATTCGCATGCGTTTCTCAGATTGGTCATAGCATAGAAATCCCTTGTGTTCAGTACTGTACCCTAGAAAGAGACATTTGGCAGCTTGAGGTGACAGCTTAGTGCGTTCTGTAGGTGGAAGATGGACAAAGCATAAACAACCAAAAACACGCAAATGAGAATATGAAGGAGTATTACCAAAGAGAGCTTCATATGGAGTAGTCTTTCCTAGAACGGAGCTAGGATGACGATTGAGGAGATATACAGCAGTCTGTGCAGCATCACACCAAAAGGTGGGAGGAACTAAAGATGCAAGGAGGAGAGAACGAACAGTTTCAAGAATATGTCTGTTCTTCCTCTCCGCAACACCATTTTGCTGTGGAGTATGTGGGCAAGATTTTTGGTGAAGAATTCCTTTATCAGAGAGGAAGGCAGAAAATTCATGGGATATGTATTCTCCACCAGAGTCAGACCTAAGAGTTTTTATTTCTTTCTGAAATTGAGTTTGAACCATTTTGTAAAACTTTTGGAAGAAAGAAAAAACTTCAGATTTGAAGCGCATGAAATAAATCCAAGTGAAACGAGAATGATCATCAATGAATGTCACATAATACTTAAAGCCTGTCCGACTCAAGGTGGGTGCAATTCCCCAAACATCAGTGTGAATAACATCAAAAGATGATAACGCACGAGAACTATGAATAGGAAAAGGCAAGATATGACTCTTACTCAAACAACACGTTTCACACTTAGATTGAAGGAAAGAGGACATCACTTTATTATTAAAAGTGGGTTCTAAAAAACCATTTTTAAATAGGGAAAGTAAATACGCATTGTTCACATGACTAAGACGACTATGCCACACAGTCCACAATTTATCTAACTGAGGAGAAGAAGAAGAAAAAAGAGAATGATGTCCAATGTCCAGCAGAAATAGTCGACCGTGTTTACTCCCTGTTGCGATCACCTTCCCAGTTTGCCGCCCCTGTATGACACAACCAGTGGAAGAAAAGATAATATGGTACCCATCATCAATAAGTTGTCCTACAGAAAGTAAATTGGCTGATAATTTGGGAACAAAGTAGACATTGGGAAGGTGGAGAGACTGGCCAGAGACACCAGATAAAATAATGGTACCAATTCCAGAGATGATTAATTGGTCTCCATTAGCAGTGGTGATTTTTTCTTTTCCAAGGTAAGGGTGAGAGGCTGTAAAGCTACTTTCTACAGAAGTCATGTGGTTCGATGCTCCTGAATCTAGAAACCATGTGGATGGGGTGATGGATGAAGACAGAGATATTGAAGAATGAAAAGCTGGAAATGCTAGAGGAGAGTGAGATTGATACCGATCACCATTATCATCATAATTGTCCATAGTAGAAAAGAGGCAGGAACAATACTAATAGCAGCAAAGACACCAACAGCAGCAGCAAATATGTGGCGGCAGCAAAGAGGGCTAACAGTAGCAGCAGCAACAGTAGAACTTGTGACAGTTGCACAATCCGGGTGGGCCCCAGTTCTTGATCAGACGGTCAGATCAATAGATAGCTGCATGGAGAGAGATCAGAAATGTTTTCTTTGTTCAGATCCTTGAATCTAATGCCTGAGATGAGGTCCAATCTGATGTTGAGATGAGATCTGATGCCTTGAACCAATGGAGGAAAGGAAACATAGATTATGGTCTCTGTTGTAGCACGACAGAGATATGGTCCAAAACTCAGTGGTAATATTTGTTAAGTGGATGCTGGTAGCCAGAGAGTGAGGAAGGTGCAAACAGTAATGCAAATTAGCAGCAACAGAGTACAGGGAAGCCCTGTCGTCCCTATCTTCAGTGGGTGAATCCACATGTGGGCCCCACAGGGTGATCGAATCACAGATCAGGTTTGATCGCTGTAAAGTGGATCAAATATACTTCCTTCAGGTCCAAATCTGATGAGATTTGGAAAAAGATCCACAAATCTGGACGGTGATGATGGAAACTGTCTGAGAAAAACCGTCAGATGAAGAAGAAGTTGGAAACTATCTCAAAGGTGATGGAAAAATTCCTGAAAAATCACTATAATTCCCAGAAAAATGAGTCGACCAACACTAGGTGGACTGTTGGTGCTGTCTAGATCATCGTCTGTGGGCAGCAGTGAAGCAGTGAAGCAGTTTTACTCAATACCGCACGACACGTCCAGCTTCGTCAGTTGGTCGATTTGAACAGAGATCCTATTGGAGGATCAGTGAGCAGATCAGAGGTGGAGGATAGAAGGGCAAGCTATTTTCGCAACTCCAGGCCAAAGTTTCACTCAAATCGGATCAAAATCCACAAATTTGAACGGCTGTGATGGAAACTGCCGGACAAAACTGAAATATCACAAACTGAGGTGGATATCCTTCTTCTGATGATCCAAAAATCTTGAAAAAATCTCCATAAATAATAGAATAACCAGACGAACAATATAGGCTGCTTCCGCTGCGATGATGATGATGATCAAAGGTGGGCCACCTCTGATCAGGGATGATCAGACACTATCAGAGAGAAGTTTTCACTTCAGGAAGAAGAATGATCAATGATAGAAGACAATAGAAGAGGGATTGATCATAACCATAGCTCTGATACCATGATAGAATGGAAAGAGCAAAATGAGAGGAAGAAGTTTGGAGGAAAAGTTGATACCTCAATTGAGGATCGACTCACCATTTTATAATCATATTAACCCTAATTACATGCTATCAATCAGCAGGATTACAATCAGAATATAAAGAATAAAGAATGTAAATCTCTATACATGGAATAAAATCTATGAGATAAGATGTATGACAAGCTGTACAAGACTCAATACAGTCCCACACGTGGGATATCCTTCTTGGGCCTAGATGGGCCTTAGTTATCTTCTACAATACGTCCATAGATTTTGAGATGCCATGTAAAAACACAAGCACAAGTAAACACATTTAAAACCATTGATGTACTCAAGGATTAAAATAACGGTTGTGGCGGGCGTAGCAGCCATTGGCCAAAATGCTAGGTAGCAGGTGTCGCATGGCGATACGTAGCGGTTGTCGTGATACGTAGCGGCGTAACAGTGTGAATTTTTTAAGTGGATGAGAGAATTCACATTTTGTGTAAAAACCAAACTTGTGTTCTTTTTAGTGATTTGGAACCATATAAGCGTAGAGACAACTTTAGGAAAGGCTGTTGAGGAGAATACATGGGGAAAAAAGTGTTTTAAATTAAAATTACTTGACTCTACTAGGTTTTAGACCTTAGCGCCGCTATTCCTAAAATATCATAGCAGCCTTAACCGCTAAGGCCGCTAATGACGCTATTTTGAACCATGGATGTACTCATTGGCTCATGTGAGAATGGTGAGTTTGACAAACATGGTAGTGCTCCACATATAAAACATTCGTATATGAAAGAATAATTGTGTGTAAAACTTATTGTCATATCCGATGCATAAAAGGAAAACGGCCCCTAAAATCATGTTTCATATGGGGATCACACATTCACATTACCCTACTTGCCCAAACAAAAGGGTCCCTTTCTTTCATTTCTATTCTATTTTTGAAAATGAAAATGGTTGACGTATCAAATTCTTGTCCCGACTATGTTAGGGGCGGCTACATGAATTATGTTTCTCCTTTCAAATCTATCCTGAGCTAACTCCTTAGATAAGTGGTACTTCTCCATATCTATTTTTACTATCCTCATCCATGTCCTCTTCGGCCTAGCCATTCTCCTTGTAGGCCATCAACCTACATAGACAAATTTTTCCTAACCGGCACCGTTGCCGGCCTACGTTGGACATGCCCAAACCATCTCAAATGGGTTTATCTAATTTTATCCCCTATTGATGATGCTCTTAAGTGCTCTTGAAATCACTCATTTCTAATTTTATCCTTCCTAGTTTTACCACACATCCACCACCACAATCTCATCTCTATTACATCCATTTTTATGTATATGTTGTTTTCTGATTGGCCAACATTCTGCTCCCTAGGTCATAGCCAGTTTATTCATTGTCTTGTAAAAATCTTCCTTCAATCCTACTTCAACCAACCTGCTTTTATCTTATGTTTGACATCTTCATCAATCTCCCCGTCCTTATTAATTATCGTGCCACTCTTTGTAATATTTCCTAGGCTCCAATTCTCACAGAAGTTTCGGCTCTTTGTATATGCCAACTGAAGTTGTAATCCATATATTCTATCTTTATACGACTTATTTTATAGCCTTTAATTTGGATTCTAAAGACTCTTGCCATGTCTCGAGTCTTACAAATGGTTTCCATTTTGTGTGAATTTTTAATTGTTTTCCATTTTTCACATGCTTTGGAATAAAGTACCGGAATGGTTTCTATATATATATATATATATTTTGCATAGATCAATACTCATGGAAGTTTGCTCTAGGACGTAATTTGTAAAAGCGAATTTTTGTATGCCTCCTATGGTGGTAACTCAAGAGGATGCCTACAATCTCAAGAATAGTTTGCGTGAGCTGAGATTAGACATACAAGCTATGATACTACAAGCCCAACATGTGTGTACTCGTATCAATAGCCAATACTACACCAATACTTTTGGGTGCAAGTTTAGTATTTCCTACTTATGAAGTCCATTAATTCATATAGTTATTTTAATTATCAACTTCTTAACATAAAAAAATGTTAGAAGGGAACATAAACAATGATAATTAATAATGTGTTTTAAATTAAAAATAAAGACGTGGAGTTGGATAAGGCATGGGTTTTGCTCCCCACGTCTTGTATTTGAAACCGCCCCAATTGTGCCCGGTGTGTGCTTGTGTGGGTTTAGTGGGCGCCACACTGCCACTTGGGGGAATAGTCCTATTTGGTTAAAGACCTCAGGGACACCCATGTAATCAAATAAATTAGTAAATACAGTTGTATCCATATGTGTGCAAAAATTAATAAATAAATAAATACAGGTGTATCCATATCTGTGTCCTAGATTTGAAAATGTGCAAGTCTTATCTTTGATCCCATATCTGTGTCCGTACCTATATATATATATATATATATATGGGAATGATCACATTCAAGTAGCCAAATATATCAACTATATAGTAGTATATGTAGAGTAGATGCAATGTGGACAAATGTATAATGAAAGAGAAAAACTATATCCAAATACAATACCTACTTGGAGCAATTCCCTTCATAAGGACTATTGTTGAACAGTCCTAAGCGATTGACTTTCTTAAGTATATGACGTAGTCCTTATTAGCAAAATTGGATGATCTAATGAGCCTGAACGAATAATCTCGTGATTGATTCGGAAAAAACCCAACAAAAGACTTCAACCCGATCAATAGTCCAATAAGCAAACACAAGGAGAAAGTAGAAAATAGCTTACTCTAAATCACTAATACTACTTGATTGGTCTTCAATCCTTGGGAGCAAGGATTAAAATAGCCGTTGTGGCGAGCGTAGTGGCCAATGGCCAAGACGCTACGGAGCCGCATAGCTGCGTGTAAATCTCAAGTAGTCAAAAGAATTCAAAATTAATCAATCCTGTGTTTTTTTGGTAATCTGGAAACATACAATAGTAGAGACAACTTTAGGAAAGGCTATTGAAGAGAAGTAGTAGGAAAAACAATGTCTTAAATTAAAATTATTTGGCTCTACTAGGGTTTAGACCGTAGCGCCACTATTTTAAACATCGCGTAGCGGTCTCAACCATTACGGCCGATTAGTGTCTATAACAAAACAACCCTAATTCCCTAGATTTAATCATTGCCTTCATCATGTCGAGCTAATTATGGAACTTATTAAAAAATATCCTTATAAACCCTAGCAACTTGCTTAAAACAAGAAAATAAGCTAAAAATAGAAAGTAACTAGATTTGAACTATACTTGTCAATTTCGTTTTGGAAGATATTTCAGTTTGTCTCCAAACTAAAACATTTATGCCGATTCAGCATTTTAGCTTTCAGTATGGGATTTCGTTTTAAAAAAATTTGGAAAATGAGAAAATATAAATATTTCAATTTATTAAATTAATAAAATATAAAATATAAATATTTCACGTTATTAAATTAATAATGCAGTGGCTTTGCTAACATACATATTAACATAATCAGTAATCCACCAGCATTTAAATTTATAATAGAAAAATCATGTAATCATTTTCAAATTTTGTTCAACAGCAATAAGCCACATCACATCAAATGACTCACAACTATAATTTCTAAAAGATATGGTTTTGAATTATTTCCATCAAACAATCCCCCTTATCTAC
Source organism: Litsea cubeba (assembly GCA_012931725.1). Taxonomy (NCBI): domain Eukaryota; kingdom Viridiplantae; phylum Streptophyta; class Magnoliopsida; order Laurales; family Lauraceae; genus Litsea; species Litsea cubeba. The sequence goes on along the minus strand of CM022950.1, from coordinate 49,460,848 downwards.
CACAGGAAACTCAATTGTTGGTCCACTTACAAACAACATTAAATTTTACATAGAATTGAGTGTCATTAACTGGTGTGGCCAACTTTCAAACAAATCATTCAGTGGGCAAAAAGTCTTATCTCTTGAATGGGTGGCACTAATAGGATTATATAAATATATATATATATATATAATTCCACTGAGTAGGCCACTTCCATAACAGAAAGTTTTAGTAGTGGACCCTCGGTTTGAAACTTTTAAAATAGTTATTGGAAAAAAAAGAATGAGTTTTCCTTGCGGCAGTCTTACAAAATTCTTGTGATAAGTGGGTCCAATAATGAAAATGAGGCACATGGGCTCCACTCAAGAGCCTCAAAGAACTCAAGTGATTAGTGGACTGCACTCCAAAGCCTCAAGGATTCAATGCTCCAAGCATCCAACCCATATATATTTAAAAAAAAAAAAAAAAAAAAAAAAAAGGAAAAGAGAAAGTAGTAGCTAGCAGTGGCACGAAGTATCAGTAGCAAAGTGAGGGATTGGACCTTTGGCAATGTAACCGCAACGGCAAGCACCAGGAAGGATCTTCAGCGAGTGATTATTCTCAACCTTTTGCAACAATTTGGGCTCGGCAAGTGCGGGGCTGAAGCGAATCGAGGCTCAAGCTTGGCAAGGAAGAATCTCAACCTTGGGCGAAGGAATAGTGAAAGAGAACGATTCTTTGCTGATTACTTCTTTTTTTTTTTTTTTGCAACTTTTAGCAATCCAACCCCAGATCGTTTGAATTGCATGTTTCAGATGGTGTTTGTCCGAAATAGGAATGTTTCAGATGGTGTTTGTCCGAGTTGAAATCCGTGTATTCAGCTGAAATGCGCCGAAACTTGAATTATTAGGTATGATGTTCGGTTCAGTTTTCATTTCGCACTGATATTATTCAGGAGTTTCGGCCGAACCGAAATGAACTTTACAACTATGATTTGAACCCCTTTTGGACGTCCTCCATGGAGAGAACTCTCCTCTTTATTCTTTGAAAATTCCTTTCCTTGTGATACTCCTTGATTTTAAGGAAGTCCTCCGCTATTGGTCTCTCTAGGTGGAAAGTATTCATTTTGAAAACTGTAGTTGCTTTAGAAGTCATTGGGAATCCCACTCCAAGTGGGCTATGGCACCCACTTTGTTGAGCATATTTTAAGTTGCCATGGATGCCACTTGTTGGGCATTTTCCATGGGTTCCACTTCCACTTGTTGGCTATGTAGTGTCATGTAGAGAGGTGCACCCATGGTTCAATCCTTCATGTCCAATATAGGCTCGAGTAGGACTTAATTGAATTTGCTTCTGGCCCACATTAAATTTTGATATTTAAAAACCCGATTTAAGCCCTTTCAAATTTGGATTTGAGCCCTTATGCTTGATTGGCCCCTACTTGAGATGGGCCTAGAGAATACTTGACCAATCAAAGTGACCGAAATAATTGAGGGCTTGTTCAAACACAGGGTCCACCAAATCTAGGTCTTCTGCTCCTATATGCCAGTGCAGAAGGATAAAGAACTTGAATGCATGAAATTGGAACTTTGATTATCTGATAAAGTTTCACGAAAAGTCACCATGTCGTGTCTGTGGATGTCATGTACAAATGTGAAAGAAATTATAAAAATATATTATAAATGTGAAAGAAATTATTAAAGTAAATATATCATTCCCAAAAAAGTAAAAACTTCAGTCTCACATCTGGTTCATGTTAAAAAAACAAGTTTCAAAGTTATTTTTTAGACTTTGGAAATGAGAGTAAGGCATGGTTTGCTCCCCACATTGTGTTTTCGACACCCCCATGTTTACCTGGTGCACGTCTTTTGTATGGCCGTACATGCGCGGGTGGATCACTGCATTGGTCTTGTTGGGTCAAATACCATGGGGATATCCTTATCAGCAAAAGAAAAAATATTCCTGGGAAACTGCCCAGTTTCAATGGTTCAAACTTCAAATGGTTTTGGCACCTGAACTGCATGGTTCACGTGGTTCAGCTGAGGGCAAGTGGTTACCACAGAAAGTAGTGATTCTTGTTCAACCAGGTCAGACCTGGTCCGATCCAATTTTTGATACACTTGTTTCTCCCAAGCTGGAGAAAATGATGCAGTTTCAAGAATTGGGTTCCTCATGAGACCCAACAAAATAATTATGAAAGATAAAACCCACGAAGGGATTTGCATATCAAACCCTGCTTGCACTAATCGTGTTGCATCCCTTTCCTATTTGTTAAGAGCCCATTAGTTTTTGGGTTGCCTTTCATTGGTGAACTAAAGACTTTCCTCCTTTATTTAGATTACTAACATTTGATGGTGGAGATTATGTGGTTACTAACAGATGTATGCATCTATGGTTTGTATTTACCTTAGCATTAGTTTGAGATCTATTATGATGACCACGTTTTACTTGCATTGAATGCCTTTGTAATTAGAAATGCATTGTAAAGACAGCTGGCCAGTAGTTCGGATTTTGAGATTATGATATGTCTATTGTTGCTTCTTCTCAAAGTGCTGTTACTATCTGCTGTGTGAAATTCTGCCCCTTCGGGAGTCTGTGAACACTGGTTGTCTCTTATTATATTCCTCCGCTCTTCCTCTATTTCTACTTTAGATAGTTCCAGTAGTGGTCCAGACAGGTTTACCATAGATGTAGACCAATGGCAATATGTTCGAGCCAAATGCTAGTTATCTGAGGCAAGCTTTGATCTTAATCACAAGATTAAATCCTCTTTATATAGGCCACAACATGAGATTTTCCACATGCAGATTTAGGATTTCGAGTTTCACTTTGAAGGTTTGGTGATTGATCTCTAAATTGGTTAACTCAACAGCCCAATAGTGTGCAAAAAACAGTAAACTATGCAGCGGAAATATATAGCAAAAGCACACACCACAAGGGACACTAAATATAACGTGGAAAACCCTAACCGGTGAAAAACCACGGATCCGAAATGGATCAACAATCAAGCACTATGAATCTCACAATTACAAAAAAATCACAGATCCCTCCCTAGATAATACCTACCTAAGGACTGCAGTTACCTCTTATGTAGCTTCACGCCTCAACGACTTCACATCGTTGATTGCAACAGATTCAATCCCGCTTGACTCTCAAAATCTTCTACGAAAGAAGATGATCTTCTACAAGAGAAGTAGAAGAAACTGGCTCTCTAGATGATCCTTGCAATACAACTCTTCAAATAAATCTTTAGAGAAGATTTCTGTCAACTATGATCTCTAACTCAGAACATCAGAACATTGAGAGGTGAGGTGTATCTTTAGGGTAGCCCATGAGTCCTTTAAATAGGCTTAGAGACGTGCTTAATGTTGCCTAAGATGATTAGGACTAAAACTAGCAGTTTGACCCAAATTAGAAATAACAGATCTAATCTGTGCAAAACTCTGTGCCTCGTCCGCTCGAGCGGGTGAATGCTCACTCGTGCGGGCCAGGATTATGTCTCAGCGCTGGCTACCTTCTGACTACATCCGCTCGAGCGAGCCCTTATTCTAGTTGATCCGGAAATTCAACACTTTTAATTCTTCCAAGCTTTCTTCTTCTAAAACTTTCAAACTTCTTTTTCTCCCTTCAGCATACTTCTAATTCTGTTTGATTTCTCACTTCTAATTTTGGCAGACTTTCTTCTTTTAGTCCTTCCGGTCTTCTATCTTTAGAACAGAAACACGGTCCTTTTCTAAAAATAACAAAATACAACTCAATGGTCCTAGAGTTTTGTCCAACCCATGAATTAGCCAACACTCAAAAAACCTAACACACTTAAACTAGGTTAAGCACAATGACTCTTAAGTAGATTGAGGATTGAGGCTGCTGTTTCTGCTTTCCTAATGCATGATGTTCTTAGTGGATGCTATTGATTCCCTTGGAGGATTATTGATTTCACCACAGCTAATAGCAGAATTTCCACAAATTTCAATTGTCAAAACTACACATCTACTATAAAATTCCTATATCGGTTAAACATGTGAACTGCTCTCTTTTTAAGGAGTAAGCACACCATGGGTCTATTCGGCATCTCCTGATCTAGAATTGTGGCCATATTGAATGCTTTTCTTGGGTTAATCAGCTTTAATCAACTTACAATTATGACAGCAGATTTTTATTTATATTTTTTGTGTGTAAGAGACAGCAGATTGAAATCCACAAAGGCATATTTCATGATCCAACATGCTGTTATAATTTGATCAGTTCATATGCAGACATTTGTATATTGATGACATTATTACATAACAGACAATTTGTTTATTTATTTATTTATTTTTTGTACTGCTACTATTTGTGAAACTACATAATCATTGATGGAATGTCACTGACATAAAGTCTTTAAATTTGTGGGGGTTTGTAAAATCTGAGAGATAGAGGTATTTGTTTGGACTAGAAGATTGTTGGTCTAAGATCATTCTTGTCTGTTTTACTTTTATGTGATTCTGCTGCTGGTTTGCTATCGTTATACTATTGTTAGACCTCTCTCACATGTCGCTAAGCTGCTTCATCTATGATGGCCGATGAATTTAGCTGTAAATTCACCCCTGAAGGGCAGGTGACCATTGAGGGAGTAACTTTAACAGGTAAGAGTTTAGTGTCCAAGTACTCACAGGTATTTGAGATGCGTACATTATGCCTTTGCCCACAAGGACATTTCTCGGTTACATTTCAGCAGCTGCCAGGACCTATCCTAACTAAAGAATTTTCTGGTGATTTCCGCGATGATGGGTTTCTTGATGGAGTTGTGATGAGGAAGAGAGATTGAACTGAGCATATTGAATGTTCTGGTCAAATGAAGTCATTTATCTTGGAGGGCCGGGCAATAATGCAAGAAAAGATCAATTTATCTTGGATGTTCCAGAACATTTATTTATTTTTTCTCATTGATTGGTTTAAATGTATAAGGGTATGTCCAAACTTCAATTTTATGTTCTCAAAATGTCTCATGGAGTGGATCAGAACTAAATTTTATGATTGATGATTTATTCTGCAAAATGTGGACTTGCATCAGTTTATAGATGACGTACCGGCCATTTGATGCCATTTGATGACCTTTAGATTAGCCAGCTAGGAACATCCAGTAGAACTGATTATAGCAGATGGATAACCAACTGTCCCCAGGATATGCACACATGCATTCATTCATCCATTCTCTTTCAGGGTCTGCCTCACAGGAACCTATCTTTTGTTAATTTTATAATGGAACAGGTGTTAATGTTGTGACTGCTTATGATCAAGATGGATGGGATTTTGAAGAGTTTGATCCATAGTAAAATGTTCATACTTGTAGGAAATTTTATGGCTCAGCCTGATCACTTGATAACACATCTCTTGAAAATGTGATGAGATGATTCCACCAGATTATCTCCACCATTCCAATCTGATCAAGAAGTGGAATGATCTCATTTGGCATGCATTGATCGTCTCATACAATGATACATTGCGGTGTCAGAGAATAATTTTTATTGGATTTATGGCTCGTTTGGCGCACGATATGGCTCGAGGCCCAATTTTGCACTCATCAAACCTTCACTTAATATTGGATTGATTCTCAGAAAAAAAAAAATCATGGTTAAACTAACAAACTGCATGGTTTAACTTAAACCTTGTGAGATGCAATTTTTAAATGCAATTGATATTATGTTTTTTTCGATAGGATCTATGATCTTAACGGAATGTGTAGTCTGAATATATTATGGCAGAAACATTATAAATTAAATGCAAGTGTTGTGAAATTTCAATACATATGGAAACTGGGCCCGACACTGTAAATTCAATGTTTTCTGTATAAAACTTATTCCAATGTCCTTGTTTTAATGATGCCGCCACATACACTGAGATTCCAAGGTTTTATTTTATGTTTTTGGAATCTACTTTCACAAATGAACTTTGAATATCAGATCAGTTTTCTTATTTATGATATTTAATTAAGAGTTTTTATTTAATATCCAATGGAATTAGCCCATGCATCGTGCTCAGACTTTAAAGCTTAGCCAGGACTTTATCCACATGAATCCGGTTAATTTGATTCTGAATCTGTCTAATTTTGCTGGAATGAGAATTGGGTCAACGATCTAAGCAGGATTCAACTTCTTGCAAAAATTTTAGGGGCCCAATAGATGAAGTCCTATCACCTTGCATCACCTAAATAAATACATGGCATCTCTCTCGGTCTCTTAGTTCTTAAAAAAACCTAATGTTAATTATTATTATTATTATTATATAATAAAAGACAGTAGGTTTTTCGCGGGGAGCGACACGTGACACGTGGCGCAAATTCAGACTTTTTGCAATGCCACATTCCGTAATTGCCCTTCACTCTTTCTATTTTCCTTTAAATCCCTATCCCTATTCAATTACTAAAATCTCTCATTCTCCCTATAATCTATCCATTGAGTTTAACTTATGTAAATTTAAATGATGTTTTACTAATATTTGATGTATAGATATCTTGGTGGTCCAACCGAAAATCCAAATCTTCCACATGGTATATTGCTTATCTAAGAATCACACACCATAGATCTTATATGGCCAAAAAATTTCACGAGTGGCCCCACCTCACGAATTTCTTTTATTGAAATTATTTCTTGAAATCAGATTTCGCCATTTTGAAATAAGAGAGAAATATAAGTAAGATCCAGCTATAATAAGCCAATCTTCACCCTAAATTCTCTCTCAATTTTTAGCCCTTCTCAAACTTTCCGATGATGATCTTTACTAAATCAGATTTGATTCCTCCATTAATTTTTTAGGCAAGATGTTGCCCTACTTGCCCATGTAATTATCACTACTCCCCCTCATCACCATTAAATAAAATGAATACTACAATTTAAAATTTTAATAATTCTTTAAACAAGGCCAGCATTAGACGTGGGCCCTCTTTAAATCCCTAACCCTATCAAATCACTAAAATCTCTCCTTTCTCCCTAAGATCTCTCCTTCTCCATCTCTTCCTCCGCCGACACGTCTATCCAATGCAACAAACTCAATCTCTCGCTATAAACCCTTCTCTTCCCGAACGTGCAACGCCCATCTTCTCTTTCCTTCATCTCTGCCACCACCACACTTCCAACGCCGCACCCCCTCGCAGCAGCAGCAACCCCCGGACGCACGCAGCACCGTTCTCCCCTGCAGATATATAAAGAACTATAAGTGACTACATCTGGTGAAACACTATAATTGATTGTCTTTCCAAACAAGGTTTTTGGTTGGTAACAACAGTAGTGTTTCACCAGATGTAATCACTTATAGCTCTTTCACGATAGCGTTTCACCAGATGTAGTCACTTATATCTCAGCCGCATCCTCCTTCTCCGCCAGATCCACCTTCTTCCCTTCCTCCCTGCCACCTGCACCCACTGCTCACCACCCTCTTCATCTCCCTCTCTCTTCTCCATCTTCTCCTCTACCTGGTTCACCCTCTCTCTCCTTCGCTCCCCATCTCCCTCTCGCTGACTTTGAGTTGTGAGATCCTCTGTGTTGTGCCCTTATGCTTATTGCTGTGTCGCCAATTGCCTTGAAATCTCAGCCAGCTCCCAACAAGTTTTGGTATCAGAGCCATAGTTCGCTCAAAGCTGGACTCTACCCAGGTGCTGCATGCGGAGAAGAAGACTTGAAACAAGAGTTCGAAGATGGCTACCATGAATGGTATCGGCAGTTCTGTAAGTCATGTTTCTCACCAATTAATTCCTATTTTCAAAGGTGATAATTATCAATTTTGGAGTATCAAAATGAAAACTCTGTTTCTGTCATATGATTTATGGGATTTGGTTGAGAATGGCATGAATGAGTATGATGTAGAAAGAGTACTAACTGCAGCACAAAAAAATAAGATGAAAGAGAATAGAAAAAAGGATGCAAAGGCCCTATTTTACATCCAACAAGCTTTGGATGAAACAGTGTTCCCAAGGATAATGGGAGCTTCCACCTCAAAAGAAGCTTGGAACCTGCTTAAAGATGAATATAAAGGGTCAAGTCAAGTTGTAACCTTGAGGTTACAAACTTTGTGTCGTGAATTTGAGACTAATGATGAAAAATCCTAATCTATTCAAGAATTTTTTACAAAAGTCACAACCATTGTGAATCAAATTCGATCTTGGTGAGAACCTAAAAGAGCAAAAAGTAAGTTGTTGAAAAAGTTTTAAGAAATCTCACTCCCAAATTCGATCATGTAGTTGCTGTAATAGAAGAATCCAAAGATTTGACTACTTTGTCAGTAAATCACCTAATGGGTTCTCTCCAAACCCATGAGGTGAGAATGAATAGAGCTATAGAAAAGCCACTTGAACAAGCCTTACAATCAAAAACTGATTTGAAAAAGGGTTCAAATGAGGGTGCAAGACCTCGTCCATCTGAACAAAGGCCAAGTGGGAATGGCCGTGGAAAGAAAAAGTTTCGCGGACGAGGGAGAGGAAGAAACAGGTACAATGCAAATGAAAGAAATCCCAACAATAGTAATCATGAACTCCCTCAATGTTATCATTGCAAAAAAAGAGGGCACATTGAAAAAGACTGTTGGTACAAAAATAAGGACTCAAGTGTACCACAATGTTCAAATTGTAACAAATTTGGACATGATGAGAAGGACTGTTGGTACAAAAGACAAGAATCAAGCAAATTTTCATGAAGAAAAGGAAATTGATGAAGCTAGTGAAAATGTATTTCTCTCATGCTTATCTAGTTCTATTGAAAATGTTTGGTACCTGGATAGTGGTTACAGCAATCATATGACAGGTGAAAAACAGATGTTCATGGAAATGAATGAATCAGTGAGGTCTCAAGTCAAGATGAGAGATAACAATCAAGTTCAAGTGAAAGGCAGAGGAGTTGTTTCAGTAAGCACCAAGTCAGGTAACAAACTCATCCACAATGTCATGTATGTTCCTGGCTTAGCACAAAATTTAATTAGCTTGGGACAACTAATGGAGATGGATTATTATGCCATTTTTGATGAAGACCAGTGCATGATTTTTAACAAGAAGAATATGGAGATGTTAATGACTGTGAAAATGACATCAAACAAAATGTTTCCAATCAAATTTTCTGAGCATAGCATCAATGCATTTAATGTTGAAACATGTGATGTTGCATGGCTGTGGCATAAGAGATATGGGCATCTTAACTTTGGTGGCCTAGATTTGCTGCATAAACAGAATTTGGTTGTTGGTTTACCTATGGTACATAAGATTGAGGACATATGTGAATCATGTGTCTATGGAAAACAACATAGAGTACCTTTTCAAGTGGGTAAATCTTGGAGGGCAAATGAGCCATTAATGCTTGTACATGCTGACATTTGTGGTCCCATACAAACACCATCACTTGGTGAAAGTAGGTATTTTCTACTATTTGTGGATGATCTTACTAGGATGAGCTGGGTTTACTTTCTTAAACAAAAATCTGAAGCATTCTCATCCTTTGTTCAATTTCGGGCTTATGTTGAAAAACAAAGTGGATATGCCATAAAAATATTGCACACTGATAGGGGTGGTGAGTTCACTTCCAAAGAATTTTTCAAGTATTGCAAGGATGCAGGTATTTGCCGGGAATTAACAGCAAGTTTTACGCCACAACAAAATGGCGTAGCAGAGAGAAAAAATCGGAGTATTGTTGAAACTGCTAGAAGTATGCTGAAAGAAAAAGGACTTCCAAAGATTTTTTGGGCTGAAGCCGTGTCTACTTCAATTTACTTGCTTAATCGTTCCCCCACAAAAGCAGTAAATGAAAAAACTCCTTATGAAGCTTGGTTTGGCTAAGTCATTTGAAGGTATTTGGGTCTATAGCCTATGCCCATATTCCTTTTCAAAAAAGACAAAAGCTAGATGAAAAAAGCATCAAATGCATTTTTTTTTTTGCTATAGTGATGAAACAAAAGGCTATAGGCTTTATAATCCTGAAAATAAGGAGTTAATTATCAGTCGGGATGTCATATTTAATGAAAATGATGCTTGGAAGTGGGAAGTTGATGTGGAAAAGTCGCCTCTTATTATTGAAGAAGAAGAGACATCCTCCTTTGAAATGCCACCTGACACTCCACCAAGCCCGATGGGATCACCAAGGTCAGAATCACTTCCTAGAAAGGTAAGAAGCCTCCATGACAATTATCAACATTGTGATTTTGCATTATTTGCTTCAGAACCTACTTGTTTTGAAGATGCAGTTCAAAAGAAAGAGTGGAATGATGCAATGAAAGCAGAAATTAATGCAATTGAGAAAAACAAGACATGGAGATTGGTGGATTTGCCTCCGGGAAAGGAAGCCATTGGACTAAAATGGATTTACAAGTCCAAGTTCAACTCAGATGGGTCTTTACAAAAACATAAAGCCCGTTTGGTTGCGAAGGAATATGCTCAAGTGCCAGGTATTGATTTCTTTGAAACATTTTCTCTTGTTGCTAGAATTGACACCATTAGAACTGTCATAGCTATTGCTACACAAAGAGGATGGAACGTCTTTCAGTTTGATGTCAAGTCAGCTTTTCTAAATGGGGAATTACAGGAGGAAGTTTATGTGGAGCAACCACATGGTTTTGAAATTAAAGGGTTGGAAAACAAAGTGTATAAATTGAGAAAAGCACTGTATGGATTGAAACAAGCTCCAAGAGCTTGGTATGAAAAAATTGATAAATATTTTCTGGACAATGGTGTCCAAAGAAGTGAAAGTGAACCAACCCTTTATGTGAAATCCAAAGGTACAGATGAAATTCTGATTGTGTATTTTTATGTGGATGACATGATTTTTACTGGCAATTCTCTTCCATTGATAAATGATTTCAAAGAAAAAATGATGTCAAAGTTTGAAATGACTGATTTGGGCCTCCTGCACTATTTTTTGGGAATGGAAATCATTCAAGACCCATATGGTATCTTTCTGTGCCAAGAAAAATATGCCAAAGATTTGTTAAAGCGGTTTCACATGTCAAATTGCAATCCTGCCAGTACACCAATGAATGCAAATGAAAGGCTTATGTTAGATGATGGCGTTGAGAAAGCAGATGAAAAAGAATTTCGAAGCATTGTAGGTGGGCTGATTTATCTCACTCATTCAAGGCCTGACATAATGTTTGCAGTAAGCTTGATTTCAAGATTCATGCACAAACCGAGTCGACAACATATGGGGGCAGCAAAAAGAATTTTGCGCTACATCCGTGGAACCTTGAGTTTTGGACTAAGGTATCAAAAAGTAAGTAATTGTAAACTTATTTCCTATACTGACAGTGATTGGGCCGGTTGTGCAGATGACAGGAAAAGTACATCAGGCTATGCACATAGCCTTGGATCCGGGGTTATATCATGGGCATCGAAAAAGCAACAAACTATTGCACTTTCTTCTTCGGAAGCAGAATACATGGCTGCTACAAGTGCTGCATGCCAAACGGTATGGCTTCAGAGAATCTTGGCTGATTTGAAAGAAAAGCAAGATGAAGCTACCATCATGTTCTGCGACAACAAGTCCACAATTGCAATGGCAAAGAATCCAGTTTTTCATGGAAGGACCAAGCATATAGAGATTCGTCATCATTTCATTCGTGAGCTTGTGGCTAGAAAAGAAATCAAGATAGAATTTTGCAACACCGAAAGTCAGCTTGCAGACATTTTCACAAAAGCTCTTCCAGTGGCAAGATTTTACAAGTTGCGGTTCTCGCTTGGTGTTAAATGCATTTGAATTATGGGGGAGTGTTAAAAAAAATAATTAATTCAAATAGCATCCAACGGTCATGTGACTGGGTCTCTTCTTCTTTGTTTAGTAGTTTGTTGAATAAGTTGGATGGTTGGAAAAGTCCTGTACATGTTGATGTACACGTTGTGGTCAGTTGTGTAGTGGTTCTATTTTATCTCCTTGAGTCAAGTGTACATGGGACACATGTAAGTGTTTCATCTGTCTAGCAATTCTTTAAATAGGGTGTTGTATTTCTGTTCAGCGAGCAATGAATGTGAATGAAGAACTATTAAAAAAAACATATTCACTTTGAGTTGTGAGATCCTCTGTGTTGTGCCCTTATGCTTATTGCTGTGTCGCCCATTGACTTGAAATCTCAGACAGCTCCCAACATGCACAAACGCCATCTTCTCCATCTCCTTCTTTCTCCCTCATTCTTTTTTCTTTCTTTTTCTTTCTTTTCTTCTCTCCTTCCTCTTTTTTCTTCTTCCCCTGCACACCCCACACCCGTGCACCCACATGTACACCAGCACCTCCCTTATCCTTCCTTTCTTCTTTCTCTCTTTTCTTCTCTCACTGCACCCTCATCTGCACCTACACCCACCCGTTACACCTTGCACTTCAACCTCACCTGCGCCATCGTTTTCCACCACAACCAGCCAACACTATTCAATGCTCAACGAGTTTTGTTTGTAAGTAATTTTTTTTTCGGAAGGTGGGCTTGATATACAAATCTCAAAAATCTAGCATGGGGCCCTCACTTCCACTGGTTTAGATTTCGTTTGCATGTTTTTGGTGCTAGGGGCTGAGGTGGGCCCCATGGATTAAGGTACAAACGTACAAACGGCTGCACTGGACTTGATCAATGTAGTTGGTATAAAAGAAAAATTCTAAATGGCCTGATGCCAGGCCCCGAAAAGTGGCCTGATGTCAGGCCACTTTTCGGGGCCTGGCATCAGGCCATGTAGCATGTCTCGGTATAAAATTACTTTTCAATATTTGATTTATTTTTTTTTTACTTTACAAATTTTGTATATTCCTTTTAGATTTATTTTTTAATAATATTTCTAATTGTTTAAATCTTATTTTAAGAGATGTTTATATCTAATTGATTGTATTGGTAGCAGTGAAAAATGTGACATGTAAATCCCCACAAAGGTGAGTGATTGGGTTGGATTGATCATGTGGACCATTCACTAACAAAGTAGTCAGAAGAGAAATTTCTTAAACAACCATCTTTCTTCCCATACCGTAGAAGCCACCAAAATCAGTCCGGATAGTTGGAGCTTCAGAGCAAAATCATTATAAGAAATCCGTAGCGCTTGTCTCCATGATGGATATGAATATAGGAAGATATAGGATATGGTGGTTCAAGCAGTTTTTAAAATAAACTAAAATGAATTGTTGGATCTTTGGAAATTAGAGTGATCTTCTTTTCTTTGGAAAAATATAAAAATAATAAAAAAGAGAGAGATAATAATCATTGCACATGGTCTTTAGACTCCACAATTATGAAGAAACAACCATCGTTGCATGATGAATATGAATATAAGAAAATGTAGGATATCGTGGTCCAAGCAGTTTTTAAAGTAAATTAAAATGAATTGTTTTCCATTTTTAATTTGTTTTCTTCTGTTATATTTTGTTTAATATATTCTGAAATTTTGTCATTTTACAATAGATTGTACTTTCTTGAAAATAAAATATATTTTTCATAATTTTTTGAAAGTTTCCCTATTATTTTGAAAATTATTCTTTTCCTTTCTATTTAATTACTACATTCTATAGAAAGTTAGGTCTAATGCTTATGTTTTGGTTTATTCTTTACTAACCTAAACCTCACCCATATATTAAAGGGTATATTTAAGTTTATAGTTTCCAACCCATGTTAGGTTTAATTTTGGTTATTCCAAATCACTTTACTAAGTACCTAATGCTTGACCATTTATTAATAGGATTGAAAATGTAAACACTATTATGGATGTAACATGAAAGTTCAGGTTAGGTTGGTGGCTCATAATAATGAAGTCGATGTAACATAGAAGTTCAGGTTAGGTTGTTGGGTCATAGTAATAAAGTTAGTCATTTTTATAGTCTTTGGGTTATTTTGCTAGAAATACCAAAAAAAAAAACTAAATTCATTTATTAAATGGATCATTTGGAGAAATTTATTTCTTTCCATTTTTATTTGTTTATAAGTTGTCATTTTTAATTTTTTTCATCATTTATATTTGTATAAATTGTCCTGAGATCTTATCATTTTGCTACCTCTTATTAATTTTTCAAAATGTGCAGTTTCATATATTTGATGATTCAGATCATGGAGAATTGCAATTGAGACTTCAGCTGACATAAAAAAAATACAATATACGGTAATTTATATGTTCTGTATGTAATTAAGAAGCTTTCTTATGTTTTAGTAAATGTTTTTTCTTTATATATTTTCTATATACTCATTCAATTTACTTAATCATTAAAATACTTGCTTTTAGATTTTTGTATATTTTTTCTGCTCTCCATTTTGCTTTCTGTTTCTCAATCTTATAAGGTTTATTTAACATCCATGCATGGTATATAAAAGTAGGATTTTTAGTTATTCCATTGAGCATCAACATCAGCCTCCTCTCCGACTGCGTCCCAGCGTATGTCTCTAGCATCGTCTCTACCATAAAGAACACGGTCTAGCATCGTCGCCATTGATACCATAAAGAACACTGTCAGTTTTATCTCGAATATGATTCAATGTTTTGATATTGATGATTGATTTAGATTTATATATAAGATTTTTTTTAATAAATCTGCCTCTTTAAAATAAGCATGCCTCTCAATTGCATTTGACAATCAATTTGTTCCTATTTATATTTAAATTTACTTTCAACTAACCTATCTCTCCGTCCAATATCCATGCCCCATTAATGGGAAGGGACACTACAACATAACTGCCTATTTATGGTGACCTATAGTTGCCACATAATCTCATTTTGTTGCCGTAAAAGGTCTATAACGGCGCCACAAATGGGTCTCCGAACGTTGCTGCAAAAGGTCTCGTCGGAAAATATATATACGGATATTCACATTATGTCGCCGTTAAATGATATATAATATGGCGACTATTAGTTGCCGTAAAAGGATACAAAGCCGCCACTAAATCATTGATGTAGGGCCGTCCACGGTTCTTTTTTTGTGGCGACGTTGATAGTCGTGTAAAGGTTATACCCTATTGTGGCAACATACCGTCGCCGTCGAATGTCTATTATATACTATTGTGGCAACATAAAGTCGCCGTTAAAGGTGTATATTATACGGCGACTCTAGTTGCCATATAAAATCTATAGCCTAAGATGGCAATATTTGTCGCCGCAAAACAACGAATTTTCAATTTTAATATGCAATACATTTTACGAATTGTGGCAACTGTAGTCGCCATAATAGAAGATATTATTTTTTATTTTAATTTCAGTATCTTAATTATTGTAAATATTGTGATATAATTTTAGCATATAAATTTTTTTATTATATTATTATATGTTGTTTATTGATCAAATTATTACCCTTTACATTAATTGCAAAACTAAGATAAAGGGTAACAAAAATCATTCATATACAAAGAACATTTAAAATTAAAGTTCAAATGACACATCATTCACTAGGTCTTATAAAAAGACCTAAAATCGAAACTAAACATAGACAAAGATGAGTAACTTAAACTCCTAGCTTGTCATCAAAATAAACAATATTATGCACTCCAATTTAGCAAACTGAACTTCAAAAAGACCGTTTTCTTCCAAATGCACGTCCATGGAGCTTTGAATACTTAAGAACCTGAAAGTAAAAAAAAAAAAAAAATGAACCTATTAAAATCACATACAATATAGACTATATACAATTTTCTAATAATGAGCCAAACTCAAATAGCCAGTCAGATCCAACAAAATGTAAGCCACATGACATGCACTTATGGTTTAAGAGTTAGCAAGTACAACAAGAATAGATTGCCAGAAGCTATAGGTGATAGTTTATGCATTTGCCATAAGTTTAGATCTTTCAAAAAATAAAAAGACTAGCAAGAATAGATTGCTACTTCACCATTAAGAGTAGATAGTTATACCTTAGCTTTACTCCTCCAAAATAAGTAAATGCATTCTAAACTTACCTGCACAAGAAGTTAAAAAAATAAATTATGTGTACAAGACATGAAAAATAAAACACAACTCATCTTATTGTTTGATCCTTGTATATATAGTAACATACTTACATCAAAGTTAGAATCGGATTGCGTCGAGAAAGCTCCATAAACTTAGATAAAGCTTCCCGAACAACATCATCTACTTGAGCTTTGATTTCATTTGCCACGGTAGCTTGTACGCGTGCTTCAAATGTGTCCTCCAAATGCGTCATCCTTTCTGCAATCTCGTTACGCTCAATATTCCTCACTTGGACCATCTCATCTTGTGTATACCTCTTGCTATTGGGTTTTAAAAAACCTCTAGGACCACAACCCAATCCTCTAGCATGTCCAGACCTTTCACCAACAACCCTATTAAGAGCTTGTCTTGGAGTTAGATGCACAACCTCATCTCCAGTAGGTGATACTTGTGGCTGATTAAGAAGATTAACCATCTCTTCCTGCATTATTGCAAGAAAAAAAAATTAGGACCCGTATAGTAAGGCAAGAATATGAAAAAAAAAAGACTTTGGATAATATAATTAAATTACTTTTACAAATTAATTTTGAGGTGTTGAAATCCCTTACGTAGGCATTTTTAGATCTTTCATCAGCCCATCTTCCATTAGGTCTTTCATGCGTGATTCTCCATAACTCGATCTTAGTAGGCCTATCTCCAGTCTCATCTCGCTGCACTTGTAAACCATTTGTTCTTTGCATGAGTAAATTATATGTAATTGGATACACCATGTACATAATTAACTTTAGGAACTAAGACCTCACCAAATTATAGCTTATGGATTGGAATGATTTTCTTCCAGTAATTTGCATCACTCTTTCCTTTTTTCGATTCCTTTTGTTTCTTGTTGACACTTTCTGCGATAAATTTACATAAAAAAACAGCATTACTAGTAATCTTCAAAATATATGTTATATATATATATTTTATTTGTACCTTAAAGTCATCTCCTCCAAAGAAATCAACCAAGAAGGCCCAATCAGCTTCACTCACATCTTCAGGTCGGTTTTGAAGTCGTTCGGCATCCATCTCATACTTCATGTAATGATCTCGATGCAAAGTATGACACCATTCCCTATAGAGCTTGTTTGCATGGTGGAGGATGTGACTCTTATTTATAGAGTCATCCTCAAATATAAACTTTGACTAAAGACACATACAATTACAACAGCTAAGAAAACCAAGAAAAGAATAAGAAGAACAATTAAAATTAAATCCGTTACATTTAGAGCATATCAAATGGATTAAAAATTTGTTCAAATTGTAACATTTTTCACTAGCTAGCATATGTCATTTTAGAAATTATAACACACCAACATTTTTCACAAGCATATCTAAAGATATTTTTATTTTAATCTACCAACCACAATTCCAATAATAATCTACCAACCAAAATGTATCAGTATCTCTTGCTTGGTTATAATACAAGGCAAAAACTTAATACTTGAAAATCATCTCAAACTCATTACAAGGTGTCGCAAAGTACTCAGTTACTTCTGTATCCACAATTTTACACAACTTACACAAGATGTGGAGAGGCAAAGAGGTAGCCAGTGTCAAGCAACACTCCATCCTTTAATGGGTACTTACTAAGAATGTGATCCATACATGATACTGACCGAGACCGATTATTGAATTTTTTTGGTTGGTTTTGTTCTATCCTCATAGTTAACACCCATATCTTGGAACAAGACTTAAGTCTCAGGAAAAGGACAACACTTTCTTATTCGGGTTCTAGAATCAACAAATTTTTAGGGCGCGGGAGATGAAATGTTCTTATTCGGGTTCTAGAATCAACTATACATTTTTTTGCTTATAATTATGCCCAAAAAAGTACAAAAAGGATATAGAAGTCTAAAATTCACTTTTTGAAACAATTATTAGGCCCAGAAAAGTCCAAAAAGGATATAAATTTAGGGCCCATTTTTTTTCTAAAATTCCTAAAATTCATGTCTGGCGGCTGTCTGGGATTTGCGAATGCTGGAATTCTGAAATACTGCTGAATTCTGTCATTTATGAATTTCATGTTTCTTTTATGTCTGAATTCCTATATGAGAATTCCTGAATTTTCTGAATTCTCTGTTTCATAACTATAAGGATTTCCGAACTCAAACCTTCTCCACCCTTGATCCGATCGTCCTGACCATACGGATTCAAGATAAGATCATTAAAACCCACCCCTGATCCCAAATTGAATCCATTCTTGGCACCCACTATGCTTTTTGAAGAAAGCCCATCTTGGGTTTGGGTGCCCAAAATAAGATCTACCGAACTGGGTTTCTCTTCCTCTTCGTCCTCTTCATCCCCAAAAATGGAAAGCGGAATCGCTCCCTTCGGCTTCTCCCATTGCTTGGCGCCAACTCTGGGCGAGGCCAAACTCGCGGATGATGCGAGATAGGTCTGCTGGGAATCGGGTGGTTCTCAGGGGGATCTGAAATGGGTGCCTGAAAAATAAATAAACCCTTCTTCTTTCCTCCTGACCACTCAACTGTTACCTTCTGTCCGTCCTCTTCTCTATCTCAAAAACAATTCGCTTTCTCTTACTAAGAAACACTGGATTCCTGACAGGAATTCCGGAATTCCCAGACAACCGGAATTCCTGTCAGGAATTCCAGAAAAAGAACAGGGCCTAATATGGTAGGCTATGGATTTATTTGAGCACCACACCCGGTGAAAATGAAACAAATTGAATATAGAAGTCCAATTTATTTAATTGGGTTTCTTTACTAATTGATAACCCGGGGAGAACTCTCAGTTAAATGAGTTTTATTAAATATTTAATGTTCATGTAAGTTAATAATTAAATGTTAAAACAAGAAACTCATTTAATAGTCGGCCAACTAGTTTTATAATGTCAGTATGACACAAATTGCTTATTTTATAATGTCAGTGGCAAACAAGTTTTAATACATCAAAGGATACAAATAGAGACCCAGGCCAAGAGTAGAAATGTGGAACTTGAAAACTAATGAAAGAAGGGAATGGGTCCAGTCATCCAAATGGGCTAAGTCAAACCCTATTTTCAACACATATGACCCTTTCTATCTAAACAAAAATATAATGTTATAAATTGCACATATCTCTCTTGCAATGACAACATTCACACAAACCAAACAAAAAAAAAGACATATCAGAACATAAAACCCTTAACCATATCCACATATGGCTTCTTTACAAGCTTTGAATGTCAACTTTTCTTCTTCAAAGAGAATCAAGGCTGCTATATCTGTCCAAAAGCTCCCCAAAATCCAAGTCTCATTTCCGAAAATAAGACCAAGAAGAAACTGAACTTGAGAAGTATTAATGGGTTCACAAAGACAGAACAAGTAAAGTATTAATGGAGATTTTTCAGCTTTATGCTATTCTAGAGGTTGTCGAAGATAGAATAGAAATGCATAAAAACATTGGTTTGAAGATATCTTCCACCCTCTTGTTGCTTATGATGAACAAGATTCAGCATTCATAGCTCACAGAACATGATTACCATGGTACGCCTGCATCCCCTGATCACCAAAAATAATATCGGAACATGATTACATGAGACTTGGCAGTTTGGCATTGAAGACTTGCACCTGATTATGAAAAAAATATCAGAACATGATAATCCTTAATAATTTATCCCACAAAGTAATATAGTAATATAGTTTAATGTCCACAGTTTAAATAGACCAATATTGGAGCATGAGAAAATTCTTCAAATTTAATTGAAATGAAAAAGATAATACAAACACTTTTGGAATCAATTACGCACCACCCAGCATATCTGGCTGAAGACTGCATTCATTTCAGTTAATGGACAAGTTCCTGATAGCAACTAAGGACGGTAAGCAAAAATAAGCAATACTTACTTTAAAAAACTAACAAGTTCAGAGCCAATCATCATCTTCTAGCTCTTCCTCATCTTCAGTTTGTAGCTCTTCCTCTTCTTCAGTTTGTAGCTCTTCATCTTCTTCGTTATCATTATTTACATTTTCTTCTTCTTCAATTGCAAGATTCGAGATAGTATTAGCATCCACATTATGTGCTTCCACGTCGTAACATTCTTCGTACTCTCTTGATCATCATTAATATTCTTCGTTGGTATATCATACGTATTTCTTGGTTGTGTCTCTACAACAACTCGCCAGTTCTTGTTCTTAGCATCATCCACGTAATAGACTTGTTGAGCCTGAGATGCTAAGACAAATGGTTCATTAACATATCGTAGACGAGTGACATTGAGGCTTACAAAGCCAAACTCATCCTTTTTGCACCCCCTCGTTTGATTTTGCCCATGACTTGGAACATCAAACCAATTACATTTGAACAAAACTACCGACTTCCCTCTAATATACTCTTAACTTCATGATGTGAGTTATGACCCCATAATAGTCCACATTTCCAGTGCAGTCATTGCCTCTTACTAATACCCCACTATTTTGGGTTTCTAATAACCTCTCACTATCTTTTGTACGAAACCGAAACCCATTAGTGCAATATCCTCCATAAAAGTATGCTCTCCTATCCGGACCTTGTGCCAAGGTATATAAATCATCAGTGATCCTCACATCTCTTTGTTTATATAGCTTTGAAACCTAAACAAAAAAAATTGATCGTACTAAAATGTGAATGGATATATAACTTGCCCATATAGAGATAAATCAAATGACTATTTATGTACTTACCCGTTCCTTGAACCAATGGGCAAAAAGTGTGTTATGTCTTTGCTCAACATTGACATAACTTTCTTTTTTGAGCTCATCCATATGTTCGCTATCCAAATGCATGAGAAAGAGAGTGCTTATAAAAAAATATCACTTTAGTAGCTATAATGATACATAAAAATGCATTACCTAATCCATGGAAGAAACTCTGTATAATTTTGCAACGCATATGAATGAGCTTTATTTCTTTCATCCAATGAATCCAATGAAATCAGCTTATATTTATCAGCGCCCATGAGCATGCCAGGATGAGAGAAAACCGATAAAGTACTTTGTGGTTCTCCTTCCCCACCGTCAAATACTCGATCTGGACGATCTAATTTCGAGCCAACATGTTTAAGATATCTTGAGCAGAAGGTCATGCATTCCTCAGCTAAATAGCCCTCTGCAATTGACCCTTCAGGTCGAGCTTTGTTGCATACATATCCTTTTAATGTACGTAGATATCTACAAGATTATATTGAAATTTTCAACACAATTAATTTGAATTACAAAACAAACAAAAACTAAAGAATAGAGTTTATGATTTCTCGTGAACTAACCTTTCGATTGGATACATCCACCTAAACTGTATTGGGCCTGCTAGTTTTGCTTCATTAGCAAGATGAACTGATAAGTGTACCATCACATCGAAAAATGCAGGTGGGAATATTTTCTCTAACTTGCATAATGTTTCCACTACATGCTTATGAATTCGGTCCAAATCGTGAACCTCAACAACCTTAGAGTACAACTCGCTGAAAAATATGCTCAACTCAATCAATGGAGTGCAAACCTCCTTGGGCAGTATTCCTCGTATAGCAAGTGGCAACAATCATTGAAAGAGAACATGACAATCATGACTTTTCACTCCACTACACTTTCTTTCATTCATGTTGATGCAGCGAGAGATATTTGATGCATATCCATCTGGAAACTTCACCTCTTTCAAAAAATTACACAAGACTTTTTTTTCATCCTTTGACAACGTGTAACGGGCAGGAGGAATTATGACTTTACTACCCGACAGAATTAGGTGGAGCTCTTTTGACATATTCAAGTTTTGAAGATCAAGGCGACTTTTGAGTGTATCTTTTGACTTACCCTCGAAGCTCATTAGTGTTCCGAAAATACTTTCTGAAATATTTTTCTCAATATGCATCACATCTAGATTATCTCTCACCAATTGGCTTTTCCAATATGGAAGCTCAAACAAAATGCTCTTTTTTCTCCAATTACCATCAAGATTGTCATCACGTTTTCATTTTTTGCTAGTTTTTCCAAACGTGACTTGTTCAAATTTAGCATATTGCTCAAGTACTACATCACCAGAAGGAGGCTCTGGAGGAGGTCTATCTTCACGCATCCCACCTAAAAAGGTCTTGCTTTTGCGCCACGGGTGCTCTTTTGGCAAGAAACGACGATGATTCATGTAGCAATGTTTCTGGCCATACTTTAACCACAACGAACTCGTCTCTTTATTACATGAAGGGCATGCCAATTTTCCTTTTGTACTCCACCCAGAAATAGACCCATATGCTGGAAAGTCATTTATAGTCCACATTAATGCTGCATGCATTTGAAAATTAGATTTTAGAGAAGAATCATATGTAAGCGCACCCGATTCCCATAAATCTTTTAACTCATCAATCAATGGGCACATGTATACATCTATGTCATTTCCTGGGCTCTTAGACCCGGAATAATCAATGAAATCATGAAGTACGATTGTTTCATACATAGCCATGGTGGCAAATTATACAGAATAAGTACTATCAGCCATGTGCTATATGATGTACTCATGTTTCCAAATGGATTAAACCCATCAGTTGCTAGGCCTAACCTAACATTGCGAGGATCTTGTGAAAACATATGATACTTCTCATCAAAAGACTTCCAAGCAACAGAATCGGCTGGATGTCTTAGAACTCCATCATTCACACGGTCTATCTCATGCCATCGCATGGCTGCAGCTGTTTCAGGAGACATGAATAACCTTTGCAACCTCGGTGTTAATGGAAAATAATGCAAGATTTTCCTTGCAACTTTCTTCTTTTTTCCTTTCTCAATCTCCCCATCAACTATTTCTTGCTTCCACCTACACTCACTGCATATCGGACACTTGTCCAATTCTGCATACTCCTTACAATAAAGAATGCAATCATTCACACAAGCATGAATCTTTTCGTAGTCAAATCCAAGGTCACGAATGATCTTTTGGGCCTCATACATGCTCTCAGGTAATTTGTTATCTTTTGGGAGCCCTTTCTTTAAGTATTTAAGAAGTGCATCCATTGACACATTACTCCACCCATAAAGACACTTCATTTGAAATAAACCAACAACGAAAGGCAACTTTGAGAACTCTTCACAACCAGGGTATAACATTTCCTCGGCTTCCTTTAGTAATCTATAAAACCCAGCAGCTTCATCATTTGGTTCTTCTGGTATATGACCTAATGCCTCATCTGTATAATTTGTAGGAAACTCCCCTCTGTATAAGTCATATGCCATTCGATATGTGTCTGCGTCTGTGCATCTCTCGTATAAGATATCATCACCTAGCTCCTCTTCTTCATCAGTGGAGGAGGAATCAAAACTTTATCCATGATAAATCCAGTGTGTATATGTAGTCTCAAATCCCCACTTAAACAAATGATATTTTACCTCAGCTCTTGTCTTTCTATATCCATTATTACAATTCAGACAAGGGCATTTGACTTTGTCACCTATTCTAGAACAAGAAAATGCATGATCAAGGAAATTTTCCATACCCTTTTCATACTCAGGGGTAGATTTGTGCAAATGTATCCAACTCTTATCCATTCTGCAAAAAAAAAAAAAAAAAAGAATAATAAGATCTTTTAAAGGCTAGACATATGAGTATTTCATGCTTTTTAAATCTTATATCCCCTATCTAATAGGTCAGTGTCTCTATCCCATCTATGAATACACAATTTGCAAGTGCATCGAGTAGTCCAACGCAAAATTCATAGACTGTCCAACTTGGACAATTCAAGAATCATACATAAATGATTCACGCAAAATTCATAGACTGTCTAACTTGGACAATTCAAGAATCATACATAAATGATTCATACGTTCTGATTTCAACCCTTTTTATTACTGATATGTATAACCCTAAATGTTTAGAAAAAGTGATAACAACAAATATATGGGTCCATGGCATTTAGGGTAATGTCAAACTAAATACCTGACTGATGATTCTTCAACAATCAAAAAAGCAGTATGTCAAACTATATCCCTGCTGAGTGACCCAATTCAGGATTTGGAAATCCTCGCACCTCAGCCAAATCAATTGGGTGACCCAGATTAAGATTTTGCAGCCCATCATCCTTGAGAGTCTTCCCTGTGCAGATCATCAGCCTCATCATCAGCAACTGCCTCTCCTCAATTAGGCGTCTCCTCTCCATAGCTTAACCAATGCTCCTCTCCTCATCAAGCTTCCTCAGCCCACAAATAATTCGTCCAGATCTGATCAGGGCCCACTATCTTTGCCCTCTCCTGTAGAACCCCTCAGCCAGATCAGTTGGGCGTCCCAGATTTAGAGTCCAGCCAGATCACATGGGCGTCCCTGCTGTTTTCTAACACGTGTCTGCATGGGAGCACCCTGATGTGGGCATTCTCAAAGCGGAGATGCTACTTCTTCTTCCGAAGGATCAGTCTTGAGTCCCTCTACGATGATCGGGATAGAGGGGAGCTCAACATTACGCTCCTTGATCACAGCTGCAGCAATCGTCGCTCCTGGTCCTCCTTGAGGAGGAGCGGACAAGGAAGGTGTCGCCTTTGACGCTTTCCCGCACTTCTTTGATTTGGAAGGCATATTTTGAGGAAAAGGATGTGGGTTGTTTCTTTCCCACAGATGGCGCCAATTGTGTGTGCCTAAAAAATCACGGACTTAGTTAATGGGGTTTAGGATCTCCTGGAGACTCCCTGATGAGATGAATATGCCCGTCCGGAACCTGAAAGGGAGAGAAGAAGAAGGAGACAATCGTCAAAGACCCTGGCTGTAGGCAGCGCAAGGCCCTCCGATGCCTAAGTTAGTTCAGGGAACTCAACAGTAGGACGGAAGAAGAAGAGAGACAGAGTGAGGGCTCAAGAGTAGAGTGTTCGATACCTGGAATGGGAGAGAGCTTCTCTATTTATAGAGGAAGTCTCATGGTAGAGGACGGTGGGGCCCATTGGCCTGTCTTGTACTTGGGAGACACAGTCACGTCAGCCCACATTCCCTTAAATGAAGGTCTAGTCCACCCGCCATTCATTAATTGACAGTCCGATTGGATCCACCTTTCATTAAATGGTGGTCCAATCGGCCCACAATGCATTAAATGAGGGTCTAATCGGGCCCCACCTTGTCTGGGCCTTTCAGCGGTAGTCCCATCGGGTCTCGCCTCGAGCCTCGCCCTGATGGGGATATAGCCGCTGGATGTAAATCTGCTAGGGATTCCGGGTGGCTGAGATGTCTTCTCAATATCATCTGCCCGTGCCCATATCTCATTAAGCATTCCATGACGTGGCTGGTTCTTCGGTAGTGCTTTGGCAGTTAGCGCTCGCCTCGGCTAGCATGCTGGTACGGGACCGAGATGCTTGACTGAGGCCGAAGGCGACTGCCGAGGTCAGACATGACTGAGGTCGAAGTGGACTGCCGAGGTTAAGCGTGACCGAGGTCGGCATGGGCTTGGTTGCGGCTGGCGCCCTAGCATCACCGCCTAGGTGTGTGTAGCCAGCTTAAGACATAATTAGCCGGTCATCTTACCGGGGCTAATATAATCTTGGTGTCCTTAGGAACGTCCCCACATAGATATGGATGTTTCTCTTGGATTTATAGCTTTGATTTGCTTAAAAATTGTTATTTTGACTTCAAATGAATCATATGATTTCTTATATGACATTGGATTTTAATGGAAATGGTTGAGTGGATAGAAAGGTTGATGATAGAGGAGGATTTTGAACTATTTGAAGAGGGCTTTGAATGTGTTGCATCAGATATTCAGGTGAAACGGAGTGGAATTGCATGACACTGAATCTCAAACAGAGCTTCAGAAATTGCATTCCGGGAAGCTACGGCTATCCGTACCACCCAGACAGAATGCAAAAACTCTGCTTCTGTCCGTAACCTATAACAGGTCATTTTCGATTTTGTTCTACGGTCAAAATAAGAAAATGAAAAATGAACATTTTTCTTATGATTATATGACTTAGATGATACCCTTTTGACCCTATATTGAGGACCTCTATCATTGTTTAATGGAAATAATATTCTCCTTTTGATTTCGAGATTTGTTGTATTAATTCCATTGATCTAAGTGTCGAGACTTGGTTGGTGGCCTTGCTGTAGGGCTTTGAGGAGGCATTTTTTTTTTCTTTTCAAAAATTGATATGGATTATGGATTATGGAATTTTGAGCAATAGTCTTCCTTTTCATTTTATGAACTCGTTCACACGGGTAAACCAAGTCCTTCACATCCTTTTATGATTTCGAATGCTTTTATCGGGCACCACTAGGCTCTTTACCTTTTTGTCTATTGAATGTGAACGATTGCACAAATCGGTATCGAATGTGAATACGAAGCGGATGTACAACATCTATTATTTTAAGCGGTGACCGATTATCTCTTGATATAAATGCGAATGTGAACTTTGACCAGACTAATCAACCATTGACTATGGAACATTGTATTGAACATGGTTAAATTCCCTGAATACCTTGACTTTTCATCTCTTGGTGATAGCTCATGTGGATAGCCTTTATAGTTAGGGTATGTGGCAGGACTCTAACTCTATGATCGTTCTTTATCATATTTCATATAATCATACTGTATTTAATCGCTTTTCATTGTATATTTGTTTCTGTTTATGTATATCTACCTGCCAACTACTTGTAGTTGATGGTACTATACTTGGTAAATAGTACCGAGCCTACCTATTTCCCGGAGGAGGAGAAGACACTTTAGGCGGATTAGCCTGATGAGCACGAGTGGTGTGCAGATGACATTTACTGAGTCATCATGACCTAACACATGAGAGCCTTCACCTTCTGGATTTAGAGCTTTATTTTGATAGTTTTTTTTTTTTTAGAAACTTATTGTAATCAACACATTTGTATTATTAGACTTTAAACTTTAATCCATGTTTGGACATGTTTACTTTGATATATTCCTTTTACTTCTGTTAATGAAGAAGTTTCCGTGGTGTACGTCGGTTAACCGATCAAATGTATTCAACTCACCGCGGACTTCGATCACAGGGATCATGATTGGGGGTCAAATGACTGTCTAGTCATTTAAGAATTCTAATCTAGCCCCTAGTCTCACGTTTAACCCAGTTATTAATAATTGGGATGTGACATCTCACACGACCGAGGTCGAGAGCAAGACAATATCAGTCATTTCCTTATAGGAATTTAGTTTATGGGCATCAAGACAAGAATCAGGTGTGATACCAAAGCGACGTTTTGGTTACTTCCTTCAAGAATATACTACAATTAGTTTATAAATATTGAACAAGAATCCTTACATGACAGCATCCCACCATGTTGGATTTAGAACAACTGAGTGGTGCCGAATTGAGAATCCAAGTGGAAATATTTCACCTATGTTAGATTGTATTCCTCAATCCAATGGATAATGATAACAAATTCATTTATGATCTTAATTGATTTATAATTTCATGCTTTATTTATGAGATGAATGAGATTTTATATTATGGTTGCACATGATTAATACAAAATGACATAATTGTTCATGAGATGAACAGGAGCCTCCGAGTACATTAAATGTGATCCATATGTGTGGATGAGATTCACATACAAAAGACATAGATCACAACTTTTATACTTAAAGAGTTTTCACAACTAGTGATGAGATTGGACATCTCATCTAAAAAGGTTGTAGCACTGCATTCACTATGAGATAGTGTGGTTTGTCTCGACCATCGAAGTTGAAGATTCTGGATTATTGTGCTAGTGTATTGAATGTACTGAATGACTATGAGCAGAACCTTAATGGTGATGATTGCTACGCCAAAAAAAAAAATTTAAGTTATGAGCACTATTCTAAGATTCTCACATGCACTAATCAAAATACATGTAATAGCTGCACCCTTGAGAGGACAATACCTTAAACTAGCATGGTAAACATAGGATCGACTACCAAATTCTATGGTCACAAAACCAACACTAGGAAAAGCGAAAACCTGCAAGATCTCCTAGTTCTTCCACCTCTTTTGCTAATACTTCCACCCTGTGGATCATCTCTATCAACATAAATACAAATCTTGCAATTGGGTATCCATTACTGACATTAAAATTTTCATTTGCTAATCTCTCCAACCCAAAACTAGACATAGCATAATGTAATTGCAGCTTTGTGGAGTGTAACTTTGCCACAACTGACTCTCGGCGTCGAAACTTCCTCATGTTAAAGATGTCATCCCCAAGTTCCCTCAGCGTTGAACTTATCTGTGTGCCCATTGCTTCACATGGTACTTTAGCAACCAATTTCAGAAATGGTGGTGACTGCAACGCAATCAGATATATAGAGAATTAATTAGTTTTGAGGATGCTCTACTTTATATGAAGGCACATATATAATCTAATTTGCTGTTTTAATTATTCGTTTTTCGCTTGGAATCAAGGTATTATCGAGTTGGTAATTTGGGATATTTGTTTTTCAAATGAATAATAGGCTTTGAGAGACTGTTTAGATTAATGAAAGTTGTTGAAATGGATAGAGATGTTAATAAATTGAGATTTACATATTTTCCCACTGAAATACTTTTTTGTTTAAAAAAAAACGCTAAAGACTACTATAGAGGGCAGGCCAATGACTGTGGATAACAGAGACTTACAATAAAGAGAGAACTGTCAAAGAAGAAAGAACCCACGGAAATACCTTGAAATTGACTTTTCAAAATGAAGACTTTTGAGATGCCTTCAAAAGTATTTAGACAAAAGCAGTAGAAATGGGCAAATTTCGAAGCTTATGATAGGTATAATTAAAGACTTAATTACCATTCAAAAGTATTAAAAGAAATGCATTACAAATCAATTCATCTAATGAAGGTGTCAATATTGGGCAAGTCTAAAAATAAGGTATATTTGAACTAAAATTGGCTTTAGACAGTTTGGAAAAACAAAATAAATTAAGATCATTTGCCTCTTTCTCAAAAAGTAACAAAAGGTTAACTTTTTCAACAATACATGAATGCCTAAACCAATCAGTTTGTCCATATAATATTTAATTTATGAAAAAGTTTGTTTACTTTTACTTTATGACAAGTTTAACTGTGCTTCTTTAATATTATAAGTAAAGTCTACTGAGAAGTGGGCTCCACCTGAGGAGGAGTATTGAAAAGTATTTATGCTACCTCTACTAAGGTCTATAGGTTTTGGTAGGAATGATTAGCTGAATAAATTTAAGATGATATCATAGCCAACCGATTGTGAGTCTGAGTCTCCGTATGAACAACTCGGCGCAAAAAAAACACGCGCTGTCAAAAGTACGCCGACAAATTTCACCTGAAGGGGAGTGTTGAGGAGTGGGCTCCACTGGAGGGGGAGTATTGAAAAGTATTTATGCTATCTCTATTAATGCCTTGAGGTTTTGATAAGAATGATTAGCCGAAGAAATTTAATAAATTCTACCTTGCCTTTTAATACAATTAGTATGCTTTTTAAAATTGAATAAGATATATCAAATGATCTATTTATTAATGGGTCTAAATGAAGCAGTCAACACTATTATTTCAAGCTGATAATTGAATCAGCTCTAATTCAAATAGATTCTAGTTTTCAAAAAATCTCTTAGATTTCAAGAATTATTTGAGCCTGTGGCATCTAAGGTTTTAAATAAAAAATTAGGTTTGTAATACAAAGTTTCCAATATATTAGCTAAATTAGAACTGATGCATTTGAGATTAGTCCAAAATTGTAGAAAGGATGTGTTTTCATGCCTGTTGATGAGATTGCAAACACTCTCTCAATGTGAGGACTAACGCAGCCAATTCTCCAAGTAACTCTCCAATGCATAGGTACTTGTTCCAAGGATAAGAGAACCCGAATCTTCCATGCCATGGTTCCCATCTTGCAAAGTTGGCCTGGAATGTGAGAAATAAACATGATTTCGTACTCTAATCGCATGCTAATTCATTAAATCCACTTACCAATGCTTCATCTGCTGCTTTCGAATGTAGCACAGATTTGTAATAGTTGAAATTTGTGCTTGTTTGAGTTTCTGATTGCTCCTCGATCATTCTGAAGCACTCCTTCATGCACTCTATGATCGAAAGGATGATTAAGAGATTAGCAAGTGATTTTCTTCGTTTTTAAAGTGATAATCAATACTAAATGAGTGAAGTTTAAAATATGATCCATGATTAAATGATAAGACAAACTGTTGAAACACACCTTCAATGGTGAGTGCAAGTTTGTCAAATTTAGAGACAAGAGAGAGATGGAGCTCATCGCCAGCCCATATAGGGAAGATGATTAAACTTGTGAATACAGAAATGATGATACCCATAAATATTGTTGAGAGGCGCTCGCAAGCTAACTTGATGATCTCTTCGCCACGGAAACCAGACACTGCTACTAGATTGAATGTCAAGATGAAGATCATGGCTCCATAATCAAATTTTTTCTTAATGCTTGGGATCAATCGAGAATATGTTGCTGCTGCACCTGAAAGTATATATCAATTTTTGGATCAGTTTAATGAGTTGATGTGGAACTTCATCTTTGGAAATGAATCCAACAAATAAGAAACTTAGATAATATGCATGCATGACTGTAACCAATTTTTTCTGTTTATCCAATCGAATTAAAGTTAATATCATCATCATAAATTTTATCTCATATAATCGGTGTGACTTTTGGATGCCACTTTTCTTAAAGTAGGATCCACATGATGAATTTTTTTCTAAGAAAAAGAAAACTTGTAGCAAATTGTCTTTTTTATTGTTTGATACCCAGATACAAGGGGCTGGGACCCTGCCCTCACTCGGGTAAGGGTAGTAGGCCTCGGGTGAGGTGTTGGAGCCCTCGGGTGAGGAAAGGTGGCCTGAGAGGCCAGGTGAAAACTGACACCAATTTGTAGCAAATACTTGCTAGTTTAACCCAAGCTTCCTGTCTTTATGGAGTTTTTAGATAATTTGAATCAAATATAACATATCATTTTAGAGCAATTCAATTTACTCTGAGTGGCGAAAGGAAAATTGAACGCTATAAAGTTGTAACCCTAATTTTCAATAGAGATTAATAGAACTATTTTGGACTTACTTATGAATGGTTAGCTAAGTAAGTGTCCTTATTTGATTAAAAATTCTAACTGCATGACAAATAAAGAAGAGCAAGGCTCCCCTAAGCTCGAACTTACGGAGAAAAATTCATAAGCTCGTGCTTGTGGGGCCCACCTTTGGTCCATCCAAATGGATCAAACACATGAACCACTTAAATTGCACATGTTCACCAACTTTCAGTAAGATCCGAATTTACTGAACTGTTGGATTGACTATATATCAATCTAAATGGATTGTTGACCATTAAACTCTTGGGCCCATATGGAGATGATAGAAATTACGGTTGAAGCTGATTTTTTACAGGGAAGAAGATCCTAGGGAGTCCTTAAAATCCCTCCCCACCCCCATCCCCATGTGGGTCCCCAAGTGGGCCCCACCACATACTTGAGCTTACCTTATCGTAAGCTTGAGCTTAGGGGAGCCTTGCTCAATAAAGAATCCTCTATATATATTGTAACAATGATGGATTATAGAACTGCAAGGCCTAATATTAAATCTAGTCAACTGGGATCTCTTCTAATCCTATCAGCTTAGTAAATAAGAACTAATCATTGCTGGCAGAAGGGAGAGGTATTTAGGGATGATACGTCATCATCTTAAAGATCCATTCCACTGCAAGTTCAAAGAACGAACATTGATGGATAATTCCATCTCTAGTTTTATTTTTCTATAATCATTAATTCCAAGTTCCAAGCATGATAACTAGAAGATGTAGATATTGACTAATCTAACAGAGCCATCCTGCTAATATCAGACGCTTTGATCGGTATGCTACATGTATATGAACTGGCCCTAGTTTTACTTCACATTTGTGTACAACTGTGAAAACCCACTTTTATAGAAAAGTTTTTTCGCATTCCATGGAAAACCAAGTCCCTCCTCCCCCATGAATTGGTTTTATGTAGAAAAAAAATTCTCAATTACTTTTTCTATTTTTCCTCTTAGAAAAACTGCCACCCTAAATGTGCTTTTTTAAAATGTAGTATGGAAAAGTTTTCCCTTTCCACTTTTTTGTGAAAAGAGAACTATATGCTATATATTTCACACATGTCAATCCATTAGGATATATAACTTGTATATGAGTGAAATCTATACCAATTCCCCTAATAGATATTATGAAATAAAACTAATGGACCAAACAAAGCTATGCTCCAGAATGTCCAGATGGGTCCAATTAGGTGACTAATGAATGACAAGACTTGAGAATCAGGGTTGCTCAGTTGGATAGCTGCTCTATCTCTCATCCTTGGATAAGTTGCCCTCTTTCCATGTATATGGGCGAACTCTTTCCATATATGCGGGCTCTCTCGTGGATTCCAACTATCCTTTGCTGTAGTAAAAAAAAAAATAGAAGACTGGAAAGTGTAAAGGCAGGATATATAATAATGTTACTTGTTTTGGTGGTCTATTATTGTCAATAAAACCAGCGGAAAGCCTTGCATGTATCATCAGTAGTAGACCGATGGGGTAGTGGCGAAGATACTTTAAAAATGACGTCATGCTTACCAAAGATGAAGACAGAGATGCTGATGGCAATGGCCCTGCCGACACTGCCAGCCTCATGGGCAGATAGTGCTGCAAGACAACCCAATCCACCACCTAAGATAGTGCCCATTCCACGATTTAGACACTTGCTAAGGGTCCCACCTGAAATCACATCAAAGATCAGTGACAGACTGATATATAGTTATTATCATCCTCATCAATCATTCATCATTCACAGGATATGAGACCAAGAAACCCAACATGCAACAAAGTCTTTTCTTACTGGAGAGGAAACGACTCTTTAATTAATGGATGAAAATGAATACCTAATACTAGTGGCTTACGCAGCAGATGGACCCACCATTACACAGACCATCATATGGAGTTGTCAGTGGTACTTGTGGCTAATCACTTGTGTGCAGACATTTCAATAAATCATTGGGGTAGTTGCTGAACCAAAAAACTCAAAATAGATATCTCCCACTATATTACTATTGCGCCAAATTTCAGATTAAAACACAAATCAGTCCAGCGATGGCCACTAGTGCCATTGTTTCAGATCTCTGGGCGGGCAGGTTTCCTTTGAATCACAAGACATGACTTTACAATAAGGGCATGTTCAGTCCCGGGCAACCCCGCATGTCACCCAGCTGCTCAGTCTTTCTAATGGTGTGGGCTTTTCTTCCCACTTTGTGGACTTTCCTGAGTCTCAGGCTCACCTCCCTTGGCTGGGGTACTAAATAATTATCTCATAGAAAAATATAAACCTATAGTCAGTATATGCAGAAAAATTAGACCATTAAAAATAATGTTACAATTGTCAGTTTTCAACATAAGAAATGTGCCAGTATCTTGATGAATAGGATGATACATTTTAGCAGTCTCTGTTTGAGAACTTCATAGCTGTTTAGTCTCAAACAAAAGAAGCCAAAGATTAGACAGCCAAAAAGTTAAAAGAAAATCTTTTTGGAAGAAGTTGAAAAACTTGGTAAATAAAATCTGAGAAAAGACCAATTAAGTGACCCAAGATTAAGAACCAAGTGTTCTTGGACATGTGAATCAAGCGATCTTAACTCTTAAGGTCTAGGAATCAAACCTATGAACAAGGCAGTTCAAAACAAGAAACCCATCGATCTCATCCTACCCTTAAGAACAAGAAATAATTAGTTTTAACACATTTTTTTAAAGTTATGACCGACACTCAACCAAGTCAAAAGTCCTGATGAGAATGTGAGTGTTTCACCTGTCCTTTAGATTTTCATTGAATTGAGCCATAGTTTTAATTTATTAAACTTCTACTTTGTACGTGCATATCTTTATCGGTCATCAGTGGCGGCTCCAGAAATTAAAATTAGTGGGGTCATCAAAAGACTTATCTTCAACAAATCGAATAAATTTATTTTTACCTTTATCAACATCTGTCATCTGCTTTTGATAATATTAGGGTTTTCTCCTTCTAATATGGGGATAATACCGTATATAAAGGTTAAGTTAGGGTAAATGAAGACTTACCGACAAAATGTCTAAAAAAGAAAATTTTCTTTAAAAAAACAAAAATTGGGCCTATTAGTTTTTTTTTTTTAGTAGATAAATGGCCCATTAACTTAGGCATTAAGTGGGGTCAAAAGCTTCCCATAACTTCAATTCATTAAGGAGATTTTTTTTTTTTTTTTTGGGATCCATGTAGCGCCGCTCATGTCGGTCATCTTACTGCATTTTTAAACAATGTACAGAGCTCTTGTCAAGATAAATTGAGTGGTTCTAACAATTGCATAAATGAATAGCAAATATCTGCACATTTGCACGCATGCAATGGTTTTATTCCCTTTCCATCATGAAAATGGACCCAAGCATGAGTGATAATTGCACAAACGATAAATAGTTTTTCTACAAGAAAAATAATTGATAGTTTTCCTAAAAAGTGAAGGGCAAATTTTTCGTAATTTGATACAGTGTATTTCTTTACAGAAAAAAAAATTCAGAAGTAGTCTTAATTACCAAGACAGATCCCATGCACTTATATAATCAGGTTGGGTCAAAACAAAAGGAGTAAAATAGAAATTACACCCAGACCTCAGACCTCTGTATGCCAACGCATTGTAACAGTCCCATCACAAAATAAAAAGAGGAAAATAAATGAAAAGATAATTTGGATCATTCGAGAGAACCCAACAAGTCTTCGGATCGTTGGAGAAACAAAAAAATCTCCAAAATAAAATTTCTATTGATAATTTTTGAATGCCTACTACCATCTCTAATAACCCTTTTATAGGGTTACAATTGCCAAAAAGATAAAAAAAAGTCATAATCATACTAAAACTAGCTAGTAGAGAGATTTTAGAAAGAATAAATAGTCCTAATCTAATGAAATATAGAAGGTGCATCAAAATATAAATCTAAATATATATATATAGGAGGATCATTACAATTGCTACCCCGCTTGAAAGCAACCTTAATTATCCTCAAGGTTGAAGAACTCGATTCACCTGTCTATAGGCCCGAACCCATTACAAATGAGGAAATATTAGATGATGTGACCCTTGAACCATGTAGTTTGTCCATGGAGTGGTCCATGGAGTTTGTCCATGCTGCTCTGGAGTAAAAAAAGTCTCTCTTTTAGGGCCCACTTTATGCATAACAATCATAATTAAGGATAGCTTAATTAGTGATGGAAAAAGGTTTATGTCTCACCTACTAAAGAAATTCAGAGAAAATCTGAAAATCATTGAGATAAATCTCATTGAGAATCACTCGCGCGCGTATTCTAGATTATAATGAAGCTCATTAACTTCATCACACCATAGACCATATTTACCTAATTAAATTCTAAGACGTAATAATACCAACTCATAAATCTAACGTAATATAATCATAATATAAGATAAACTCTCATCATTAGAACAACATATTGCATCAATGTTGAGCAAAATGTGCGCCGACCAGCAGTTATGGTACGTGCCAAGAATTTTCCGGAGGGAGTGGGTATGTTAAAGAGAAGTGGTCCACATGACCACACGTCTATATAATAATGCTAGGGCCCCACTTTAGGTAAGTTGTTTTTTTTTTTATAAGATTTTCCCTATAGTTTTGATTTTAATAAATCTAGATTCACTTTAAGAAACCCCAAATCCATCAGGGCTCTTGTTTAGCTAGTTTTTGAGGGAATTAAGAAAACTGACTTCTAATAAATTTTTTTGATGGGAATAAATCTCTCTATGGTTATTTATAAATTAAAAGTGTTTTCTAGTCCTCTCTCTTGACTCACAACGGATTGCATAGTTCACATCTACTCACGCACATCAAAGTGAGTGACAAGGGAGATAACAGAAAACTCTATTTGATAAGACCGTTGATCACAAGTTGGGACAAGTTTTAGATCAAATTCATACCGCTCATATTCAACTAGATCATGGAACAAGGTATGCTTTTAGAATTTCATATTATCTACTGTTTAATGCATAAATCAAGATCCATAAGTTTATTTGTGTTACAAACAATATTAGATCTTTCATGGGAGGCAATGATGATTGGTCAATAATGTCAATAAGGTAATTTCGCACAAAACTAAGAAATTTGAGAGAAAATTGAAAAAAACTAACATAATATCAAAATTTTGCAATCACGTGTTCAACTCGGTTTTACCCATAAATCAATTATTAGATTATATCCCAAAATGATAAAATGATGAATCCTTATTTCTTTCCACGCTTGACTACATTCAATAATATTGGGTTCGTACGTCAGGCACTACAACAAAAATGAAAAATTGAAACGGATTAATGTTCCTAATCTGTGTGTTCCTAATCCGTTCATCCGTTCCTAAACCGTTCTTAATCCGTTAATTCGTTCCAAAAAAAGAAAATTGGAACGGATGAACGGATTAGGAACACACATATTAAGAACGGTAATCCGTTTTAATTTTCCATTTTTAGTATAGTGAGGAGAAGAATTGTAAATTGGATATTTTAGCATATTTACTTGTGCGCCTGTGATTATGGTTAACAAAAGATAAAATTAAGTCATTCTTTTGGAAATCATAATATAGCATTGATATTCCATGAAAAAGGTCTTTGATCTTTGCCATTAATTGTTTAGAGCTCAAGTCTTCTATTTATATTCACATGAGATTTCTTGCTTAGAAATTAGATTAGATCTAATTTAATTTCCATTTTACTTAAAATCCCAAAAACTCAAAATTTGATCACAGCTTAAATGGGCAAGTTTTCAAAATGTGATGAATATAAGTGCTAAACTTGAGAAGATCTGTATTCCAAGCTCAATAAATGGGGAAGAAAAAGAAAAAGAAAATCAAACAAGGAAGAAGGAGAAGCAGGCACTACGGGTGACCTTATCGTGGGTAAAGAAGTAACAATGCAAATTAAGGTCATTTGATCATGAGTTGTCTTTCGAGAAAAGCAAAAGACAAAATTGGCCTAACGTGTTTTGAGAATTTACTTAAATAAGAGGAAAAAAGCAATTTGATAAGGGACAAAAAAAAAAAAAAAAAAAAAAAAACAAAAAGAAAGAAATAAAGAAAGTTGAGGAGGGACAAACACCACAAAAAAAAAAAATGCCCATGAGTTCGTTTTTTTTTTTTTTTATCTTACATTTTAAGGAAACAAAAAAGTTGAGGGGAAATTACCCCTCCTCGTCACTATGAAGCTACATCCCTGCCAATTAGGTTTCACCTGAAAGGGAGTATTGAAAAGTATTTTCGCTGCCTCTACTAATGCCTCGAACTTTTGATAGGAATGCTTAGGATTCGAGAAAATGGAAATGATTTTCAATAATACAACATTGTAACTATTAATTCTCTACAAAAAATGGGACCAAAAGGATAAATCTTACCCTTTGTTTAACGCTTTGTACTACTTATTTCAAGTTGTTTTGCATTAGTATCAAAGTAGGTCGAGTGTCAATTCACAGGGATTGTGAACGGGACTGATCATTAGTCTCTGGCTAAGCAATTTCCGTTTTATCATGCAATCCACTCAGGGCTTGGGCTAGCTGAAAACTAGGCTCGGCCTGGCCCACCCAAGTTTCTCCCTTTGTCAATCCTATGGCCAATCAAATTAATAGAGAATGGAGGCAATCACTAAACATGCTAAATCAAGTTAATTAACAAAAAATCTCAAAGTCAACAAACAAAAATTTGTCATTTGGGACCTAAGCTAGCACCCCAACACACCTACTTCATCTCCTTACCTGCAGTGAACTCAAAAACAACTATTACTGTCATGATGGCCCACATAGCATTGTCACCAACTCTCTCATATAGTGGCTGAAGAAGGTAGAGAAGTGAGACCAACACCAGAGCAATCCCCACCTTAATGCTATGGGTCAGTTTTCTATGATCTTCTATCCCAATCTTCCTGAGAAGCGAAGTTATATGAGAGAGTAGGGTCACTGCAGGCTTCTTCATGATAGAAGAAGGCCCAGCTTCTTCATCTCTGATGGGCACTACAATGGCACCTTGAGTGTTCATAGGCCTCATCGTTTGTGTTATTCATTACATGACAGGTTGATATGGGGGTTTGAAATGCATTTATATATACACATACTTGTGGTAGAGTGTGATACTGTGACCGCGCGGGCCCATGCACGTGGATGTTGAATGTAATAACATTGGTACATCTTAACTCTCCAGAATCATTAAAATGGTCTGGAGGTGAAGGGGAAGTACCTAAAAATTGCCATCAATCATGGCAAGCATTTTCTTTCCTATTTCCCAAAATGAGTAGACAAGGTTAGCTTTTATTTTGGGTATATTGTAAGTGCAAAAAAATACGCAGACTCACAAGGGGGTGGAGCCGGAGCTCTTGGAGAAGAATTGATGCCTGCCTGAAACCTGAAAAGGGAGGAAGAAGAACAGTAGGAGCTCAGACGACCCTGGCTGCGGGCAGCGCAAGGCCCTCCGATACCTAAGTGCTGAAACTGGACTAAGGGTGGAAGATGGGGAAGAAGATGATACCAGCAATGTGGTTATTGCAGGACTGAGCAGAGGTAGGAGATGGAGTTGGGGGAGAAGATGGTGTACCAGCTTGTGGTTATTTGGCCCTCCTTTACCTTGGAACCATTCTGGTGTTCATATAGAGGAAGAGAGGAGACAGGGAGGTGGCTCTGTCAGAGAGCTGTCACATCATAGCTCACTATACTCTAATTGCAGTCCCATTTGAGCTTGTCCTGTCCCATCGGCCCATGCCCTGGCGCCTTGGGAGTCGTGAACGCTGCTCTGTCAGGGATAAGAGCGGTGCCCTTGTCTTGTCGCACGTGGCTGAGTGTATATAGGGGTACAGCTGTCAATGGTCGTCTCGGTTAACATTTTGGCACTACTGCCGAGATGGGAGAGATCCAAGCTAGGCAGCTAGGCAAACCCGAGCTAGGCAGCTAGGCAGATCCTAGCTAGGGAGCTTGAGCTCCGCCGAGACCAAGATCTTCCGAGATGAAGTCTGATGGTGCTGTCGAGGTGCAGGCACCTGTCTGAGCCGAAGTATCTGGCCGAGCTGAGGATGTCCTGGCCGAGGTGAAGCACATGGCCAAGATGGGTGCGTGGAAAATCCCCCACACAATATCCCCCCAGCTTTTGACCTTTTTAGAGTTACCCAACTCTTTGAGGTCGGAAGCTGAGTATTATTAGGACTTGTCTTCATGCTTGCGCTTTCATGCTGCTAGCAGCCTGAGATAAGTGGTCTTCAATCAACTGGTTCGTCACCAACTGAGAGGCTGAGAGATAACTGGTTGGTGCGCGACCAGAACCAGTGAGGTTGCTGTTGCCGAAGTGCGAGTCATGCCCAGCTGCTATACAAGCGACGCTAGGATGAGCTCGGTGGCGATGAAGGCTTTCGGGCATTTCCCTAATGCACGTAGCAGTTAGGTAGGTGGATGCGGAGTGGTCGTATCCAAGACATGACTGGCTGGTGCGGGACCGAAGCCGGTGTAGTCTCGTTGGCCGCGATTCTAGTGCTCTTACTGAGAATGCATGTGGCCAAGACCAGCAAGAGACCGAGACCAGCGTGAGGCTGTAGCCAGCACGAGGTCGGACCAGCATGAGGCGGATCCAGCATGAGGCCGATCCAGCGTGAGGCCGTAGCCAACGTGAGGCCAGACCAGCATGAGGCGGAGACCAGCATGAGGCCGTAGCCAGCACAAGGTCGGACCAATATGAGGCGGAGACCAGCATGAGGACGATCTAGCGTGAGGCTGGAGCCAGCATGAGGTCGGACCAGCATGAGGCCGAGATGGTGCACATAGCCAAGGTCAAGCACTTGCCTGAGATGAAGCACCTGGCCGAGGTCAAGCATCCGGTTGAGATGAAGCCTGGCGGAGATGGTTCGGTTCTACTTTTACTTGTCTCAGCATGGCAACTAGGCAGATCCGAGCTAGGGAGCTAGGCAGCTAGGCAGATCCGAGCTAGGGAGCTAGGTAGCTAGGCAGACCCGAGCTAGGCAGCTAGGCAGATCCGAGCTAGGGAGCTTGAGCTCCGCCAAGACCAAGATCTTCTGAGATGAAGGTTGATGGTGCTGCCAAGGTGCAGGCACCTATCTGAGCTGAAGTATCTGGCCGAGCTGAGGATGTCCTGGCCGAGGTGAAGCACCTAGCCGAGATAGGTGCTTGGAAAATCCCCCACATATATATATTTCATTTGAGACTTGATATCTTCTTAGTTTGTTACTTCAAAAAAAAAAAAAAAAACTACTTCTCAGTTGTCATACATGTATTGTCATTATATTTGTATATATAGCTATGAAAACAGACATGGTGTCCACTTAAAATGCTCATTTAAACCAAAGGTTGTTGTGAGAGAAGGTTTTATTGCTGATTGCTTATCCTCTCTCTCTCTAATATGTGTGTATAGCGAAATAGTCATTCACATCCATCCCTCATCATATCATGGTGAGGGATAACTTGATGGCCCCGTCTGGGGGCCCTATTGATCACGAGACTGGGAGGGATGGAAACAGGCATTTTGGATGGGCCCAAATATCAAGTAAGGGGTCAATCACATGCCTCTAACTCATTCATCTATGGCCTATAAGTTTAATGACTTGATATTAAAGAGAAAATTTTGATCTTCGATCCAGCGGTCAAGCCCATTGGGATCAGTGAAAACTAGATGGATCCAGTGTAATTCAGGGGTTCCATGTGTATGGACGTTTCAGATAGATCATAAAGTTGGCCCCACTATGTGTCCCTCACCCTACTGTAGGGATGGATGCACGTGAACATATCCATATGTGTGAAATTCTCAAAAACTCTCATTTTTGCTCCCCTACTTTTTTTAGGTCATGGGGTCCTTGCCAATCTAATCTTTTCACACATACTTCCCCCATTAATTATCACAAGTTCAAATTTGACACTCATCCAACTTTTCTATAAATGATACCTCTAAAATCATTAAACTTTAGGGTCATAGATCAAGGTGTTCCATATCTTCCCATCCAACAACATTCCATATATAGTTGTCATGTATAATAATGAGCCCTAACAGGAGGTCATCTTTTAAAAAACTCCCGCGACTTTTCTAGTGTTCATGTGAGAGCTAGCTCTCACCGTCTTACGGTGAGATACACCATGATGAGGCCCACCTATCACCAATCTAAACCATCCACACGCACAGAGAACCCCCCGAATAACGTTGAAGCCCATGGATTCGCACCCATCGGAATGGAATGGCCGTTGGATCTTGGATCAAAAAAATTTCTTTAATATAAGTCATTAAACTTGCGGGCCACAGAACAAGGGGTTAGAGGCATGGGACTGAACCCAAACTTGATAGATGGGCCCATCAAAGATGGCTCTTTCCATCCCCCTGGTCCCGTGATCAGCGGGGCACAGGTGCCCCCCACCATAGTGTCTCTCACTGTAAGACAGTGAAAGCTAGCTCTCAGGAGCATTTCCCATATATATGTGTGTGTTGTGTGTGTGTGTGTGTGAGAGAGAGAGAGAGAGAGTAATGCTCATGTACAAGCTTTCCTTACCTTTTTACGATATAAGCCAACTAGTGGGTTTCACTTGGGACTTCAAAATTCATGGAACATGGGGATCCAAGTGGGGCCAGCCTAGACATCAAATTTGAAATCAATCTAATACCTTTAGCCCATTCATCTACAGTCCACAAGTTTAACGGATTTATATAAAATAATAAAATTCATCATCTCCAATGGTCTACTCCATTCAGATTTATCAAAACCCGATGGGACCCATATATACAAGGGGTATGAGTTTGGATGGTCCGCTTACACAAGTCCCTCACCATCAGAACTATAGCTTGGGATTGGTCCATGGTTGTTTCTGTGGAAGGAAGATGCCTCATCAACTGAGCTCTGAGCTAATAGACATGACCTTTTCACTTCAAATTAGAACCTTATTTTTCAAGGTTAAGCACACTGTTTGGCAGAAAAATGAAAGGTGTAATGTCCATATTGAATGTTCTAGGTAAAAACTAACACAATCATTTCTCTCTCCACATATTGTCCTTTTTTTATGTGTGGAAAAGAGAAGTTAAAAACAATATTTGTTTGATTTTCAATAATTTTTTCTTTGTGGTTACCAATCTAAGGATGTTAAATCGAAACCACCATATGGATCCCTTATGCTATAATATTACTGAAATCAATACAAAATGAGAAAAATGAAAGATTAGATAATCTCCATTTTAGAGCCTTTTAATTTGGGTGAAGTTGATGTAAACAAAATCCAAAGATAAAATTATCATGTTACATTTTATATGATCCAAATGCATATAAATTTTCAAATTATTATTTTTTACTTTGTGTTAATACCGATTACTACCATATCTAATGATGTGAAATAAGTGGCGGAACAGTTAATAAAAAATCAAATCTAAAAGCTTGAATGATAATGTCAACTTTAAAAGGCCGTAACTTTTGATTCGGATATGTCTCACGACACACAAGTACTCATTTTGAAGCTATCAATTTGCTCTACAATATAGATGTCATTCAAGGCAAAAATGAGTCTGTTTTGAAGGGTCAAGACTCAAAACATAGTTGTCGTACAAACTTACTATTTATTGTATGTTTTTGTTCTGCATATTTTAGTAGATCATGAGTCAATTTGATCCTGAATTTTCATGAAAGGTCTTAAAAAGTAGTTTTGAATTATTGAAGTGCTTTTATGTAATTTGGGATGGGGTTGGGGATCCAAATCTCTCGATGGGCCTTACCTCCCTACCAAATTTGGGGCCCACCTAACATTCTAATCGCTTGATCAATGGCCCACAAGTTGTCTCCCCCAAATGAAATGGGTACGGTTGTCAATCCACTGGTGTAGTCCATTATGA
Source organism: Litsea cubeba (assembly GCA_012931725.1). Taxonomy (NCBI): domain Eukaryota; kingdom Viridiplantae; phylum Streptophyta; class Magnoliopsida; order Laurales; family Lauraceae; genus Litsea; species Litsea cubeba. Next base: position 49,418,219 of record CM022950.1, on the reverse strand, counting down.
TAGTGCAAAAAAAAAAAAAAAAAAGAAGGAAAAGGAATCAGAGTAACTTAGGTGGATCCCATGTGTGGTCCTTTCGCATGGGTGATCATATGGGGCCCACTATGGGGTTTGCATCATAGCACCGAGAAAAAGGTGTGCACCTGATCATTTGTGTGTGTGTACATGAGTGACTATCTAGTGAGATGGTGTGGCATGTGAAGCTATCTATATGTTTGTAAATCATGAAAAATATGGGAGATTGAAAAATCTTGATGGGGGCAAGTATGTGTGGAAATCAACTACATATTCGATTTGATATATGAAATGAGGTATCTTTATCTCAGTCATTGCACATGTACACTATCAACATTAAGTGCTAGTATGACTAGATAGGGTTAGATTCATCAAGAACTTTCAATACTCTCTACCTTGATGGTTATAAGCACACATCGAGGTGAGGCCCTATAAGTTTTGCTCCCCTACTACACCATCTCACTAAACCGTCATAAATATATATAAGCAAATCTTCATGTGAGCATGATGCATGTTTCATATCTATGTATGTACAACTGACCAATCCAAAGAATAGAATTATGGACCTACCATCGTTTCTATTAGGCTAGCTAATTAATGAGTGGGTAAATGAGATATGGCATCTTGGTTGTCCATAAAACTGATCAGAAGATGCATAGACAAGATGCGATCAGGCGTGCACAGAAAATTAGCCCCTTAAGAAATTGCTCTTAGTAATTTGAAAATATCGAACTGACAACATAGAGATTTTTTGAGATGTTTGTAATGTGTTAATACACTAAAATGAAAACATCCTAGTAAGGAAAAAAATGATATTAGTGTCATGTTTTGATATTTTTGAAGTTTTTCAAAACCCCCTCCATAATTTGATTTATAATCAAAATATTCCTTGTAATGACTCTACGTTAATTTTTTTTTTAATAAAATTTTTTTAAATAGGAAAATGTCATATATAGAAATGTCAAAATCACTAGAACAGCTTCTTGACTTAGTGGTAAGGAGTATCGTTTCTTATTGGGAGGTCCAAGTTTCGAACCTAGCTAGCCTCCTCCCTCCTAGCATATATATATGTGAGTTTTATTATCTCACATATGTGAGTTCTGTTTATGTCTCCTCGCATGTGTTGGTATTTAGCTCTAATACCTTCGCATGTCTTTTATTTCCATCTTCTTTACTGTACCTTTCTTAAGTCTTTAATATATTTTACCGTTACCGATCAAAAAAAAAAAAGTTTCTATCACCTTGCATGTATGAGTTGTGTCTATCTCCTCGCATGTGCCAATTGCCATCACCTCGCATGTGTCAGTTTATTGTCTCTCCTCTCATGTGCGATTTTCCATCACCTCGTATGCGTTAGTTTTGTCTACATCCTCGCTCGTGCGAGTTCTCATGAGTCTCAGAATCCCAGCATCATTATTTTCACATGAGTAAATGAGTACGTCCAACACTTATAGATGAGTTTAGATGCTTTGGACATTTTCATGGATTTTTAAAAATCCACAAAAGATTTAAGATATGAAACTAAGGGTTCATTTACCTTTTACGCATGTGATAGGAAAATGAGTTTTACACATGTCACATTTGTAAGTGCAAATGTCACACATGTGAAACACATTACCATTTGTCAAAATCATCATTCTCAAATGAGTCAAATGATCATATCCAATGGTTTTAGATTTATTTGGATTTTCCACAAATTTCTCAAAATGCATAAAGAATTAATATATGAAACTTGGCATCTTGATGTTTACCATTAATGCAAGAACATTGAATAGTTTTGATCTAGGGGCCCATAGATGTCCAAAGAGTTAGATTTATAGGTTAATACTTGTTAACAAATTACTTAAAATCTATGAAGAGTTAAGATAATCAGCTTTAAAATATTGGAGTTTATTAGTTCAATAAGTAAATTGAGAGGCTTGGATTAAAAATATGGGGCCCAATGGCATTTAAAAAAAAGGACTTGATGGGCGCTACAAGTTAAAAAAGATCACCGTAAGTGTTGTATTGGCACAGTTTTGGTTGAGAGTGGGGAGGGATCACTTTCAAGCCTACACAGGTATGAAAATTTTGATGTAAATAACCATATTTACATATCATTTCACCCCTCATACGCACATGTGTAAATGAGTGCAAAGAGATGTGATGACATAGAAGTATTATGCATGAAATCATTTAATTACATAAATCAATGAGGTCACAAACAAACAACCCCTAAACATCTTGATTCTGTTTTCTAACATGAGAATATTAAACCGTTCAATTGGAGGCCCACAAAAATTACATAAATTAGATCTACAGGTTGAAGATTTTGGGACTTTTTTTATAAATTAATTAAATTTAATAAATATTTAAGATAATCAGCTTGAAGGCTTGGGATTTATTATTTAAAAAAAAAAACTCAATAGTGGCACTGAAATCTTAGCAAATCTTTTCCTAGTACAAGATTTGAAGTGACCCCATTGACACCTTTCACTTTAGAAATGATGGTGACTGGTATCAAGCCATAATAAAAAACCGGAACTGCATTGGGTAATTAAGGTGGGATTTCAAGGACATCAAGGAGGCGACACCACCATCTTCAAAGTGCGATGTCTTCCTAGACCACCCATTTCTGTCTGGACTCAGGAGTCTCGCACTATAATCCATGACACTACTGCCCCAAAGGGGACCTTAGGGCCTTAGTCCCTCTTCGTTGTGAAAAAATGTGCAGACTCTTTATGTTGGAATTAATTGCCTTCATCGATCGTGACAAATCGGAGAAGATTACAAATGCCCAGCAAATAATTTTTTTCAAGGGAAAATGATTAGACAAGCATCACACTAGTAAATCAAATTTTAAAAAAGATAAAGTTCTATTTATGTCTCCACCTTATGCCTACTTATATGATATTGATGTTGACCTCTTAGGTTTCAATTATTGTGTTCCGGTGCTAAAATTATGAATACCAACTTATCTCAAAAGTCAGTTTTAGCCTTTTAAAATTCTCAAAATTGGATCGGCCATGAGTATTTGGAATTTTGCTTAGGGTACAACATTAGAAGAATTTCAAATTCTCCATACAAGAATTCTCAAGGCCAATCTAGCGTTTGACATGAGAGAATACGAAGAATTCTAAAGACTAAAAGTGACTTTTTAATTAGGCGATCTTGTATTCAGAATTTTAGAGATTAAAAACAACATTTGAAATGGTAAGGATATTTGTTTTACATCATTGTCAGACATCCCCAACATTTTAAGTGGCTCAAACCAAGCATAGACAAGCAAACTGGGTTAAAAAAATCAATCATATGCTCAAAAAATTGGTTGGGTGTGCATAAGGACCATGTGGATGGTTCACATTTATTAAAAGTTTTCTTAGCTTAAAATTAAAAAGTAAGATAAGCATAAAGATATTATTTTATCATCTATGTAAGTTTTCTTAGCTTGAAGCCTCTTTTTCTTTCTAGGTGGAGAAGGCACCATGGTGGTGCAAGATTAGGCCCACATCTCTCTCTCTCTAAGACCCCCACCCACCAACACATTCTCCTCTCAGCAATCTGTGAAAGCAAAGCTCACATCAACTCCCCTTATCTGAAAAGTAGTTGGATGTTTTCCTTATTGTCATCACAGAGTTAGAAAGAAGATGCCCGTGTCACTCCCATCTTCTTTTTTTCCATCCCAAGTGTTTCTTTTTTTTGAGAAAAGGAAGTGGTTCTAGAAGTTAGAAATGCGTTCCATGATAATAAAAGGACGTGGATATGTCGGTTCCAATTCAGCTCCATAATAGATTTGATTAGATGCATGACACAAATTGGAATGTTTTTCATTTGGGCGCATGTGAGCCATAATTAATAAATAACACCATCAAACTGGCACAATGAAAGGCCTTTCTTACATCTTATGCTAATTTAGTGCCGCAAGGTCGGTTGGGAGGAATTAGAGGGTTTCAAGCATGCTTTTAGAATAATTATTAAAAATCATTTCCTTTTTCTTCTTTTATAAATTTTTCGTCATGTATATTATTTGTAGATGATATAGCGTTGGTGGATGAATCAAGAGATGGTATAAAAGTAGAAAATTGTATTGCCCACGTGACCCGGTTCCCAAGTCAAATCAGGCGTGACAAAAGGCCTAGAGAAATAAAGAGTCGCACCATAAACAAAGACTTGATTTGTCCTCCCATATAAGACTCCCGATAGAATTAGATGGATGTCAGTTTCTCGCGAAGAAGTCTTCACGAAGCGTGACTCTTTGAGAGTTGTCTATAGAAGAGATAAAAGAGCCCTAGGGTATGTATTCCAAGAGGCAAAAAGGTTTTGCAAAGCTTCCGAAGCGCCGAAACACACATAAATTCTCAATCGAGTGTCAAAGTCTCCACAACCAGTTCCTTTAATAAATATGAAACTTAAGAGAAACCAGGAGGCTTTAGAATCCAAAAGCTTTAAAATAAGTCATACAAAGATAAAAAATAATAATAATAAGTGCAACTTCAATGGACATGCATGTACAAAGAGTCAAAACTACTGTGAGAATTGAAGCTCAATAAATATCACAAAAGGATACATTCTACTACTTTAGCTCAATGATTAGTAAGGATAGAGAGATTAAGGAAGATGTAGAGCATAGAATAAAAGTGGGATGGTTAAAGTGAAGACTTGCTTCGATAGTACTCTGTGACTGGTGCATGCCAACAAAGTAAATGAGAGTTTTACAGAACAACAATTCAACTAACTATCATATATGGAGCAAAATGTTGGCCAATCAAGAAGTAGTATACGTACAAAATGAGTGTAGAGGGGATAAGAGTGTTGGGATGGATGTGTGGTAAAAAAGGAAGAAAAAAAGAGCGCTTTCAAATGTTTTTAGGAATAGCATCAATAAATGATAAAACAAAACAAAAATATTTGAAATGGTATAGAGTATAGACATGTCCAATGCCTACCAACAATGGTGTACAATGAAAAGGATTTTCCTATGTAGGTTGATGGCTTACCAAGGAGAAGGGGGTAGGCTGAAGAGGATGTGGATAAAAGTAGTAAGGGATCTTAAAAAGTACAACCTATTCAAGAATTTGGCTTAGGATAGACTAGAATGGAGAAACATAATTCATGTAGCAATCTCAACATAGTTGTGACAAGGTTTTAATGATGATTGATTGTTAGTTTTATGGACTCAATCCAGTAGATGATATAATAAATTGATTAATTTCTTTTTTTATCAGTATATTCATACTTTCCTTTCATGAGATGAATGGTGATTTATTATATACTTGTACATAACCAATACAAATGACATGATGGTTCATATATGAGATGAACTGGAGTCCACAAGTATATTAGATGTAACATATGTGTATGGATGAGATCCACATACGGGAGACATGTATGACAAATCTTATACTTAAATATCTTCACAACCAATGATGAGACTGGACATCTCATACTGACAAGGTTGCAGCACTTTGGTCACTATGAGATAGTGTGATTTGTCTCGATGATCAGAATGGAAGATTCTGGATCATAGTGCTGGTACATTGGATGTATTGAAGGACCATGAGAAGCACCTTATAAACATTTTATTCACTTTAAGGTCTGCTCTCATAATTCCCTAGTAATAGGCTCTCAATCCTGAGACATTAATGAACTCAAGTTTCTATCTATTCATTTGCTTTGAGTCACCAATGAGTGAGGCCAATTGTAGGTCAACACCTCGGTGATTTGGGTATGTGGTAGTAGATCTGTGGGAACATTCAATGGTCAAGATGAAATCTATCTCTAATATCCCCTTGTGCCAATTAATGGATTTATCATTGGTAAGTGCGCACCCATTCCGATTAAGAGTTAATTGGAAAGGTACCTATGATCACTATAATTAATTGGGATTCATGGATAATAAGATATGGATCTAGTTTGGAAGACAGGTCCAATTGATCCATGGATATTGATAGAGGGGTCTACTTGTGGTAATGTGGAAGTTTAGGGTCTTCTATGTAATATTCCTAAGACTGGAGTTCAATTGCATTTATATAGTGGAGTTATTTGTAATTAACTATGGGCTCGGATTACACATAAGATGTGGGGTCGTGTGTCCCAGTTAGAGCCCGCTTTCTAAGGAATCCCTAGTGGTCCCCACGCTAGCCCAATTATTAGAAATTATCTAATTCTAGTTGAACTCTAAAAGAAAAGTTACTATTTCTATTTGAAGTTAGACTTCTAATAGTGGTAATAGTAGACTTACTAATTTTAGTAGAAGTGAGACTTCTATTTTAATTAGAAAGGAATTGGAAAGTTATTAATTATATTTGAAGTGAGACTTCTAATTATGATATGGTAAGTTACTAATTAATTAATGGAAGTAAGACTTCTATTTTAATTAAGAGGAGATAGTTACTAATTTTTGGAAGTAAGACTTCTAATGGAAATTAGTAAGCGGGGCTTGCAAAAGCTATAAATAGAGGAGAGGAGGGCTGGACGTCCAAGTATGCTCCATACATAGGGATTCACGCCCAGCCCTCTCTAGTGCAAGTGTTGCACGAGTTCTTTCTCTCTTCCCTCTTTTAGTTCTCTTTCTAGTTCCTCCCTAAAGTTCCTAGTAGTTTTCTCTTGGAGATCCAACCATCCTCTTGAGAAAAGTAGAATTTGAAACGGGTCATAGCGTGGAAGATCAAGAGGTCTTGGAGATCCCTATTTGATTAGTGAAAGCGTTTCATCAACAAAGAAAGACGCAACTTCTCCATTAGAGCACAACCGAGCTCCAAAGGTATAATCCACTTCCTTGCATGTTGTAGATTATTATGGATGCTTATTAGTTACTGTTTCTATCTTCTAGATAGATTGTATTTACTGGTCATGATGGCTGAGATTGAGGGTTTACTTCTTGGATTGGGTTTTATAGCCTTCTGGATAGTTGATCCCTGCATCAAGTGGGTCAAAAGTAATTTTGAAACCTATCTTAGAGGCCGGCCACCCTATTTCCAACAGATTATGATGATGACAACGAAAATTCCTTCATCATGTATTGTGTCGATGGATGTCTTTCTCATGCACGAAGAGAAAAAGGAGAGGTGGTGTCAAAGTTGCAGTCAAGCACAAGAGCATGCGAAATCAGGTTTTTAGTGTATTTTCTAGTTATAAAAGGAGCAACCCACATTGATGGATAAAGGTGAGGGTCTGAAGCATTCTTTTGAAACAATTAATTAAAATGGATAGCTCTCTTTTATAATTCTTTCATAGGGCAATTCCCAGATATAGATTTGCGCTTGAGTTCTCTTCAATTGGTTGGCCACTTCGTACTCTGGTTTTCTAATCGGTTGTGTAGCGGGAGGCGTGGGATTCTGGCTCTCTTGTTCATTCCTAGGATTGTCCGACCTAAGATGAGCCGGCTTATAACATCGACCGCTTTGGGTCACTTTTCCGACTTCTCCACATCCTTGCTCAGTTTCCATAGACCTCTTCATAGTCATCATCTGAGTTTCTATTGGCATCCGTCGCTTATCCGGTCGCTCGACCACCACTGGTTTAAATGGTTGCAAGATGACTGATTTCGAAGATTCGAGAATCACGGGAGTGGTGAGCGTCAGCTTGATGGGTTGGTTGATTTGAGAGAGAGAGAGAGAGAGAGAGAGAGAGAGAGAGAGAGAGAGAGAGAGAGAGAGAGAGAGAGAGAGAGTGGACATGGGGTTGGGTGAGTGGTGGGTATATTGGCACAAGAACATGCCAAATCAAATTTTGAGTATACTTGAATAAGAGTAGTAGGCGCATTAAGGATGAAGGTTATAGGTGACATTATACTAAAAACCCATTGTTTCGGTAAAAGTGTGATTTATTTTCCTTCAATTGCCCTTCAATATTATGTTTTAGTGTGGAGATCAAGTTACTATTATCTCTTTTTTCTGATTTTGAATGTTCCTATTTAAGAAAGAGGGAGAGAGAGAAAGGGAGAGTGGGGAGAGGAAGAGATGTAAGGAAATGGACCCTCACCTTCATTTAGGTCTCCACCTTTCGCCATTACCTTCCAGCATTTGGATCAAAGCCCTTGTTTTCTAGGAGAGGATAAGAAAATGCTAAATGTCCTTTAAAGTCTATGAATCACATGTACTAGTGAAATCCATTACTAGATGGAACACATGTAAACCATGAGTTGATCTCCATTTGGATCTTGGCACATGACTCTTTTAAATATAATAATCAATCTAATGATGAATATCACTCTAATTGCACCATACAACTAATTATCAGGGATTTTCCCATGCAGAAGGCCCAAGCACATCGATGCATATCACCCTAGGGTACAAGTTTTACAATATTTGCACCCCATTGCAAGAAAATAATATTATAATTGAATTTCAATACCATGAGAAGATGGATGATAAAGGTATCTAGGCCTTGATTGGATTGTCCAAGCTCAGCCGTCCTGCAATCAACATATTCTATCTTTAAAATGCTCCGAAATGCACTCATTTTTAATTCTATCTTTTCTACTTTGTCATATATATATTTTAACATTCTCATATCTTCTCTACTCATTTTTCTTTATTCTTTTTTTGCATGTGTCGTTTCATCATTGGCTAATAATCAATACCGTAGATCATAACCATTGTAATCATTGTCTTGTAAGTTTTTTCTTTCAATCTTGTTGATATGAGTCGAACAAAAGCACTCTAGAAGCAGTTATCCACTTCAACCATCTAGCTCTTATTATATATTCAATGTCATCCTCAGTTTATGTCCACCTTTACTAGTTATAGAGCCAAGATATTGAACAAACTCTATTTAATGGTACCTCTTGAGCTTCAATTCTTACAAGAGTTATATATTTTTATATATCCCACTAAAGTTGCAACTCATTGTGCGGGTAAATTTAAGCCTTGTATTTTAAGGCCTCTCACGATCTCTCAAATTTCGCATTTACATCATTTTTCGATTCATCCACAATATGATATTATCTAGAAACGACATATACCAAGGTATCTTCTCTTATATATGAACAGTTAACTCACCCATAATCAGTTCTAAAATACAAGAGCTTAAAATTGACCTTGATGCAAACCTATGATCATTAGAAGCTCGCATGTCTCTCCATAGGTAGTTCTCACACTCTTTACAAATCCCTTATACATGTCTTTAAATATAACCTTCTGGAATCCTCATTTTATATAGAATCCACCAAATCAAATCTCTAAGTACCATATCTTAATAGTTCTCTAGATTGATGAAGACCACATGAAGGTTTTTCCTGCTCTCAATATTTTTTATTTATTGTCTAAATGAGAGGATAACTTTCGTAGTCGACCTCCCTAGCATGAAACTAAATTGACTTTCAGATATATTTGTCTTTTGTCCAAGTCCATTACTTCATCATATAGTTTCATACTTTGACTCATCTATTTAAAACTTGAATTGGGCCTAAGTCAGCAAGAGTTGGATCGACTCGACCGAATCAGATGAAACTCGAGCGAGTTAGTATCAAGTTTTTTTGTTTTTCTTCATTTTTCTAATATTTGTGAGAGGGCTTACAGAGCAGCTTTATCTCTCTTCCTTTTTTCCATCTATTCCCATTGTGTGAACTTTGAGGATTTAAGGTTCCCATTTTTCTGATCTCCGACTGCATCTTTGTGACAGCTTCATTGTCTACATCTCTGTGATATGACTCACATAGCAAGGGAGTAATCCTTCTCCCCTACCTTTCCCATCTCTTTGATTTAGGGCACCAATTCTTTTTCATCATCAATCTTCCTTTCCCATTTATGTGCCATTACAACTCCTACATTTTTTTTTTTTTGGTAGAAGTCTTTCTTTCTCCATTATTTCGTGCAAGAAAAATTGTGGAGTTTAAGATCTCTCTAAGGTCAAAGGCAAGTGGTCAAATGGGTTGTGGCAGATATGAAGATGGGAGATGGATTTTGGTTATTGGATTTGTGGATATCAAGATGGGAGGCAGTGGCGGAACAAGGGAGTTTTCCTTGGGGGGCATTCTATAATTATAAAATTCTTGGGGAGGGGAGGGGTGGCAAATGTAAAAAAACATTAAAAAGATTCTCAAACTTGGGGTTTTCTCAAATTTATTTATATATTATTCTTATTATGTTTTTTTATTGGGGGTGGTGGGCACCTCCAACCCTCCCCTGCTTTCGCCCCTTATGCGAGGTAGGTCTTTTTCTTTTTTGGTTGATATAAAAGAATTTAATGGGAAGAGAATGGTGGGATTCTAGAGAACCATAAGCAACCGCAGTCCTTATTCCTTAACCCGCAGTCCTTATTCCTTAACCAGTTGAGTCCTGAGAACAGCTCCTTACCTTAGTGGTAAGGAGTGGCAGTTCTCATTGGGAGGTCTTGGATTCGAGCCTGGCTTCGATCATCCCTCTTTGCATATGTGAGTTTTTATTACCTTACAGTGTGAGTTGTGTTTATTCTCCTTGCATGTGTGAGTTTCCATCAACTTACATATGTGAGTTGTGTTTATGTCTCCTTATATTTGTGAGTTTCCATCATCTCATATGTGTGAGTTATGTCTTTGTCTCCTCGCATGTGTGAGTTGTGTCTATCTCTACTCTCATGTGTGAGTTCCTATCAACTCACATGTATGAGTTGTGTCATTAGTCTCAAGGTCCCAGCCCCTTCACTGGGTTACTGAAAAAGAAAAAAACAATTGAGTCCTTTGCAGATCGACTCAGCTATGGACTTGATGAGTCTTTCAATGTACTATGACTTACAAGTTCAATCCCATCATAATTACTGTAACTTTGTGTATTTCATCTATTTTTACATAGAATTATTATAACACTTCTTCATGTATCCAACATTTTCTTTGTCGTTAATATCCTATTGAAAAGCCTAATTAACTAAACCCATCAAATTTCTCCTAACATTTTTTTTAAGATAAGTTGGTCTTTCATTTTTCTCATAAAAAGATATGCTACAAAAAAATAACTACCAATATGCACAACAAAAGCAAATAAGAGTTACCCTCCAATGGGGGCATCTACATAATGAAATTCCAAAATATAAATACCCACAGCATGGGTCAAGCAAATCAATCATTAGACCATAATATATAAAAGCATAAAATCAAAGATTTGTTTGAAGCTCAATTGAAGATAAAAGAGCAGGAGGCCCTACAAGTTCTTAAGCTTCTTACTAAATTGCAATGACCTTGAGGAAAGAGTGGAAAAATGCACTCTTTGAAATCGATCTTTGAAGCTGCTCCACCATTATCCTAGCATGAAATGGATCCCTCCAAATTCACTGGCTACGATCCTCAAGAATTTTAAGTAGACCACTATCCACTTTTATCAATAGACTTGTAACATCATTCAAAATGAGCAGAAGAATTTCATGAACACTTTGAGTAATCCAAATTAGACCTTATCTCTCTATAAAAATGTCTATCATAATAGGGTCCATGTTAAACACAAATAAGTCTTAAATTTCTTCAGCTAACCATTCCTACCAAAACCTCAAGGCGTTAGTAGAGTTAGTATGAATACTTTTCAATACTCCCTCTTAGGTGGAGCCCACTCCTCAATACTTCCCCTCGGGTGGAACCCGGCCGGCTACTTTTGGTGACACGCATTTTTTTTTTTTGCCCTGAATCGTTCCTCCTGGGATTCGAACTCACGACCGGTTGGCTCTGATACCATCTTAAATTTCTTTAGCTCACCATTCCTACCAAAACTTCAAGGCGTTAGTAGAGGCTGTGGAAATATTTTTTAATATTCCCCTTTTGGTGGAGCCCACTCCTCAATACTCCCCCTCAAGTAGAGCCCGGTTGGCGCACTTTTGGCGGCACACTTTTTTTTTTTGGCGCTGAGTCGTTCCTCCTAGGGTTTGATACACATCTTAAATTTCTTAGCTAGCCATTCCTACCAAAACTTCAACGCATTAGTAGAGGCAATGGAAATACTATTCAATATTCCCCCTTAGGAGAAGCCCACTCCTCAATACTCCTCATAAACATCAACAAATCAAGAACATATATCTCAAATGCATTTGTCAATCGATTAGAAGTAATCTTACAGCATGTTCTTCCGATTAGAGAGTATGATTTCTCCAAGAGCCCGTGATCAAATCTCCATTTCTCTGTCTCTTTCTTCTCCATGTTCAAAACCCTAGAGAGATGAAGATTTTAGAGAAGAAAATCTATTAAAAGATATGGAAGAGACCGAAATCTAGGAAAAGGATTCGAGCAGAGAGAGATATAGAGTACATCTATCGGAAACCGTCCGTTTTGTAGTAACTTGAACACAACGCCTGCAGGGACGATCATAGCCATTGGTTGATATAGAAAAGGCAAAGGAGTCGCACGTGGTATAAATCTAGGTCCCGTTAGAAACTGGTCAGAAAATATCGTACGAGGAACGTTGGGAGTTCCAACTTTACACGTCTTAGGGCTTGAATCCAGATAATACGGACAATTTCACTACTACAATTTAGCTTTTTTGCGACGCCAAAAATGCGTCGCAAATAATATAAAAAGCGTCGCAATAAGTAATTACGACGCAAAAAAACTAAGGGTCGCAAATAATGGGGTCACAGAAAGATTAGCTACACTAAAGACTACAGCGTCGCAGTAGGGGAGAGTATTTGCGACGGTTTCAATGAGTTGCTAATTACGTATCAATTGCGACGTATTATAAGCGCCACAGACGATGCTTTATTTGCAACGGCAAAAAAGCGTCGCAGATAATGCTTTATTTGTAACAGCAAAAAAGCGTCGCAGATAATGATTTATTTGCAACAGCAAAAAAGCGTTGCAGATAATGATTTATTTGCAACGGAAAAAAAACGTCGCAGATAATGATTTATTTGCAACGGCAAAAAAGCGTCGCAAGTAATGATTTATTTGCAACGACAAAATTGCGTCACCAAATAAATATTACTTGCGACGATTCAAAAAAGTCGTTAATAAATCATTAAGTGCGACGCTCTTAAAAAGTTGCAAATAATATTTTTTTGCAACGCTTCTGTGATGTCGTAAATAATTTTTAACTAATTACATTTGATTATTTGCAACGCAATAAAAGCGTTGCAAATAATAATTTTTCAGAAAAAAAAATATTTTTTAATATTTTTTAAAAAAAATATTTTTTTCCTTTTTTGATACCCAATCAGTACAAATATAATCTTATCATCCATTCACAATCCATCCATTCACAAATCTTTAATGCAAAGTCATCCTTAGGTCGTCACAATCATATATCTCTAAGTAGCAATTGAGGTATGAAAATAACACTCCATCGATGAAAAAACATAAACTAAATTAATTCATTGAATTTGAGTGCATTGAAATAGTTGTCCTCATCACAAATTATTACTGAAGATATTGATAAAACTCTGTTAAACATAAATCTATACAATAGTTGGTCTCAATATAACATAGAAACAATAACTGAAAGGCGGTCTTCGATATGTATCATGGAGAGACAACGATCAATTTCCACGATAAAATATAGCATCCGCAAATTGATCTGCGTTATTCAAACCGGTCAAAAAAATGTTACTTGTTCTTATTTTCTCTTCATCTCCCATTTCGATCTGTAATAAATAAAAAAAGATATATAGATGTTAAAATTTATAAAACAAGATAGATGTTAAAACTGAAATTTGAGATCTCAAGTTGAAATTTGATATGTTTTACCATGGAGGAGTGCCCATCTTTTGCGCCATTATAGATTGGATCATAGCCTCCATATTCTTTTGCCAGGATTTCATATCATTCATCTGAGCCTCCATTTGTTGTTTTTGACCCGCCATCTCAACCTCCATTTGTTGTTTCTGACCCGCCATCTCAACCTCCATTTGTTGTTTTTGACCCGCCATCTGCTCCTCCATCTTCATCATCTAGAGGTGAAAGGACAAGTTCAGATGATAAAAAACCTGATAACAAACTGGCCAAGATTGTCGATTTCACAGAGATGTCAAAAGGGCCACAAGATATGCCTGGCCACTGGTTGGTTACAGGGGCAAAGCTTGGGGTTGAGAAGGGAAAGATTGTTCTACGCATGAAGTACTCCCCATTGAACTACTAAATCCAGGTTTTGTTTTGAAGTTTATTCCCTCTATGATAGTATTGCCGATTATTCTTTTCTACGGTATTTTTTCTTTTGTTCTTCTATAAATTCTTCTCTTATCATCTGATTGTTAATTATTTGAGGGTTTTGTCCCCAAGTGCAACTCAGCTGGGTAGGGACATGGGCACTATGTGTTGAGGGCTTTTTATTTACAATTTTATCATTCATTCCTGTTCTTTGATGTCAAGGCTTTAATGTCTAGTTTACTAAGTATAACTACTATTCCTTTCGAAAAACTTCACCTCCACTTGTCTGATGAGATGCCAATGGTTTGGTGCTATATGGTTATGCATACTATGACTAAACTGATGTAATGCATCTATGCATCCCTCTACTTCTATTTCAATTAAGCAGTATCATGCCATCATCTTGTACTCAAGCACAATCAGCCTTTGTGGCCAATCACCATCAGCAACATCTTCTTCTTCTTCTTCTACTTGAGTCAGCTAAATGCATTCTACCCAAAGATGAACAAGCTATAAGCATATATATATATATCCCATCTGTTGAGATCTAGGGCCTAAGAAGCAGGCACAAGAGAGAACAAGTACACACAGACATAGGATTTACATGGTTCGGCTTTTGGCCTACGTCCACGGGAGAAGACAGGGAGAGTTTTCCATTATGCAATCAAAAGGTTACATCACAAGGCCTTTATTTATAATATCAGCCCCAAAATCCTGGTACAGCCAGAACAGACCCACTCCTAATCCTAGCTGACAAAGAGGGTTGCAGGGGCGGTGAACCAAGATTATCAACCCTTGCACTCAATACCACCAGCTTCTATTGAGCCATATAAGTCAACACCATCATCTCAGGCTCTGAGAAAAAACGTCCAAGAGAGTTAAAGTGAAAAGTAATGATGCAAGTTACAAGGATTGACAATGTCAGTGTAGCCTCGACCCTATTTGACACCATGCCCTTGTAATATTATGCAGCTTAGGATATCTTTCCTCACTACTAAATTTAGCCTTTATAGTTGATAGTGTCACAATTCTGCACTTGGGGGATCACAAGTTAATTTCCTAGAGGTGGTAGCATAACAATCTCGCTGTTGCAGCAGCTGTGTTTTGTATTATTCCTAAGTCACTCCCTAGCCAAGTTGTGAGGCAACTATCTACGCATGTGGATTATCTGTTAAGAAAGACATTCATAAATTACATCATGATCATGAACATGGAAGCCTTGTTTCATCTATTTGGGATCTGCTTCCTGAGTTCTACTTTCCACTATTAAGGTAACCCTTTGCATAGATTGCATTTGGCTCACAAATAGATGGCAATAACATTTTCCATGCTCTGAATGGTTGCGTTCAACAAATCAAATTGAAATTTAGGTCATAGACGAACATCAAAATGATTCTGGTTAAGAAGGGTGTCTTAAAATGTGTGTTGAACTTGGTTGGTACAATCTTCACAAGTCTGAATTGGGTGTTACTATGCTCATGTCAACTTAGTGGCCATTTTATATTGAAACATGTCACGTGCTGTGTTCAGTAGCCCTACCATATGAACAAAAGTTTCATGACCATTTCTGACCTCTTATCAAAAGCTGTGCTCGTGAGTAATTAAAAGCTGTGCTCGTGAGTAATTCATTAATTTGGTATTTTATTATAGATCACTATGAACTACAGGGAAATCTCTAAAGTCCTACATAAAGGGAGGAAATCAATTTTTCTTAGAACTCAAATGTGCCCCAAGATGGGAAAAACTCCAATCACCCTCCATTTGTTTTTTGAATGGTTACAGGGACAACAGCTCAGAGGTTTTAGACAAGCAAAAGACTGAGCTGGGCAGGCAAACAATCAGAGCTCACATCACAGCAGGAGTCCCATGCTCAACTAACACCAGAGAACTACCAATATACCTTGTAGTTTTCTAATTTATATAAACAGGTCCATGGGGTCACTTTTCAAACTGTTGATAATAGAAAGTATTTGGACTGCAAGATCTGAGCCATTCAATCGTTGCTGAGTCACATATTGAACATAATCATTTTTTGTAGTTTGTATCATAATCCTCCCTCAGCAATGAACTTGTCTGTACACACAGGGTAGATACAGATCAATGATTTAGAGAGCCATTTTCTAGGGTGAGTGGGTTGTGTAATACGCTTGTATGCACACCAATCACAGGGGAGAGTGATAGAAAGATACATAGGAATGACAAGGCCAAAGATGGTCCCTAATGACTCACCTTCGATCATCGTATGTGTTCTAGGGTGAGTGGGATGTGTAACATCGATTTGATGTTCCTGAAAGATTTAGGGATTTCTCACCATCTATATCGACATTGCTCAATAAACGAAACCAATATACTAATACAGAGAAAGAGAAAGACAAATCTTGTTACTGTTTCAAACGAAACCAACATCAAAAGAAACCAACATAGAAAAACAACAGGTTTCAGAAAGAAATGTGAAAGCACTTACCTCAAAAGACAGGTTTCCCTTCTCTTCTTCTTTTTCCTTCTTCTTCTTGCTGTCGCCTTTTTGAGGAAAGGAAAGGTTTTCGTCAGTTTCTTCTTCTTGCAAGATGAAGATTTCTCAGAACCTTAACAAGAAGAACATCAACAAAACCAGAGATTTTCAGAGAAAGAAGGGAAAACCAGAGACTTTCGGATTTTGAGATCTGAAGAAAAAGAAGAAGAAGAAATCCAAACTTCGTTGAGAGAAATGAAAGAGAGAGAGAAAAAGGGAACGCATGATTTGAAGAATAAACCCAATCTTCGTTGAGAGAAATGAAAGAGAGAGAGTTGAGTGTGGTTATGTCGATTTCATTTCGTCGCCCAATGTCGCTGAAAAATTTACCGCCAAGATGAACCGCGCCCCTCAAATTTGATGCATTCCGCGACGATATATTTTGCCGCGAAAAGTTTTTAATAAAATATGGTACAAATGATTTACCGACAAAATTAAAACGTCGCCAAATATATAGTTTCATTGTAAAAAAAAACACCTCTCTTGATGGCGCCAACTCCATTTTTTGATGTCAGTTTTTTCGCGACAATTTTTAGGGACAATTAAATATTTCGTCGCGAAATAATTTGTGTTTTATTTTTAGGCGACGAGATGAATATTTCATCGCAAATAACAACATTTAGTGACAGAATTTCAAAACATCGTGGAATATTTGTCGCGAAAAATGATTTTTGTTGTAGTGTGTAGCGCTAATTTTTTTTTATCCGCAGTTGCAACGCTATAAAATAACGTCGATAAAAAAACTATTATCTATGACGTATTTAAATTCACGTCGTAAAAAATTTCATTATCTGCAACGCAGCAGATGTACTGTTGAAACTAAATATTATTTGCGACGTTAAAATTACTCCCAAATAAATGTATAATTTTTTTTCCATAATGGTGGCGGAGGGAAGAAATTAGTTATTTTTTTAGCTTAAATTTTTTATGACACCATATGATGGAGGTCGCTCATAATAATTATCTGCGACGCAAAGACATCAAAGTCGTGAGTAAAATATTATGTACGACGCAAAAGGGGAAACTGTTGCAAAAAAACCTTAACCTTTGTACGACATAACTCGGACTAAAAATTATTTGCGACACGGGGATTGCATTGCAAATAGACACTTATTTACGACAGATGATTGTGTCACAAATGTGTATCTAGCGTCGCGAATGATTTTACCGCCATTTGGCGCCAATGATTTTTTTACACATTTATTTGCGACGCACTATATTCATTGCTGAAAGTATCTATTTGCGACGCATGGAGTCTTGTGTCACAAATACTAAACTTGTTGCGACGGGGTCAAGTTTTATGTTGCAAAAAAATACAAATTTTGCGATACTTTGGGGCGCGTCGCAACTAATTTCGTCGCTGAATATCCCATTTGTTGTAGTGTTAATTTGCAATGCTATAAAATAATGTCGCTAATAAAAAAAATTATCTACGCCGCATTTAAATCCACGTCACAAAAAAAACTCATTATCTGCGACGCACCAAGTATACTATCGGAACTAAATATTATTTGTGACATCAAAATTGCGTCCCAAATAAATTTATAATTTTTTTTTCATAATGGTGGTGGAGAGAAGAAATTAGTGACTTTTTTCAACTTGAGATTTTTATGACACCATATGATGGACGTCGCTAATAATAATTATCTGCGACACAAAGACATTAGCATCGCGACTAAGATATTATATGCGACGCAAAAAACAAACTGTCGCAAATAACCTTAACTTTTCTAAAACATATTTCAGACTAAAAACTATTTGCGACGCGGGGAGTGCGTCGCAAATAGAGACCCTTATTTACGACATGTAATTATGTCGCAAATGTGTGTCTAGCGTTGCGAATAATTTTACCGCCATTTGGCGCCAATGTTTTTTTGACGCATTTATTTGCGACGCACTATATTCATTGCTGAAAGTATCTATTTGCGACGCATGGAGTCTTGTGTCGCAAATAGTTAACTTGTTGCGACGGGCCTAGTTTTATGTTGCAAAAAAATTATTTTTTGCAACACTTTGGGTTGCGTCGCAAATATTTTCGTCGCTGAAAATCCCATTTGTTGTAGTGTTTGATATGAATCACATCCCCTCATCATGGGATATTTCCCCAACAATATTTAGTTCAATAGGAGTGGGTCCGACTATCTAATTGACCAGATGATTGAAGATGTAATTAAGTGGTGTTAATCACATTTCCATCTTGTGTTCATTTGGAAGGTGGGAATGTGGGATCCAGTCCTATTGAATTGAGATTTGATGATATATCACTGAAGGAGAAGGGATTCATCTTGAATGGTTTAGTGTATAACTATCGGTTCACTGAATGGATTAATCGCACTTTAATTCAAAATTCCCTCAATATTTTTCAAAAAAAAAGTCAAAAAGCAACATCCTTTCTCCACTAAAAGACTAAAAAGCTCAACTTTTCTATACAAAAAGTCAAAAAAATTTCAAACCAAACAACTAAAAATAAAAATACCATCATAACCCCATTATATTTTATTCTCTCTTGATTTAATTCTTTACTACACTTTATTTTACATGTAAAATTACCAAATGGACCCTAGGAAGTAGACCTTAGGTGAGGTAGGATAGCCCTCAAGCAAGGAAAGGTGACTGCCCAGGTTCAAACCCTGCGCAACCAAGTAAGAACTACCACCTCTTACCATCAGGATAAGAGGCCATTCTTGAGTTTCCGAGATGTGTTGCATGATTCCATGAAATGGCTGCGATGGGGACGAGATTTTGTCGATAAAAGGCATTCTCTAACTTTTTGCATTTAAATTGTTGGAGATTTATTATTGATTTCTCAATAAAATTGTGAAAAACTTATATTTGATGATTATAAATCTTTAAGGACTTGGGCGAATGAAAACTCTTATTTTTTGGATATTGATGCTAGTTTTTCATTACTAAACTAAACATATCCATACTCACCATTAGATCTTCAACTAATACAAATCCGGTGGAGTTTTTGTTCTCGGAGCAACTAGGAATTCTCAAGTCCACGGATTTCTCATGTTATTAAAAAAAATGCAGGAAAAGAACTCCACAATGAGGCTAGATTTGTCCAGTTTCATATGACAAATATGTCAAGTCATGTCCAAGTTTTGATGAAAGTGCAGTGAATTGTGGGACTTAAAACTCAAACATTCATTCAGGTTAGAGTCTGGTCCAAGTCTAAGACGGGTCATATAAGGAGGGAGGGAGAGAATTATGTATTATATAATGTATTAAATAAAGGATTTTATGGGAAAAATCTCCTTCGATTCGCTGTTGACCAAAAATGACTTAAAAGATATGATCATCGTCCGTAGTAGTCTCAAGAGACTTTTTTTTTTCGCCGAGCGGCAATGTGGGATTTATTTTCTCTTTATTTGACTTGGGTGGTAATAATGCTGCTTAACTGTGAAGATGAAGAAAAAATGAGCAGGAATATGCCCGCTCGTATATACAGGTAAATGGGGATATTACCGCTTGACAAAACAACAGAAAAATGAACCAAAAAGGGTCCGTGGAACTATCTATATGCAAGCCACCAAATAGATTGGTTGGGGCATCAATTTAGTCTTAGTGCATGGTTGTTTGCTTTAAAATACATAGAAATTCATGATGAAATGAATGTTACTAAAGGATTATGTGACACCCTGGAGTCCCACATCGACTATAGAGAGGAAAGTGAATGAGATTATATGTAGATCTCACACCCTTACCTTGCATGAGGCCTTTTGATGGGTTAAGGCCCATCAGAAACAAAATCGTAAGGCCAGTGGGCCAAAGCGGACAATATCATGCGTGCGTGTAGGGTGGGGCGTTACAAATGGTATCAGAGCCAACTCTCAACTAGTTCGAGTGTGAGTCCCCTACCGTGGTCTGGTGCAAGTGAGCGGGTTTTCATGTGGGCGGGCAAAAAGAGCTAGCAGGCTACTGCACAGGGACGTGGAGCCCTAAGGAGGGTGGAATGTGACGCCTCGGAAGAAAGTGAATGGAATTATATGTAGATCTTACACCCTTAACTTGCATGAGGCCTTTTGATGGGTCAAGGCCCATCAGAAACAAAACCGTGAGGCCAGTGGGCCAAAGCGGACAATATCATACATGCGTGTAGGGTATGGCGTTACAGATTATAAAGAGGCGAGGAGTGGAGGATATAAGGTAGAGATGTAGTTAAGATCTTCACTTCCATATATATGAAATTACTAAAGGTGATGGTTGGGTATTAATTTCTCATCTTCGTTTCTTTTGATTTTATTTCCTTTAAAAGGAAAGGGTATTTGTGCTCACTTTTGGAAATTCAATGCTGATCTTCTTTTTTATCCACTTTTTTTTTAATGGTAATGCAATTTTATTATAGGGAAATTAGCATAAGAGACATACCGAGAAGCAACAAAGGAAACCAAAAGGAAAGAAAAGGAAAAGTCAAACCTCAGAGCCGTTGCTCACACAACAAGCGATATACAATTATCAATTACAAGATTGATGCTTCCAACACCCATTTTTGCTATAGCGTCAGCAACCCCGTTTGTGGACCTCTTAATGTGAATAAAGGGGGTTTCAAGCTTGAAGGCCAATACCGCCATCTCGTCACACAAATCCGCTAGGCACCAAGGAGTATTAGAAGAACCAGAAGCCCATCTTGTGACAAATAAAGAGTCCCCTTCCGCTATGAAGTTCCTAAAACCTATCTTGTCATATTCTCGGAGACCTGTCCGAAGGGCAATCAACTCAGCCTCATTCACTGTTTTGAAACCAGAAGGCCGGTCCCCAAAAATAGATAAGCTTAACGCCAACACTACCTCTAAAAACACCGCTAATACCTGATTGGCCCGGGTTACCTAGAGCACTTCTGTCAAGATTAAGCTTTAGGGTACCTAGTGGGTGAGGCATCCAAGTAGGAATGACCCAGGGCGGGGCAGAAAAGGATAGGAGAACACCACCTCTTTCCAACATCTAATGATATTATCTATAGACTATCCTTGAAAAATAGGAATGACAAAGACCCAAGAAGCCATGAGGTATTTTACCTTAAAAATCGTGGCTTCATTGGAGGAGGAAGCCCCTTTAAAACACCTTCAATTCCTTTCGGAGGAGGAAGCCCCTTTAAAACACCTTGAGTTCCTTTCTTTTCAAAGGATCCAAAAAGCAACCAAAAAAGATGTTTTTCACATTATCTTTCCTCTAGCATAGCCAACTCCCATAGACCATGCCTGATAAGAAACCTTTAGAGAATCCTACGAAACCCAGCTACAATCAAACCATGACAGGAGTGCCGAGTTGTGATTTTTGACGAGAGTGCTGAGTTGTAATTTCTAACTATGGGATAAGTCTTATTCATTCAATTCCTTTTTATTCTATATAAACAAAGGGGCCATGTTCATTTGCATAGAATATTACGTAGGAATTCATGATAAAGATTTAAGGTGAGTATAAAATTGAACATCATATAACCTCCACTTTGATGAAAATTAAATCAAGGGAAGATGAGAAATAGACACCGGGCCATCACCCTAGTAATTCAACGACCATCTATATCTCCACCTTACATACTTTACCCTTTGCTTCATATCCATTCTTCTTTACCTCTTTAATAGTAGTTCGCGAAGCTTATTTAACCATGAGTTCCTACACCTTCAACTTCTATGTATTCTATAAGGGCATGTTTGGTAAAAAGAGTTGAATCCTCTATTTAGAGGATTCCCTCCATCTCCTGGAACTGAGATATCCTTGGAGAAGATTTCCGAGGAAAGTTCTCGGTTTGCTGAATAGAGTGGATTACTACATTTTGTAGGATGTGTGATCCAACGGTTGTAAGGTTTATTTTATTTTATTTTTTTGCAATCTCTCAAAATCCATAAGAAATTAAGGCCACTCCCCTTACCTGTTTTTGGCCATCTAGAGAATTTGAACGGTTTGAATCGTGCAGATGGGGCTCACAAAAAAATTTAGAGTCTAAGCTTTTTCACAAATATCTCAAAAAATAAAGGAATGATTAATGGCTAAAATTTGAGCAGTAGTCATTCCTGGCCTTCTGGAATTGATGTATGTTTCGGATCATGATTGTGGAGCCCATAGGAACCAAAAAATTGAAAATACGGTCCATCATAGAATCACATTTTCTGCAGAGTGGAAGATCAACAGTCGAGCTTTTTGCATTATTCTCACCATCCATGATGAATCATTCTGCCAATTTTGACCCATAGCTATTTTGTCTTTTAAGGAGATTTAACCGTTTAGATTTTGCAAAAGGGACCCACACAAGTCCAAAAATTGAGAACGAACAGTTTGGGTTTTTTTTATTTATAAATATCTCAAAATCTATGAAGAATCAATGGCCGAGATTTGATCACATAGCTGTTTTGGGCCACTCAAACATAATTAACGGTTCAAATATTAAGTTTCAAAGACAAAAACTGCATCTCTTTTTACCGCCAAATTCACTATAGCGTGCGTAGATTTGTTAAGTTCGATGGGGGAGCTCCAACCAGCCATAAAATTGCAAACAAGACTTCTTCTTTCATTGTTGCAGTTTTCCTCTTCCAATCAAACATGGATTTTCCAGGGAAGCGCGAGAAACCTTTTTAAATTTCTTGGACCTCAATACCCATTGGAGAGCTGCATTCTTAGAACCATATCCTATCCTAACATCACTCTTAG
The DNA here is from genome assembly GCA_012931725.1 of Litsea cubeba. NCBI lineage: Eukaryota > Viridiplantae > Streptophyta > Magnoliopsida > Laurales > Lauraceae > Litsea > Litsea cubeba. The sequence goes on along the minus strand of CM022950.1, from coordinate 49,395,027 downwards.
AGATGACGACAGGTTGTGTTTGATGTGGGTCTGAGTACTTGGGTTGATTTGTAGGTGAGGTGTGTAATGGGTTGGGTTGATCTGTAGGTTTTTTCCATGATGAGTTCTACAGGTGGGATGCAGATGATGAAAAAACAGGTGAACTGTGGATGGGTTGGGTTGATTTGAAAGTGGAGTGCTTGATGGATATGGTTGATTTGCAAGTGAAAACAGGTGCCTATCTTAAGAGTTTTATTGAGTATCTGAAAAAGGATGAAACTGTTGACAAAGAGCAGAGCTCCAACAATTTCTCAACAATTTTTCTGTATCTAGATGGAGAATGGTAGATGGCTGAAGAGAGCAATGGTGATGCTGGCTCATTGCCTTTCCACCTCTGCAAAGAGTCTCTCTCATCTCCCTTATTTTTTATATGATGCAAAATGAATCTTTTTATTGAATAAATAATGAAAACCCAATTTCATCCTCTGTTTGGGTTCCTTTTAATGGTGAGTTGATGATGATGAGGATGATCTCTAGAGGAAGGTTTGCATTTTATACAAGAGCCTCCTAAAGCATTATATAAAGTTCTGATTTTACACATGGTGGGTTTTAGTATTACTAAACAAGTTCCGCGGAATACATTCTAATAGGAACAAATTTGATGTAATATTGTCAAATAAGTTCAATCCTGTCAACTTTCAACACAACCCAATCCCAGCACAGAATTGGGAACAACAAAGAAACTATGCAAAACAAGCCCTGAGCTTCCAATTGATTTGTACTTCCCAGTGGCTGTTTGTTTCTTCATTTTCTTCATCGAAAATTGTGCCTTTTATAGACCTCCTTTATTTAGACCCCAGGGCAACTACACAAGGTAGGGAGGGTCTTTCATGGCAGTGAGGATGAGGGTTCCTTCATGCAATGCCAGTATTGCTTTTAGGCTTGAGCCCCATAGTGGTCCACCTTTTATTTATTTGGAATGGATTATCTTATTCTCATGTGCATTTCCTATTTTGTCCCTTTTCCCACTTTTCCATGCCTTACAGTTATATTAGGCTAATGTTATCTTGCGATTAGGTTTCCTATTATTATGTGATTAGGTTACCTATTATGGGTGCGATCAGTTTCCTATTTTGATTCATTGTATTCTTAAGAATAGCCAAAGTTGGATGATTATTTTGTTATGAATAGCGAATGGCTATTTGTAAGAATACAATGCCTTAAATTAGGAAACGTAATCACACTCATAATAGTGAACCAAATTACATAATAATAGGAAACCTTATCATAAGATATCACTTCCTACTATAACCCAAATCTAATCTAATCAGAATCTAAGATGAACTCATTCTTCCATTCTCATAGTATATCTAACATTATTTAGAATATTCTCTATTAATTTAGAACATACTCCTAACTCCTTTACACATCACCACTAAGAATAAACCTAAAAGTACTTTAATTTCAACAAAATCGGTGGTTTATCTATATTACTAAAGGGATGTATACACTTCATGAGACTTCCTGGAGGAGGACACGTGGCATGTCTTCGAGAGGCAGCTTACAATGGTACTCTGCTAGAAAATAGAAATTGCTTTATTAGAATTTGAATTATCCTAAAATCTCTCAATGATATCCCTATTACCAAAATTATTATCCTAAAATCTTTCAATGAGATCCCTATTACCAACCATAATTATCCTAAAACCTCTCCATAATTAGGGTCCCACTTAAAAATATTTGGTCAATTTTTTAGGTCTACGATCATTTGATCATTTGATCTTTTTAAATCAATTCATGGGTCCCATCCCGCATAATATGGTTTTATGGATGGTTAGAATAGAGATGGTGGACCCCATTCATCTGGGGGGTTCCACTTAAATAGGTTATGTTTGGTCAATTTATGAGGTCTATGATTATTTGATCATTTGATCTTTATCAAGCAATTCATGGGTCCCAGCCCGCATCATATGGTTTTATGGATGGTTAGAATATAGATGGTGGACCCCATTCATCTTGGGGGTCCCACTTAAATAGGTTAGGTTTGGTCAATTTGAGAGGTCTATGATCATTTGATCATTTGATCTTTATCAATCAATTAATGGGTCCCAGCCCGCATCATTTGATTTTATGGACGGTTAGAATAAAGATGGTGGACCCCATTCATTTGGGTCCTACTTAAAAATATTTGGTCAATTTGTTAGGTCTACGATCATTTGATCATTTGATCTTTCTTAATCAATTCATGAGTCTCATCCCGCATAATATGGTTTTATGGACGGTTAGAATAGAGATGGTGGACCCCACACATAAAGACCCCTGGCGCAACGTCAAGCTTTTTGCAATGTCATTTCCGGAGTTACCCTTATCCCTAAAATCTCTATATCTATTACACACTCAAAAGACCTAAAATCTCTCCATGAAGAATCATCTTCCACTCAAAAGCCTAAAATCTCTCCAAGAGATCCCTAAATAAGCCAACACACCAGATGTGCTAAATTTATATTAATCAATTCATGGGTCCCGGCCCGCATCATTTGATTTTATGGACGATTAGAATAAAGATGGTGGACACCATTCATCTGGGTCCCACTTAAAAATATTTGGTCAATTTGTTAGGTCTATGATCATTTGATCTTTCTTAATCAATTCATGGGTCTCATTCCGTATAATATGATTTTATGGACGGTTAGAATAGAGATGGTGGACCCCATTCATTTGGGGGGGTTCACTTAAATAGGTTAGGTTTGGTCAATTTGTGAGGTCTATGATCATTTGATCATTTGACCTTTATCAAGCAATTCATGTGTCCCAGCCCGCATCATATGGTTTTATGAACGGTTAGAATATAGATGGTGGACTCCATTCATCTTTGGGGTCCCACTTAAATAAATTAGGTTTGGTCAATTTATGAGGTCTATGATTATTTGAACTTTATCAATCAATTCATGGGTCCCGGCCTGCATCATATGATTTTATGGACGGTTAGAATAGAGATGGTGGACCCCATTCATCTGGGTCTCACTTAAAATTTTTTGGTCAATTTGTTAGGTCTACGATCATTTGATCTTTTGATCTTTTTAAATCAATTCATGGGTCCCATCCCGCATAATATGGTTTTATGGACGGTTAGAATAAAGATGGTGGACCCCATTCATCTAGGGGGGTTCCACTTAAATAGGTTAGGTTTGGTCAATTTGTGAGGTCTATGATCATTTAATACTTTGATTATTATCAAGCAATTCATGGGTCCCAGCCCGCATCAGATTATTTCATGGACGGTTAAAATATAGATGGTGGACCCCATTCATCTTTGGGGTCCAATTAAATAGGTTAGGTTTGGTCAATTTGAGAGGTCTATGATCATTTAATCTTTATCAATCAATTCATGGGTCCCGGCCCGCATCATTTGATTTTATGGATGGTTAGAATAAAGATGGTGGACACCATTCATCTGGGTCTCACTTAAAAATATTTGGTCAATTTGTTAGGTCTACGATCATTTGATATTTTGATCTTTTTAAATCAATTCCTGTGTCTCATCCCGCATAATATGGTTATATGGACGGTTAGAATAGAGATGGTGGACCCCATTCATCTGGGGGGTTCCACTTAAATAGGTTAGGTTTGGTCAATTTGTGAGGTCTATCATCATTTGAACCTTTGATCTTTATCAAGCAATTCATGGGTCCATCCCGCATCATATTGTTTCATGGATGGTTAGAATATAGATGGTGGACCCCATTCATCTTGGGGGTCCCACTTAAATAGGTCAGGTTTAGTCAATTTGAGAGGTCTATGATCATTTGATCATTTGATCTTTATCAATCAATTAATGGGTCCCGGCCCGCATCATTTGATTTTATGGACGGTTAGAATAAAGATGGTGGACCCCATTCATCTGGGTCCCACTTAAAAATATTTGGTCAATTTGTTAGGTCTACGATCACTTGATCCTTTGAGCTTTCTTAATCAATTCATGGGTCCCATCATGCATAATATGGTTTTATGGAGGGTTAGAATAGAGATGGTGGACCCCATTCATCTGGGGGGGTCCATTTAAATAGGTTAGGTTTGGTCAATTTGTGAGGTCTATGATCATTTGATCATTTGATCTTTATCAAGCAATTCATGGGTCCCATCCCGCATCATATGGTTTTATGGACGGTTAGAATATAGATGGTGGACCCCATTCATCTTAGGGGTCCCACTTAAATAGACTAGGTTTGGTCAATTTGAGAGGTCTATGATCATTTGATCTTTATCAATCAATTAATGATAAAGATGGTGGACCCCATTCATCTGGGTCCCACTTAAATATATTAGGTCAATTTGTTAGGTCTACGATCATTTGATCCTTTGATCTTTCTTAATCAATTCATGGGTCTCATCCCGCATAATATGGTTTTATGGACGGTTAGAATATAGATAGTGGACCCCATTTAGCTTGGGGGTCCCACTTAAATAGGTTATGTTTAGTCAATTTGAGAGGTCTATGATCATTTGATCTTTATCCATCAATTAATGGGTCCCCGCCCGCATCATATAATTTTTTGAACGGTTAGAATAGAGATGATGGACCCCATTCATCTTGGTCCCACTTAAATATATTAGGTCAATTTGTTAGGTCTATGATCATTTGATCTTTCTTAATCAATTCATGCCTTACCTAAAGAATAAAACATTTGAAAAAAAACATAAAGATCAAATTAGCAACAAAAAAAAGGACTCACAAGTTTACTAATTAATAAATTTATTAAAAATAATTCATATCAGCCAGTGCATTTGGTGGTTTCGTGGTTATCCACGGGGTTTTGCTAGTATATACAAATTTCATGTCATGCATTGATAGGGAGATGAAGACTCCATGAAACCCATTTCTGGAGAGCTTAAAAGTATGAGAAAACATAATTTGGCCTTAACGCAATCTCTTTAGATATCTTTTCAGCTATTGCCTGTTTTTATTAGTTCATCATCTCTATCATTATCTTTGCACTATCATATCGATCTGGGTCTGTTTAAAGAGCTCTACTAATTAAATTGAACAAAAAAGCTATGACCATATTTCTTATCTAACTTAAGTGAGAAAGTGAGGTTTTTAGAAGGTTACAAACAAAACATATTTCTACACTGATTAATAGTCTTCTCAGTTTCCCACAAAAGTAAATGCTTTATGTAGTTTTAAAATGTACTTTCCAAGCCCACCCATATCAATGGAGCAGAGGTTGCTTTATATAGTTTTAACTTCAATATTAAGCTCAAAGAGTATGAAATTTTCTGGCCCACCCTTATCAATGGAATAGTTAATCGCATCATTTCATTAATTGAAGCAAGAAATGTAACCTTTGAGCAAGCAGTTCACTGAAAAAGTATACATATGCACAACAATACCCAAAAGAGACTTGTTAAGCATCACAAACATGATACTGCTTGATTGACTCTCATTCCACACTTGATTTTTCTCGTAATTGCCAAAAAAAGATGAAAGAAATTGTCATCATATAACAAACCCATCTTTAATTGTTGTGTTCTTCAATATAATGATAATGCCAGAACGGATGTAGAAGCCTTCTGAAGACCTGTCCGCTTCTTGTATGTTCTGCAAAAGCAAATGATCAAAACAGAGAACCATGTCAATGATTGGACTATGTAAATTGTAGAAATAAATTTTCTTAATCTGACTATCTGTTCGTGGAAACAATTGCGATCTCTGAGAAATTGCACTCTATTTTAAATGTGGTACACATGTATATGATTCAGTCAATCATGTGGAAGGTCCTGCCTTGGATGATCCATAGCAAATGATTCTCTTATGGATTTGTTCCACAGATACTGAAAATGTTTTTTCCCAATTGGTTCGGCCAATTACATCTATGGAGGTGCGAGGATCCCTGGCTGATATCTAAAGTTCGGTTTTCGCATTTGGAACCTCAACTTCAGCTTCGTCACAAAGGTACTCAAGTCTCTCTCTAATCATCTTGATGATTTCAAATCCATCTGTAATGAATATGAAACTGTATAGCAACTCCCATCCAACAATGAGTACAGATTTTTTCGCCAATTTCCTTGGTCAAGGTTGCAAATCACTTGTGACTTTGATAACTATTAGACCCCCCATGCCCAAATTTTCATGAGGATGTTCAATTCTTAATACTAAAAAAATCTATTCTTTAAGGTTTTGATTAAGAAATTCCGTTAAGTTTTACTCTGCCTTTGTTATGTCCAGTGGAGGTGGTCAATCTAGTCGTGGCCACTCTATTAGTGATAATGTGTTCTACCAATTGCTCTCATTGTCATGAATGGTCTCAAACTATGCAATCTTCAGTTTGAGTGCATCCAATGCATGCTCTCATTTGAACAATGATAATGCTGCAACCAATATGAACAGGCCGATTTGCTAAATTGATGGCTAAATAGAATTGATCTTTCAAAGTGTTTGACTGAATTACTTCTGGAAATTCTCACATCTCATCCTGACTCATAAATACTTTAGCTGCTGCCTCTATTCATGATACTAAGTTGTCTTGGTATCCAGGTACAGGATGTTAATACAAATAATAATCTCTAAAAGGTAGGAGTTCACTTTTTGCACTAGCATAGAGCTCATGTAACAAGAAAGGATTGTACAAGGATATAACGCAGTGGTGGATTCAAGGGTTATGCCCAGAAGGGGACTAGAACTCATTTCATATTGTATTTATGTGTCAGTGATTATGAAAGAGGATTAATGGAATCTTACCTCTGAATTAGATATGACAACATTTTTCCCAATCCTTGCATTCTTGTCGATGATGCATCCCCTGCACAACACATTACAAGGCCTAAGAAGCAAAGAAGGGATATATATCAAAGACAAGGAAAGAAATCATCATTTGACAAGAGAGGACCTGATCTGTGTGTTCTCTCCTATTCCTACTGGAATCCTTCCTTCAGCTAACAGTGATGTTTTTTCTGCATCTGTTTCATAATAGTCAGCACCAAGCATCACCGTGTCCTGAATAATTCATGCTTGTCAGTGACTCAGTATAAACTCCAGTTCTAAAGAAAATTGCTTGTAGAATAATACTTTTATTAATCAACTTGGGTTGGCTGAGGCCTGGTTTCTTGGCTGGCCCTCAATAAGCCAAAGCTGAAGGCCTAGCACAATCTAGCTATTATCGTGCTGAAACAAGGCTTCAGCCAAGGCCACAGGCCTCAAAATTAAGGCTGGGTAAGACCCATGGAGTCATAATAGAGTAGGCCTGATCTTGGGATCACATTGAGCATCAACTGGAAGCCTATCAAAACTAATGCTCAATACAGAGTTTAGGAACTTGTGTGAGCCCAGATCAATTTATTAACAGACCTTGGCTCCTTTTGTAGGGGTGTTTGGATGCCCATCTCCTTGTGCAGTAGATTTCCTGTCCCAATGTTGCCTCCCCCTTGTCCCCCTGTATTTCATGTTTTTTTTCCTTCTCCTTCGTAGCAAGGAGAATGAAATAATTGGAAGAAATATACTCTTTAATCTGTACCTTTTGTAGGTAAATGTAAATTATTTTCAGTTGATATAAGGTACTTTCCGTGCAAATCCTGTAGAAGAGTTCAACCTGACTCAGGTTCATCTGCAAGTCCACATGACCCAGGACCATTGGCAGACTCATCAGGCCCAGTCAAGCCCACTTGTAAATAGTCAAAGGGTGGATTGTCTCTCTGATTACATGGTCTTGGAGCCTTGATACAATCAGGAAAAATCCAAGCATCCAAATACAACCTTATGCAAACAGGTATGAAAGTTTCTTTCTTTCTTTCTTCAAAAACTGACATAACATGACTATTAGACTAAATAATGATCTCAATTCGCTGAAGGACATACCTTTATCTGCACATTACGGTTTATTCGAGAACGGATGCCAACAACACTATGCTCTATCAAGCAGTTGTCCAAGAAACAACCATGCGAAACAATAGAATCAACAATCTGAAAAAAAAAATGTCAACACCAAATAAATTTAATGTATGTGATCCAATAGTTCATATTCAGAAGCAAACATCTTTAAAAGCATATCTCAAAAAGGCAATGATGAGGAGAATATCTCACCTTGCTGTTGTGAATATTTGAAGGTGGTAAGTTTCTTCGAGATGTATACATTGGCTTTGCTGCATCATAGAAACTGAAGCTTGGTGGCTGCAAGTACACAAAAAGATGAAACATCTAATCACATCAAGTTCTATAATCACTTGAAGAACAACAACAATCATTTGAAACAACCAGTGTATGAATAGATTCTGAAAAATAGAAGAATGGCAATAACTATGGAGGGTGCTATCATCCACTGGTTGCTAAAGTAGACACATTGGATGAACCATATCAAATTTGTCTAGCCAACTTTTTGTTGGGAAGTCCCACATCCCACATCGCCTAAGTAATAGGCTTGACATGTCTTAATGTAGCTGTATGGGCCTTCCACCTATCAGCCTAAGCTTTTGGGTTGGTAAATGGTTTGTGACAGGCCCGTCCATGAAATCTATTGGGCCTGCACATGAGGGAGTGTTGAGAAGTCCCACATTGCCTAAGTAATAGGCTTGGAAGTAATTGGCATCATGTAATATTTCATTCATTTTGAGAGTTTTGAATAGAGTTATTGGGGGAAAAAAAGAGTTTTGCATTTTTTCTTCCAAATACAGCAAAAGATATTAACTTTCTAGGGTTTCTGAATGGGTCTCTTGGTACCTTTCTCATTTGGGTTGAAGCTTGGTTTCAGGGCTAGGTTGTAGAGTTCAAAAGGGAATGATAGAGAAGGAGAAGAGGTGGAGGAAAAGTTTTTTTCTATTTGGCTTCAACCTTGAAGCTCCAAACGACAACTTCCCTCCTGCTCAAGGGTTTCTTAGTGTTAGAGTAAGAGAGAGTTTTGTTGCAAATGGTAGTTGTATTCAAAGTAAATGAAGATATTGGTGGAATTTCTTTAGGTTATAAAGAAGTATTTTTGGATCTTGTACATCTTCTTAGTATTGGGGCATTCTTGATTCCAATTGAGAGTTTTTATCTAGTGTTTCTTGGAGAGGATTTAAGGGGGTTAATACATTATGCAAGATAACCTAGAAGCTAACATTCGCAACCTTTTTGTTGGATTCAACTCATAGAGGCAAACCATGTATATGCTTGTGTTCTTGTTACAGGCAATAACAATTATCTTTGTTCTCTAATTTGTTGTGCATGATCCTTGTCATTTATGTGGACACCATTTGGTCAGATTATTTGGTGTTCAATGTTAAACTACAATGGTGTGTTGTTGTGGCGTTGGTCCTTGGCCTCTACAAGTGTTTCACTGAATTGATTAGACCGAGAGATGAAAGGCCAAGTGATCTGGGAAAGAGACACTTTCCCAACAATGAAGTACTATAACACCCCAAAGTCCATTGCCATACATTGTATGATTCACATTGTAACAACTTTTTATCTTAAAATCTTTGGGGGGAAAAAAAATAAATTCTGGAGCCTTTTCTTTTGAAAAGGTTGGTCAATGTTATATCTTTATAGCAACGAACAATCTAATCAAAAGAATATTTTCTCCTGCACATGCAACCGGACCATCTCCAAAGACGGGATTCCTCTTGAATTTCACCGGGTCCCATGTGATGAACGGCACTGATGCAGAGTGCGGAGGTGAAAATTTTCTTCCAATCAAATTATCTAATTTGGCAACTAACAATTGAAAAATCGGCCTTGATACAGGCTGAGGTCCCAATAACCAGATCTCTATTAGTTATCAATCCACATGTGATTAATCTAATAGTTAATCCTAAATCCAATTAAAAGCAATCAGACCACACAACGAAAAGGACGCAGGATTTATACGTGGAAAACCTTACTCGGGAAAAAACCACGGGCCTTACTATCTAGGCCAACAGACAACCAAGCACTATTGTAAAACGAAAGTTACAAGAGACACTTACAACCCTTCCCCGTTGGTAACTCAACCTAAGGACTGCTCGAATCCTGTCGACAGCTCATCGTTCACCTTCAACCGTGCTTGAACAAACTCCTTGAAGTCGTCTTCAAGGATTCTCTACTTCAGGAGAGTAGAATGGAACCAGAACCAAAGCTTGATCTTCAGCACAACAACTAGAAGCTTTGGGGGGTGATGGATCTCTCAGAATCTTCTCAGATGAATTGTATTAATGAGAAGTACTTTGAAATAGAGAGATAAAGGCTTTAAATAAGCCTAATCACGGGCCTAACGTGTTCTGGTGTGATTGGAATAGAATAGCCCTTGTGAGAGAAAATAGGAAATAGTTTCTGTTTCTGATCTGCAACTTCGCACAGGTTCACTAGAGCGAACAGGAGGTTCGCTCGAGCGACCTCTTCTCTGGAACGGCTGGGTCAAGCGAAGGAGAATGGAAGATCGAGCGACGGAGTCTCTGTCTTGGGTTCGCTCGAGCGAACTGAGGATCGCTCGAGCGAACTCTGTCAGAGACGAACTAGGAGACAGAGTCCTGAAACGATCTTCTTCATGCAAAGCAAAAACGAGCAGTCCATTCTAAATAAAATACAACATTAAGAAACCCGGTTTTGTCCATTAACCAATGGATTAGCCAACTCTATAATCCTTACAATCTCCCTCTTTGGCAATTCACGGACAAAATTCCTAGTTACATAAAAAATCTACCCAGAGAAACATAACAGAGAACAAAAAGTCTTGACTAGAGAATCCCTGCAAATCATGGTCACAAGATCAAGTGAATTATCACAGATGTAAAATAACTTTAATGGACTTAGATCATAGCACAAGTGAATTGTTATGCATAAGAGCAGCATTGACAAAAAATCAGCACATTTACTCCCCCTTTTTGTTCATAAATTAACAAGATGAAACATCAAAGAGAGAAACAAAAAATAGAGTCAGTAGTAGTTAAAGACAGTAGCAGAAAAAGACAAAAGTTTTAAACATAACAGCAATCAAACATAAACGATAGCAGCACAGAATAGTGAAAATCAAAAGATGTCATGGTCAGTGTGGATGATAACAAGCATAGTTATCACTGATTTCCAAGTCGAGCAAGTATTGCAGCAAGTCCCTCATCAATCGTATTGAAGCGAATATCAAAGACATCCAGACGACCATCTACAGCATCAAAACGGGCATTCATGTTGCATTCATAGCTTGCATCTGTTCCGTAAGAATTGCAATCTGATCCACATTTGCCCGAGGCTCCCCCTGAACATTTGCAGCTGGAGCAATTCCTTTTGCCTGAGCCTCGGCACCTTGAGCCACCAGAGGAATGTGAGCAGAAGATTGAGCTAAAGTTCTAGCATTGATAGGATTCCTTATCTTCTATGATGGCTCATTAGTCTGCTTAGGCACTTCTTTCCATAGAAGAAATTCGGTTATAAAAACCGAAAAAAGGAGGATTGAGTTGCGCTCAGCTGATAGCATCTTGAAGAAGAAGTTCAGGATCACCTTAGAAATATCCACTCGCTTTCCAGTGCCTATACAATAAAGAAGATAGCCATTCTTATCGCTCACATCAGATGTATGTCCTCGAGGTTCTAAATTGTGACACACAAAACGGTTAAGGAATCGGTATTCCTCTGTCAAGCTCCCATGTGGCAGTAGACATGATGGCCACAAGGTGTCTACTCCACACAAAATGGTACCAATCCTATCAAAGTCAATTTGTACTTGACTGTCATCCGGAATAGGATAATCCGGTCCTTCCACAACTGGTACGTCAAGAAATTCAGCTATCTCTCCTGCATCGATAGTAATCGATTTTCCCCGGACATATGTTTTCAAGGAAGAAGAAGACTCAGACTCCAAATTACAGTAAAACTCGCGGACCCAATTAATGTAGACCACCTTTGTCTCAAATTTCATCAGCGAATACCAATTTCTATTCGAAAGACTCCTACAAATTTCTTTATCATGAAGTTCTTCTGCAATTTCTCTCTCAGATTCAACAGTTCTATTTGCAAACTGTTCCTGAAAAAGTGTAGCTTTGGAGAGAGATAGAAAACGATTTCTATCAAACTGAGTATGAGAGGATGATGACTCAGCTCGAGATCTCTTTTTGGCAGACATAGTGAATGGATGGAGAGAGCCTGAGGCATACCATATAACAAAAAAAAAAAAAAAATCACTTTACCAAACAGAATATAAACATCTTTCAATCAAAGTGACAGGGACTTAGGGTCAATTAGCAGTAGAAAGCAATAATATTAGACGACCCATTTGTGAAATCAATATATCTCCAAAGATCAATTCTGAAGCGAAAGAAAATCCAAGATTCACAGTCGATAGCGCATCCAGTCAAAACCGAAAAAAAATAACTACATGTTAACAGAGCATACATCCTTCATGGTGCTTCAGACTAGCACATTCTGTTGATTACATAGAGCAAACCAGAAATCCAACAAAAATTCATATCATAGCACTCTCTATTTTCAATCAACTGCCAAACCAAGAACCACAAATTATTCCTAGAAGAACAAACAGATGAGAAATGTCCACCACCATATTGCATTCAGATCTAAATTTTTAGAGCAAACAAATCGTGTTGAAAACAACATTCCAAACCCACAATCACAACCCAAATGCAAATCACAATAGATAAGAAGATTTATGAAAGAGAGGAGACGAAGTAGTGAAAGAAGAATGAAGAAGCTCTAGCCAAAAACCCCAAAACCGAAATCCCCAATCGATTTTCCCTCTAGTAGATGAACAATGGAAGATAGGAATGTAAAAAAAAATGATGAGTAAAAAGATGGCAAAGGGTTTACCTTTGAGAATAGACGAAAAGGAAGGCCCAAAGAGATGAGTAACAAAAGCTTGAAAAAGGCGAAAACGGCAGTTAGGGCTTGGAGGAAGAAGAAAGAAAAACGAAGAGGAAAAAATGAAGAATCGCGGACTTAAATGTTGCAGGTTCGCTCGAGCAAACATGAGTGGTCGCTCGAGCGAAGTGACAGAACTTTGAAAAGTTTAAATGGGGTGCGGCAAAAATACTCTTAACGTTTGTTGTTTGGTCAAATCTCTCCATAACGTACAGTAAAGAGGAATTTCCATAAATTTAAGCGCACAGTGAATTTGTGAACAGTATGACCAAGAAGAAAAAAATAAATAAATAAGAAAACACAAAAAAAAAATGTGTGGGACCTACTCCCCCTAAATCTCCTCGAGATGAACGTAAGTGTTGTATAGGGAGCATACCCATCAACAAGAAGTTAGGTAATTTAACAATTCAACTTTTTTGCATCTGCTTTGCTGAAGTTTTAATTTCCCTTTTTTTTTTTTTAATTTCACGGGGCAGATTAAACCATCATGGGTGACTTTCACACTATCGAAAATGGTAGCCTTCTCCAAATGAAACTTACCTTTCAAGTGGTAGCTATCACACATAGTCATAGGTAGCCCTGATCCTCCGGTTTAATCTGATTACCACATCTCTCAAAGAATAAAGACGAAGAGAGTCGTGAGAGAATCGAAAACAATCCGTGAAGTGCAAAAAAAAAAATCAAACAGTCTTGGTCATGTGAAAATGTGTATGTGCACCTAAATAAACAAAAAGTTATGGAGTTTAGGGAATAAGAGAAATCCTTAGAGATTTACGTAGAGATTCAAACTGCGTTCCATCCAATGGTTTTGTGAAAATGTCCGCCAATTGATTTTCAGTAGGAATATGATGCAAAGAAACTATGTCCTCCTCCACAAGATCACGAATGAAATGGTGCCTAATGTCTATGTGTTTGGTTCGGGAGTGTTGTACCGGATTTTTGGAAATGTCGATAGCACTCTGATTATCACAAAACACAGTCATTGTTTCTTGATCAATTCCATAATCTTTCAGCATTTGTTTCATCCATAGAAGTTGTGTACAACAACTTCCAGCAGCAATATATTCAGCTTCAGCAGTCGACAAAGTTGTCGAGGTTTGCTTCTTACTGTGCCAAGCCACCAAATTATTTCCAACAAAGAAGCATCCACCAGAGGTACTTTTTCGATTATCAACACAACCAGCCCAATCAGCGTCCGAATAACCAACAATTGAAGTAGACGTTCCTTCTCTATTGATATCCATTAGAGACTAGTAAAAATAGATCACACAATAGATTAGTGCAACCTGCTCTTATACCAATTGAAAAATCAGCCTTGATACAGGCTGAGGTCCCAATAACCAGATCTCTATTAGTTATCTATCCACACGTGATTAATCTAATAGTTAATCCTAAATCCAATTAAAAGCAATCAGACCACACAACGAAAAGGACGCAGGATTTATACGTGGAAAACCTTACTCGGGAAAAAACCACGGGCCTTACTGTCTAGGCCAACAGACAACCAAGCACTATTGTAAAACGAAAGTTACAAGAGACACTTACAACCCTTCCCCGTTGGTAACTCAACCTAAGGACCGCTCGAATCCTGTCGACAGCCCGTCGTTCACCTTCAACCGTGCTTGAACAAACTCCGTGAAGTCGTCTTCAAGGATTCTCTACTTCAAAAGAGTAGAATGGAACCAGAACCAAAGTTTGATCTTCAGCACAGCAACTAGAAGCTTTGGGGGGTGATGGATCTCTCAGAATCTTCTCAGATGAATTGTATTAATGAGAAGTACTTTGAAATAGAGAGATAAAGGCTTTAAATAAGCCTAATCACGGGCCTAACGTGTTCTGGTGTGATTGGAATAGAATAGCCCTTGTGAGAGAAAATAAGAAATAGTTTCTGTTTCTGATCTGCAACTTCGCACAGGTTCGCTCGAGCGAACAGGAGGTTCGCTCGAGCGACCTCTTCTCTGGAACAGCTAGGTCGAGCGAAGGAGAATGGAAGATCGAGCGACAGAGTCTCTGTCTTGGGTTCGCTCGAGCGAACTCTGTCAGAGACAAACTAGGAGACAGAGTCCTGAAACGATCTTCTTCTTGCAAAGCAAAAACGAGCAGTCCATTCTAAATAAAATACAACATTAAGAAACCCGGTTTTGTCCATTAACCAATGAATTAGCCAACTCTATAATCCTTACAACAATAATAAAAGAACCACATGTATTCTTAAAATCATTTTAAAGATTTTGAGTAGTTAGAATTTTAATTGTGTAACAACCCAAAATATGTCGAATACAAATGACATACATTTGAAGTGTTAAGAAACCTAATTTGTTATGTAAGTCAGTCACATGGAAAAGCTCCCACCAGTGAGATGTTCTCATTGTCTGTCAAAGTAACCCAATTTCAGCTATTGCTTCCAGTCTTCCTTCCCATGGACGATGAAGAAGTCTTATAAGTAGAGCTTTGCCCTTTCTCCACATGATCTATTCAGGATGTGCTGACTGGCAGGGCAGAAGCTCCAAGCGTTCCTACCAGTTATTTATTTCGGGTGAGAATGCCAATGTCTAATACTACTTCTCTAGATCAATAGAGGTAATGGATCACTTAGTTTGACATCATCAACATCATCTCCTTGTTTTCTTTCTAAGATGAATACATAATTATGATCTTAAGAAGATAATTCATGATTAGATGCTCTGTTCATGTCGCAATTAACAACCTATATTTCAACCATGTACTGAAATGAGGAAGGACAAAAATTTCATGTACGTAATGCTTTTACTTTGCAGCTAAGTAATAGATCCCAAGAAACATTTAGAGCAACTAAAGAGTCCACAAACTCCACATGATATAAAACGATGCTTGGCCACTGATTTAAAATGGATCGAAGTTGTATTTCCAATAACTACCATATTTCCTGTATAAGCAAGCATGATTTCTTTTCTGGTACTCTTAAAATTGAGAAGTGTAGACTGATATAAGTTTTAATAACTTACATGAGCTGTAAGGGCGAGATTTGCCTCGAAGAAAGATCTAATTGTCCCAATGTCTTCCCAATAGTCATTGAATAGATATGCCTGCAACAAGCATCTTATGCATACATTGATGATCAAGGAATGTTAAAGAGAATGAAATTGCAACATGATATAGCATCACCAGGCAACTCAACAGCCGACACTTGAAGTTGTATTATTTAGTTCATAGAAATTACTTTTAACTCCAATCTATTTTTTTTTTCCTATTCTTCTTCTTTCTTCTATAGACTATTTAAATGATGAGAGTATAATATTACCTGATGGGCTTTCTTTAGAGACAACATCAATACTTTGTCATAGATGGTTCGATTTTTTTCATCATATACACGCTTTGGTGAATTGATATTTCAATTTAATGCGCAGAAAATGTTTAATATCCTACTTTCAAGTTCAAAACAGGTAAATATGACTTTGAAGTCCAAAAAGGAGTCAATTTTTCTTTCTTGGGAAAATGAAAAAAACATATTTGTAAAAGTGATAGATGCAAGATGGACAATGAGGAGCAGAAAGTGACTAAAGCAGAAAACTGGAATATAAGATTCCGCATTCCTGTTTCTTCATTTACAAGCGTCATCTTAAGTATGACTTGAGAGGGCACTCCATATCATTTCTTGCAATATGATGACAATCTTAGGCTGAGTCTTTGTCCTTTCCGTTTTGAGAGAGAATTCTCCTCTCCCAAAATGACAAGGATCCATATACGACCTTAAAAAATCTTCCAATCCCAAATCTTACGGAAAGGATAGTTTCTTCTCTGCATTTTGTTCCAAGCTTTGAGGGATGATTCAATTTTGCATATCCCAGTGAGTGTACTTAATGCATTTTACTATCTCATAAGGAGATATAACCTCTTAAGCAAAATATCACTACAAAAGACCATTTCTTGTTCCTCAGGCCATTACATTCTTGTAACTTCATGGACCCCACATAGTTAGACATCTACAATCTCCGCTATGAAAATTTTGGTGATTATGAGCTGTAAAAATAATATTTCCACACACAGTTTTACAATTTATGAATATCATCTCATATGGCCTGGCTTTCTTCTGATGATTTTTGGAACCATGATATTGAGATTTTTAACATTTTATCTTTTTAGGTGAATTGTTTTGAGCTCTCTGACAAAAGACACAATTATTTTACTTGTTTCAAACTGATATTTTGTGAACTTTGCGGTGTGGTTCAAATACTGTTAGAAACATTTTTTTTTTTTTTTTGAACTGTTAGAAACATTTTTTTTAACATAGGGTTGCTTTGAAGAAATTGGATGAGTTTAATTAACAAGGGCAATGAAAATGCCGGATGAATGGAGAAGAGGGGTTTTTTTTTTTTTTTTTTTTGTAGTAAAAATGAAGAAGTGTCGAAGTACCTATATACAAAAAAACAAAGGAGATATACAAAATTGCACCAATTGTCGTGGGATTAAACTTATGAGTTGCAAAATGGGACTTTGGGAGAGAGTAATGGACCGATGACTTAGATAAGGTAACAAGATTTCTGAAAATCAATTTGGATTCATGATAGCAGGAAGGGCAACAATAAAAGCTATCTTTTCATTTAGGAAATTAATGGAAAAACACCAAGAGAAGAGAAAAAACAAAATTCAAATAGTCTTCATCAATCTAGAAAAAGCATGTGACAGGGTACCTAGAGATTTGATTTGGTGGGTTATAGATAAAAGCAGTGTCCCAAGAGGTTATATTGTAATCATTACAGACATGATAAGGGAGTAAAAACAAGTGTGAGCTTGTGGATGTCAGATAGGCCAATGGGCCTAGGTCAGTGGGTCTCAACCCATGACAAACAAAGCCCAACTTGTGAGTCAAATCAAATCTCGTTTGTAATGATATGTAATTGATTATGTGCCTTATTAGGAGATATGATTAGATGTTAATTAGATTAGGATTACTTTAATTTAGTTAATTGACTCAATCACTGTAAACATATATGTAAACATTATCTCTATATATTGAAAGATCGAGACCGTCAAAGGGATCATCGAATTCACAACCTTTCTTCCTCTTGCTGTCTTTGACATGGTATCAGAGCCCTAAGTAAACACAACTCTATACAGAGTTTTCTGAGTGATCTCCTCCATCTTCCAAGCATTGGAAGTCGTCTAGTATCTTCTCTACTCAAGAAACCTTCATCTATCGGTCTGATCAAGGTGTGATCATACGCGGCCCACCCCAGATCAGCACCACTGTTTCTGGAGATTGCAACCAGCCTGGTCGCCTTTTTCTTCTGGTATTTATGGACATTTTTTTAGGATTTTTGGCATCAAAGAGGTAGGCTTTCTGCCCCTTCTAGAGAAAATCCAGTTTCTGCAGTATCTTTTCATCATAGCCGTCCAGTTTTTTGGATCTAGATTGTTTTAGGGAGCAATCTAGCTTGTTTGGTGCGAATTTTGCATCTTTATCATTCTATGATCTCTGATTGATCATTCATCACATCTGTTATCTGCTGTTCTTCATTCTATCTGCCAAAACAAGCTCGCCTGGGTCTTTTTTTTTTTGAAAAATTGCATTTTTTTACGAGTTGTACTGCTGGAAAGGGAAATTGATACTGGTCTCTAATCTGATTCTCAATCAGATCAATCTGTGGATAAATTCTTTGCACTGTGTGTGTTCTGCTGCTGCTAGAACATCTCTGTTACCTCATCTGCTCTCTTCTACTGCTGTTGTGTGCGGTTTTTTAACAAAACAAGCATTTTTTTGTGCTATTTGCTGTTGGATAAATTCTGATCTGAGGACTGTTTACTTCTTTAGTAGCTTTCTGAAATGGACAAACATGAAATTAAATTAATCAAATTTAATGGAAAGAATTATACTTCATGGTCCTATCAATTTCAAGTCTATCTTGAAGGAAAGGAAATGTGGGGACTTATTTCAGGATGGGATCCGATACCTAAAGAAGATAAAAAAAAATACTCTCTTGGAATACTAAGGATGCCAAGATAGAAACCTAGATTCTTGGTTCTGTTGAACCACAATATATCCTGAACCTCAAACCGTACAAGACCTCCAAGGAGATGTGGGAATATCTGAAACAAGTGTATCACCAAGGGAATTGCCCGTCAATACCAACTTGAACTAGAGATTGCTCAGTATTCCCAAGGTACCTCTTCCATCCAGGATTATTATACAGGATTTCTCAATTTATGGGCGGAATATGATGAAATCAAATACCTCAATGTATCTGAGGCAGCCCTTTCTGAGATTCAAAAATTACAGGCAACTTCTCATAGCGATCAGTTCCTCATGAAATTGAGATCTGAATATGAGATCATTCATTCCAATCTGATGAGCAGAGTTCCATCTCCATCCCTGACTGAGTGTCTTAATGAACTCTTGCGAGAGGAACAAAGTCAGCTCACTTAGCATGTTCTGAAGCAACAATTCTCAGGGAACTCTCCTGATGTCGCATATGCTACCACTGCCCATTACACCCCTGGTGTCTCTCACGGTCCGGGAGGGATCGTTCATCATACTACTACTGCTGCTAAAGGACAACCCCCTGCAAGAGATCTCAGCAAAATCCAATGCTTTGGCTGTAAGAATTATGAACACTATGCTTCACAGTGTAAGACCAAGTTTTGTAATTACTGCAAATCAAATGGTCATGTCATTAATGATTGCAAAAGGCGGCCACAAAATCGCACTCCACGAGCATATCATGCTAACACTGCAGATGCTACTACTTCCAGTGATGGTCTTTCAGCACCGGTCATGCCTTCGCCACCTCCTGCCTCAACTACTACTCCTCAGATCACTCCTGTACTCATTCAACAAATGATCATAAATGCTTTCTCTGCACTTTGCATTTCAGGTAACCATCAATCCTCTTCCTCTATATGGTTTATTGATTCTGGAGCTTCCAATCACATGACCTCCTCCACCACTCATTGACTCTAACCTGCAACCATACAATGGTAATTTGCAAGTCCATACTGCTGATGGTCAAAAGCTTCCTATTACAGCTACTGGTGATATCATTCATTCCAATGCCTTTTTGTCTCCTCATCTATCTACAAATCTTCTGTCTGTTGGCCAACTGATTGATGATAATTGTAATGCATCTTTTTCTCGGTCTGGTTGTGTTGTGTAGGATCAAGTGTCGGGGACGGTGATCGCGAAGGGGCCTAAATGTGGATGCCTGTTTCCTCTTGTTATGTGTTTCTATCAGAATAAACAGATTTCTGCTTTTTCTTATCTTTCTCCTCAAAATGTTTGGAGGCTCTGGCATAATAGGTTAGGCCATCCTCACTCAAAATTGTTATCTTTGATATTGAACACTGGTGGTATCAATAAAAATAAAACATCCTTTAGTCATTTTTTATGAGTGTTCTGTTTGCAAACTTGGAAAAAGCAAAGTTCTTCCCTTTTCATCCACATCTACTATGGCTTCCAATTGCTTTGACATTATACATAGTGACGTATGGGGAATTACTCTTGTAATCTCTCATACACATTTCAAATATTTTTTCACATTTATTGATGATCATAGTAGATTCACATGGGTTTATTTTTTGCACTCTAAATCTGAAGTCTTTGATGCTTTTCAAAAATTTATGGCGTACGTTGAAAATCAATTTTCTACTCGCATAAAAGTTCTCCGATCTGATTCCGAGGGGAATATATGTCCCATCAGTTTCAAACTTATTTGCAAAAACAAGGGATTTTATCGCAGCGATCGTGCCCTTACACTCCTCAACAGAACGGAGTTGCAGAACGAAAAAACAGAAATCTCCTCAATATTGTTCATTCTCTTCTCCTAGAATCATCAGTCCCCGCAAGATTATGGACCGAAGCTTTAGCCACTGCAGCTCACTTAATCAATCGCTTACCATCCCATCACCTCAACAATCAAACACTATACTTTCGTCTCTTTCATAAAATTCCTACTTATACCCACATGCGCATTTTTTGATGTGTTTGTTTTGTTCATCTTCCTCCCACTGAACGTACCAAATTAACTGCTCAATCCGCCCAATGTGCCTTCCTTGGCTATGCATCTCACCAAAAGGGGTATATATGCTACGATCCTGCTGTTAACCGCCTTCGTATTCTCAAAATGTCACATTTATTGAAAATCAACGTTTTTTCTCTACCCATTCCTCGGATTTACCTTCTTTTTCTCATCTACCAGGTTTTTCTGACACACTCTCTTCTCCACTCATTCTTTATGAACGCCGTCGTCATAAGGATGTTCCACTATTGCCTTCCCCTCCGGATCCCTCACCGACACCTGATCTTGCCCCCGCTTCATCACCCGAAGCTTCATCTCCACTTCAACTTCGACGATCTACTCGTCTCTCCAAGCCTCCAGAAAAACATGGGTTCACTCACACATCTTTGCTTGCTACTCTCTCCTCTATTGTTATTCCTCCTTCTTACTCACAGGCGGTGAAGCATGACTGTTGGCAAAAGGCTATGCACGAAGAATTAGCTGCACTACAGGAGAATCATACTTGGGATATTGTTCCATGTCCCTCCTCTGCAAAAACTATTGGCTGCAAATGGGTTTTTTCAATCAAACCTAAGTCTGATGGCTCGTTGGATCGATATAAAGCAAGGTTAGTCGCACTAGGCAACCGACGGGAATATGGCATCGACTATGAAGAAACATTCGCTCCAGTTGCAAAAATGATAACAATCCGTACTGTTCTTGCCATTGCTGCTTCTCACTCATGGCCTCTTTACCAATTTAATGTCAAGAATGCTTTCCTTCATGGTGATCTCAAGGAAGAAGTCTATATGCGACTTCCCCAAGGCATTACGGGTGTCTCGGCAGGAGACTGTGCGCGCTTAAGACGCTCTTTATATGGTCTTAAGCAAGCTCCGCGCGCTTGGTTTGAGAAATTTAGGGATGCTCTCCTTCATCTACAGTTCTCTCAAAGTGCCTGTAATCCTTCTATGTTCCATCATCACTCCTCAAATGGGATTACTGTCCTCTTAGTGTACGTGGATGATATCATCATATTTGGGACAGATTCTGGCATGATCACCCATCTACAGGCATCCTTATATGAATCTTTTCATATGAAAGACTTAGGGTCACTCACATATTTTTTAGGCCTTGAGGTTCATCAGTCGGAAAAAGATCTCATCCTCGATCAACACAAATATGCTATGGATCTGATTGAGACGGCTGACCTTCAAAACTCCACTCCTGTAGATACACTTGTTGAGGCCAATCTTCAACTCGCACACAATACGGGTGATCTTCTTCCTGATGCCACAATATATCGCCGTTTAGTCGGCAGCTATCTCATATGTGGTGAATCTGGTTAGTCAGTTCATGACACAACCACGCCATCTCCACCTCGTTGCTGTTCGGCGCATTCTTCACTATGTTCTTCATACACCATCTCGTGGCCTTTTCTTTCACCATCTCGTGGCCTTTTCTTTCCTGTGGGCAATTCAACTTCTCTCATCGCTTACTCAGATTCTGATTGGGCTGGTTGTCCTGATAGACGACGGTCTACCACGGGTTGGTGCATGTTCTTAGGGGACTCATTGATCTCATGGAAGTGTAAGAAACAAGATAAATTCTCCAAATCATCCACAGAAGCAGAATATCGTGCTATGTCGGCTGCCATCTCTGAAATTGTTTGGCTTCGGGGTCTTCTTTCTGAGCTTGGATTTTCACAATCTGGCCCTACACCTCTCTATGCGGACAATACCAGTGCCATACGGATTACTAAAAATCCTGTCTTCCATGAACGCACAAAGCATATTGAAGTGGCTTGTCATTACATCCGTGATAAATTTGTGCGTGAAGCTATTACTCTTCGTCATGTTCCTACCGGGCTTCAAATTGCAAACATATTTACCAAGGGACTTCCTCGGCCACGACACCAACTCTTAGTTGGCAAATTGATGCTCGTGGATTCACCCGCATCAATTTGAGGGGGGAGGTGTCAAATAGGCCAATGGGCCAAGGTCAGTGGGTCTCAGCCCATGACAAATAAAGCCCAGCTTGTGGGTCAAATCAAATCTCATTTGTAATGATATGTAATTGATTATGTGCCTTACTAGGAGATATGATTAGATGTTAATTAGATTAGGATTACTTTAATTTAGTTAATTGACTCGATCACTATAAACATATATGTAAACATTATCTCTATATATTGAAAGATCGAGACCCTCAAAGGGATCATCGAATTCACAACCTTTCTTCCTCTTGCTGGCTTTGACAGTGGAGAGACCAGTGAGTTTCCAATGAACATATATTTGCATCAAGGATCAACTTTAACCCCTTATCTCTTTATATTGATTATGGATGAGTTAACTGCTCATATTCAAGAGGTACCTTGGTGTGTATTGTTTGCAGATGATGAATTATTGGTGGATCATGGATGAATTAAGAGATAGCATGAATGCAAAACTTTGAAAGATGGTTGGAGGCTTTAGAATCCAAGGGATTTAAGAGAAGTCATACAAAGACAAAATATATAAAATTTGCAAATTTAGAGGGGATGTGCAAAGAGGTGAAACTCTTAAGAGAATTGAATCTTAAGAGATACCACAAAGAGATTCATTCCGATACATTGGCTCAAAAATTAGTAAGGATGGAGAGATTAAGTAAGATGTAAAACATAGAATAAAAGCGGGATGGATGAGGTGGAGACTTCCTTTTGGATTGCTTTGTGTTTGGCGCATACCTACTATGTATTGACATACAAAAAAACCACAAGTGATCCCCACATAAACCTCCTTTGAAAAGAAGAAACAACTTCAAAGGAAACAAATATCATGCAAGTCAAGAAGATGTCTACTTCCAAGGCAATCAGATGTCATTTGAATTGAGGATGGAAGTTTCAAGTTTAGAAGTTAGAGAATCAACACTTGACCATTCAAATAAGGAAGCAAGATCAGAGTTCTAGGCCTCCAACTCCTTCAAAACAAGGGTTAAGAGATGCCTAACATGAATAAATTCAAGTTTCCCATAGTTAAAAATTTCTCAGAAATGCAAAATAGTACAAACAGAGTCCATGTCCGATTAAGATGGTGCAGTCAGACATGGTTCCCATGGTCAACATCTGGTTAACTTTAGGAGATCAAAACAAGATGAAACATCAAAACAAGATGAAACCTTCTTCATGATCAAAGAAAATGCCCTAGAGGTGTTCCTCAAAGTTTCACAGCCAACAGAGGTCATTTGGACTGAAATCCAAGAAAATACAGGCAAAAAACAGTCCATGTCTGATTGATCCGACATGGGCTTTGAAATCAATATTTGGTCAACTTCTAAAAGTCAGAAATTGGTGAAATCTTCCTCATAGTTTAAGAATATGTTTAAGAAGTGTTTCTTAAAGTTTCAAAACAAATGGAAACCATTTGGACCAGAAATCAAGAAATAATCAGCCCAAAATAGAAAATCAGCATTGACAGTCGGTCCATATCCGACTGGTTGGACATGGGATCTAGTGAGCACATTTGGTGCACTTCTTGAATTCAAAACTACTCAAATTGCTACAACCACTTGAAAGGCCTATAAATAGACCCCCTTGGGCATGCATTTGGGGGACTAATCACAAGAATTGAAGAGAATTATCAAGAAGTCAAGCCTTTCTCTCACTCCAATTCCAAAACCTCTCAGAACTACCTGTAACCACCTCTCCAAAAGGTGAAATTCAGCCCAAAACTCAGTAAACACACTCCCAAAATCTCTCAAACTTGGTGTTTAACCTCTGAAACATCTTTCCAGAGGATGAAAACAAGTGTCCATGGCCTTTACCCAAAATCCAAGATTTCTCAGGGTTTTCTTTGAGTTTCTCACTTAAAGGAGGAATGTCCTTGACTCTCAAGTGTTAAACAAGCCCAAGGCCCAAAGCCCATTAGTAGTCAAATCCCTTATCTCACGTGGAATTGATTGGGTCAATATTGAGACAACTGTAGCTTTCCTAACTTAGAATAGCAATTGTTGTAATTAGTTGAATTCCTAACTTAGGTTGATGATTGATATAATTAGATTGTTTTCCTTTCTTAGTAGCCTTAATTAAAGGCATGTAAATACCTATATAATGATGTACAATCTTCATAGAAATACACAGAGAAATAATACAATCAGTATTCAATAACTCTCGTTCCTTTCTTGCATTCTAAAATTGTGAGAATGACATGGTATCAGAGCTATGATCAAAGAAGTCTAGGTATTTGTTCTTACACAGCATCAAGGCAATAGATTAGAGAGAAACCAATCTCTCTCGTGAAGAAAGACAGATCAGGGATCTGTTCCGAGAAATCCACAGTGTTTTGAACAAGACAGATCACGGATCTGTATGGTGGCCCACCTCTGATAATCAAGACAACTTCAGCAACCTATCCAGACATGGTCGCCTGGATTTTCTAGGAATATTGAACATTTTTTCAGATTTTTTTCATCTCTTCCAGGTTGGTGATTTACACATTCTCGTCATTGTCCAGATTTTTAATATTGTTTTCATCTGGACCGTCCAGAATCTTGGATCTGTGGTGGAATCCGATCATTCTTTTTTCAGTTGAAAGCAAATTACTGCACTTATTCAGATTAGTGATCTGATCCTTGACCAGATCTTTCAGTGGGGCCCACATAGCAGATCAGCAGGCAAAATCCAGGTCGCCTGGGGTGTTTTTTGGCCTGTTTTTTTTAGTTCTGTGTTGATTTTTTTCTCTGATTGATCAGATCTGAGTATCTACACACAGCACAGTTTCTTATTAGCATTTAGAATTCATCTCTTCACTGTTATTGGATTTTCTTTGCAAACAAGATTTGAAGATGGAAAAGTCTGAGGTTACCTTGATCAAATTCACGGGAAAAAATTATCCCGCCTGGTCGTTTCAGTTCCAGATTTACCTTGAGGCTAAGGAATTGTGGGGTTATATTTCTGGATCTGACCCTAAACCCAAGGAAGATGAGAAGAAGATATCCGCCTGGCTTACTAAGGATGCAAAAATAAAAACATGGATACTAGGTTCCGTCGAACCACATCTGATAATGAACCTCAAGCCTTACCCCACTTCAAAAGCCATGTGGGACTATTTGAAGAAAATATACCATCAAGATAACTCTGCCAGACAATTCCATCTTGAATGTGCAATTGCTGAATATACACAAGGGAATTTGTCCGTACAAGACTACTATTCTGGTTTCCGTACACTATGGTCGGAATACGATAGTATTAAGTATGCGGATGTGGCTGACGATGTGTTAACCGTTATTCAAGACCTTCAGGCCTCTAGTCAGCGAGATCAGTTTTTGATGAAACTGCGGAATGAATTTGAAAGTGTCCGGTCTGCTCTGATGAATCGGACACCACTACCTTCATTAGATGTCTGCTTGAATGAGCTTTTACGCGAAGAACAACGTCTTATGACCTCGGCTCATATTGCTCAACAGAAGACTGATACCTATTCAGTCGCGTTCTCGGCCAATAAAACTTCTCAGCCTCCGCCTCGAGACTTGAGCAAAACCCAATGCTACAGCTGTCAGAAATTTGGGCACCTTGCCTCTCAGTGTAAACAGAAAGTCTACAGTTACTGTAAACGGTCGGGACATATCATCTCTGAATGTCGCCGTCGTCCACCACGTCCGTCAACACAGTCTCAGACTCCACAGTATCCGGCTCAGCAGTATCAGACTTCACAGTCTCCGACTCACACGCATATGTGGCTTCCTCAGTTATGCCTGCTCCTTCATCTGTCTCACAGCCTGGGCCCTCCTCATCTCTCACTCCTGAAATAGTTCAACAAATGATTATCAATGCCCTATCTGCTTTTAGTCTCTCAGGTAAGTCACCTTCATCTTCTACTTGGTTCATTGATTCTGGGGCATCTAATCATATGACAAATTCCACCACCCCCTTCTCCACTATGACAAGTTACAATGGTCCTCTTCAAATTCAAACTGCTGCCGGTGAACATGTTCCCATTACTGCTGTTGGTGATATCCCTGGTCCCATTCCATTGAGAAATGTTTATCTTTGCCCTAATTTAACTTCCAACTTATTGTCCGTAGGACAACTTGTTGAAAATAATTGCAATGTCTCTTTCTCTTCTTCTGGTTGTGTTGTGCAGGACCAGATGTCCGGGAAGGAGATCGCGAGGGGACCTAAGTGCGGGCGCTTGTTTCCACTGGATCTTTTTCACAATTCTAGGAATCTTTTTGACAATAATGTATTTTGTTTTTCTCTTAGAGATAATTGCCAATTGTGGCATAATCGTCTAGGACATCCAAATTCAAAGACTTTCTCTCTTATGTTAAATTCTGGTTTATTAAATAAATCTCCTGGTCTCTCTTCTTGTGTGCCTTTTGACTGTGCTACTTGTAAAATGGGGAAGAGCAAAACTCTTCCGTTTCCTCATTCCACTTCACACACCTCTAAGTGCTTTGATTTAGTTCATAGTGATGTATGGGGGATTGCTCCAGCTCTTTCCCATGCCCACTACAAATATTTTGTGACTTTCATTGATGACTTCAGTCGGTTTACATGGGTCTACTTTCTCCATTCAAAATCTGATGTTTTCTTTGTTTTTAAAATTTTCTTGGCTTATGTTGAAAATCAATTTTCCACCTGCATTAAAATCTTACGATCTGATTCTGGCGGGGAATACATGTCCTCTGATTTTCAACAGTTTTTGCAACAAAAAGGCATTATTTCTCAAAAATCTTGTCCTTATACTCCCCAGCAAAATGGGATCGCTGAAAGGAAAAATCGACATCTCCTTGATGTCACGCGTTCCCTTCTTCTGGAGTCCTCCGTTCCTACTCGTTTTTGGGTTGAGGCACTGGCTACAGCCGCTCATCTTATCAATCGCATGCCATCACCCTCCATTGAGAATCAAAGCCCATATTACCGTTTGTACCAAACCGATCCATCCTATGCGGATCTTCATGTTTTTGGCTCCACTTGTTTTGTGCACTTGCCTCCTTCTGAGAGGACAAAACTCACAGCACAATCAGCTCAGTGTGTGTTTTTAGGTTATGCACCCTTCCAGAAAGGGTTCCTTTGTTATGATCCTCACATTCGTCGTGTCCGTACCTCTAGGAATGTCGTTTTCTTTGAACATCAGTATTTTTTTCAAAAACACATTGATCCTCCTGACTTCTCTTTTGTGTCCTTACCTGGTTTTTCTGACGACACGTCAGTTGTTCGTTTTAATCCCAATTTTGTGTATCACAGACGGAACAGCACAGCGCCTACCAGGGATCCCCCTCCTGCTCTTCCTCCGGCATCTGATCCAACACCGGCAGTTGCTCCTTCCGGCCATTCTTCATTGCGTCGCTCCACTCGGATTTCAGTCCCACCATCCCGTTATGGGTTCTCCCATACTTCCTTAATGGCCACTTTATCTTCCTCTTCCATTCCCCAATCCTATTCTCAGGCTATGCAGGACCCATGTTGGAACAAGGCTATGCAAGAGGAATTGGAGGCGTTAGCACAAAATCATACGTGGGATATTGTCCCATCTCCTGTGGGTGTCAAACCTATTGGCTGTAAATGGGTATTTTCTCTCAAGTTAAAATCTGATGGCTCTTTAGATCGATATAAGGCGCGTCTTGTCGCTCTTGGAAATCGGCAGGAATATGGCATTGATTATGATGAGACTTTTGCTCCGGTTGCCAAGATGACCACCGTCCGCACTATTCTTGCTATTGCTGCATCTCAGTCTTGGCCTCTCTATCAAATGGATGTCAAAAATGCATTTCTCCATGGTGATCTAAAAGAAGATGTTTATATGCGCCTACCTCCGGGCTGCTCATCCGGGGCTGGTATGGTTGCCAAACTACGTCGCTCCCTCTATGGTCTGAAACAAGCTCCCCGCGCATGGTTTGAGAAATTTCAGGCTGCTCTTCTACGATTGGAGTTTCATCCAAGTCCATATGATCCTTCTATGTTCTTACATCGTGCTCCATCCGGGATCACCGTACTTCTTGTCTATGTGGATGACATCGTCATTACTGGTCCTAATGCAACCATGATTCAGGAGCTTCAAGCGTCTCTTCGTCAGACTTTTCACATGAAGGATCTCGGCCCCCTACACTATTTTCTCGGTCTTGAAGTTCATCAATCGACTCAGGGTATAGTTCTAAATCAACACAAATACACTGTTGATCTCATTACCTTGGCTGGTCTTACTGCTTCAGCTCCTGTAGATACGCCGGTCGAATTGAATGTCAAACTCAGTCGCGAGGAGGGCGATCTTCTTTCCGATCCTACTGCCTATCGCCAATTAGTTGGCAGCTTGATCTACCTCACGATCACTCGTCCTGATATATCTTATGCAGTCAACCTGATGAGTCAGTTTATGACTGCTCCTCGTCACCTTCATCTGGCTGCTGTTCGCCGCATCATTCGGTATCTTATCCGCACACCGACTCGTGGGTTGTTCTTTCCATCCAACAATCCTCTATCTCTCAAAGCTTATTCCGATGCTGATTGGGCTGGTTGTCCGGATACTCGCCGATCGACGACAGGATGGTGCATGTTTTTGGGTGATAGTCTCATTTCTTGGAAATGCAAGAAACATGAAAAAGTCTCCAAATCCTCTACCGAGGCCGAGTACCGAGCCATGTCTGCTGCCTGCTCCGAAATTCTTTGGCTCCGTGGTATGCTCTCTGACATTGGTTTTCCAGCAGAAGGAGCTACCCCTCTCTATGCTGATAATACAAGTGCAATTCGGATTACTGAAAATCCGATTTTTCATGAACGCACTAAACATATTGAGGTTGATTGTCACTTCATACGTGATGAGTTTAAACGTGATGTCATCAGCCTTCCGCATGTCTCCACTGAACTTCAAATTGCTGATATTCTTACCAAAGGTCTTCCACGACCACGCCATCAGTTCTTGGTTGACAAATTGATGCTTGTTGATTCTCCCGCATCAATTTGAGGGGGGGTGTTAAACAAGCCCAAGGCCCAAAGCCCATTAGTAGTCAAATCCCTTATCTCACGTGGAATTGATTGGGTCAATATTGAGACAACTGTAGCTTTCCTAACTTAGAATAGCAATTGTTGTAATTAGTTGAATTCCTAACTTAGGTTGATGATTGATATAATTAGATTGTTTTCCTTTCTTAGTAGCCTTAATTAAAGGCATGTAAATACCTATATAATGATGTACAATCTTCATAGAAATACACAGAGAAATAATACAATCAGTATTCAATAACTCTCGTTCCTTTCTTGCATTCTAAAATTGTGAGAATGACATCAAGTACTATTGTGAGTGCCACTTAGGCCTCTTTCTAGATTACCATTTTGGCCCCAGATAGACACAACCTTGGACAATCCGTTGGTACAAAAAAACCAATAACTCCCTTTAGGTTATACAAACACAACCCTTGATAAACAAGTGATGAATTCCAAAGATGACTGTTAGTCAAAAATCAAACTTTATTCCACTAAAACCCCTGGTAAAACATCCTTATTCAGTGGTAGAAGGAATTCAGAACCTTCAGTGGCCATTTTATGGAGAAACAAGTAGAAAAGAGAGGAAAAAAGCAGTCTACTGAGGACCATGTCCGCCCATTCTAAATGATCAGACATGGAGTTCTGTGTCCAGTTATTTGCAGTGAGTAGTGACCGAAATTAGAAATGAGCGCTTTTAGGTGCATTTAGGAGTAGCATCAATAGGCGATAAATTAAGAGAGACTCTTTTGAGATGGTTTGGGCATGTCCAATATAGGCCGGCAACAACACTATTAAGGAAAAGCTTTTCTATTGCAGGTAGATGATCTACCATGGAAAAGGGGTAGGCCAATGAGAACATGGATGGATAAATATGAAAAAGTACAACCTCTTTGGGGATTTGGCTCAAGATAGATCAGAATGGAAAAATAGTATTCAAGTGGCCGACTCCAACATAGATTGGACAAGGCTGTCATGATGACAATGACGACGACATATTTTTTGATACATATCAGTTTTTCCCCCGTTTTTCTTTTGACTCAGCGATACAACACATCTTTTGTATATTTCACCAAATATGTACCTATTGTTTAAATATGCACCAATAAAAAAAAAATGTTCCTATTGTTTAAAATTCACATCAGTACAAACAGGATATAGTGTTTATGTCCAAGACTCAGCAAGTAAAATTCACCCAAAAACCAGCCACTAAGTTCCAGACTTATGAACTTTTTATTGACCCACTTTGACCATTGCCAATCAACAAGGTAGGGCATGATTTAGACATCTTAATGTGCAATAAAGGCGAGCCAAAAATCAGTACAATCTGATGATTGTAATAATCTATTTAAGGGCCCCAAGGGTTTACCGTTTTATGAGTACTTTCATAATATTAAAATTTGAGACCATTAAACAAATAGTCACAATCATCAGATTGTGCTTATTTTGTATGACCCCTATCCATGCTAAGACCTCTCAATATCACCTTATTCCTATGATTGACATACATCAAGTTTGGGCCCATTGAAACGGTCTGCAAGATGAAAACTTGTGGTCAATTCAAATTATCCCATGCCCCCAGTGCACATTGTGTGCACCCCTAGGGGGGCCACCTGCTGGTCCATCCAAGTGGACCACCCCCACACGCCCCATGGGTTTGCAGTTTTGCACCCATGGGAATGGATTGGACCATTGGATCAACTGCACACCCCATGTGAATAAACTAAACCTGTGGGCCCTGGATGATAGGGTTAGAATGATCGGATGGGGCTATCTTTTGTACATAGGAGGGCCCCACCAAGATCTTCAAATTCACCCAGGTCCCATCCCTAGGTGTGCCCGCATTGGATATGGACTATATATATAATCTGGGGCCTTTACATGGATGAACATGATCATCAGGTCGAGCTGGTTTTGGTATGGCCCCTAGGCCATGACAAGGCCTGTCAATCTCACCATATACCATGATTGTTGTGCATTAAGGTGGGCCAACGAAAGGTCTACAAGTTCAAAACTTGCAGCCAGTTCATAACTAGATTTTCCTCAAACGAAGCAATACATTTATGTCTTGAAGCCAGCAGGTCCAACTCCAATTTTTAACCCTTCCATTGAAGTAACTCCACTTATCATAAAAAAATAAAAAATAAATAAATAAATAAATAAAACACGAAGTGGGTGATACTGACTTTCAGCTTTTACTTTCCTTGGGTTATGGTGAAATTTCAATTAAGATGAAAGTAAACGATAAGTAAAAGTTCTATTTAATAGTTAAATTCATATTACAAACATGCTAATAAATATACTCATTTAAGTCCAGTTAAGTTCCTTAGGAACATGATTAATATTCGCTTGAGTTGTGAGTACGCAGTCGTAAGGATATTGCAGTCCAAACCTTGACTGTAATAGAATGAAAAGGAGAAACAAGCACACCTTGATGAAGAACTCTTTAGCTGAAGCTGGAATTATTTCAGAACCAAAATCATTTGCCGTAGGAAAGCGCCATCTGATCCAAGCCATGCAACAATGATGAATATTTAGGCTTCTGTTTCAGACTCCTAGAAATTGTCCTAAGAAACTAGCCAACTATCAAGTACAGAAAATTATACTGAGCATTTGTACTCCTTCCAATTTCCAACTGTAACATAATCTATTCATTTCTCGGTGTTGAATATTCCTAGCTGCTGCTGATTCAGTTTTTCATGTCAGTATATGATTTAAAGATTGAGATGTGTCCCATAATTGGAAGCATCTTGATCATGAACTTAAAATCCGTTGCAATGTAAATATTGTTTGATATAGGCTACTTTTGTTCCTAAGAAGTAGGCCAATTTGTTGTAATTGCTCCTGGATTGCTTTTGTTAAAACCATTGTTAGGTGTGGCATCATATTTTCCATGTTAATATCTGAAGTCTGAGCCAAGTGTAATCATCATCATCATCATTGTAGCATTATCCAATTGAATCATGGTTTTAAAATTAAAACCGGTGAGTGGTGGGTTTCTAACATTTTACTTGATATGCAACTGTTTTAGTACTAGTAACAGATGGTGCTTTTTTTTTTTTTTGCTATTTCAGTCCGAGACCCTAAGATATGTAGGAACTCTGTTTTTAACTCCCTTGTTGAATATTTTCTAAACAACATGTCTCTTATAGGAGTTCCAAGTCCCACATCTAATATGGAAAAAAAAAATCAAAATTTATCCTGTATTTTGTAAAATTGCTCGAGTCCCACATTGACTGGTAATAAGAATTGGAATGAAATTGAGGAGAGCTGTATAAATTCTCCTCAGATCATCACCTTCTTTGCACCTGTACAAATGTATATAGAACTTGAACAGCCATACCTTAAAAGATTCAAAAGTATCTCCTTCTTGAAGACATACACTCCCATAGAAGCTATGTAAGGCTTTTTTTGTGCCTCATCTCTTGACAGCCCCAAAACTGTAGTATCCACCTCCTAAAGAGTTTTTACATATTTACAACGCAGCATTTCAGAATAACTTTATATACTAAAGAAAATCCAATTATATCATAACTTTTGAAAGTTAAAAAAAAAAAAATACGGAACATCTGAATTGGATGGTTACCATTGCCTTCAATTCTTCTCCTTTAGGTTTTTCACTAAATGAAAGAACCCTTCCTTTATTGTCAATCTTCATTAAACCAAAATCGGAGGCACGGCTGTCAGGGAAAGAGCAGATTTAAATGGCTAATTTGAAATCTCATGTGAACAGTATGAAAAACATTGAACAGGCCTTCTCTAATCTAAAGAAGAAGAAACTATGATATTGAAACAAGCCTTCTCTGACTGAAACACAACACTGAAAAGTTATTTTGGTAGTAAATTTTGTTAGATTTTCAGTAGGGAAAAATAGATGCTGATTAATTCGTAAGATACCTGTCATCCATAGGTAGACATGAAATTGTAATATCAGCACCACTTTGCCTGTGATTCTGGAAATGAAGCAAGAAAATCCCAGGAATTGTTAAAGCACAGAAGATATGATACAGTCATGAATAAATTTAATGCAGAACTAGAAATAAAAAGTAAGCAACCGTGTACCTGAACAAAGTCCATATAGTCCATCCGGTACAAATGATCTCCGGAGAGAATCAGCACATCCTCAATGTCCTTACTTCTTGGGTCCTGTAGAGTCAAATTAAACCATATCCTATGACAATCATGGCTGACAACAATGACAAGTTGCTAAAATTATTGAATACTCCCACATAAATCTAAGATGGATAGCAGAGAAGTCATAACACAAATCTGAATTGTTGGTTGATATGAATAAAAGTTAAGATAAAAGAAGAGTTTTTCAACTCAACATATGCTTGGAATAGTGATTCTCCATTATTCTTTGAACCCTCAAGATTATATTGTGTACCTCTCCAAGGAATAGTGTTCAAACTGTTTCAACGCAATGTGGAAATGGAGAACTACTAGTACAATCTAAGAAAACACATTGTAAACCACTCGCACTGAAAATACATTAAATGGGTAAACAAGTGACAGTTTATCTACATGAAATAATGTCTGACACTAATCCGTGGACAAACGCAGCCACCATGGCTCGTAAAAGTTGTAATCTTCGTGTTCATAATCTATCCCATGCTCCTGCTTATTATCCTTGAAAAACCAATTCTACATCAGAGTATCAACTTCACAACTACCTTAACCTAAAGTCATTATTATCTTATTGAACATTCCCCCAACACAATCTCTTCCTACTACAATGCTTGAACAATGAACATCCTACATAGCACCTTTTTGGCACTGTTGAGTAGTAGTAGCAGCTCAGGAATTTGTAGTGCCATCATGAATGAAGAATATAAGTGTACCTTTTTATTAAAATCTATAGGTATTCTCTCTCCATGCAACACAAACAATAACATTAAGCACACGAACACAAAAAGACTCTAGCAAGTTTAAAAATAGGGGAAATTTTTTTCCAGTGCATATAGAGTGAGATAGTTGTTCAGGTAGGTAGCTTTTTCCAATAAGATCACCTTCATTCTAGAACCCTTAAAGCAAGAAGAAACTGAATTACATGTTACCCTTTCGTTTGGTAATTGAGGGGCTTAAGTTATGATTTATGATGGATCATTCTTTCCTTGCGCATCAAATGCAACAACAGACTAGAATGCCAGTCACTGATCCTATTCCTTTGATCTTGATGTTGAACAAATCATATTATTTTCCTTCAATTAGAATCCTTTAGTATCATAATGCTGTCATACTTCTTTCACAAATGAACCTAAGTGAACTGAGTGAAATCAGATGAGTATAATATATCACAAGGTTAGCATTTTGAGAATCTAAACTAAAATAACAAGTGGTACCTCAAAAAGCCAATGAAACTGTCGAACAGCATCAGCAGTACCCTGAAACCACTTCTTGCCTGTCTCTCCTGGTGTTTGAGTGGCTGCTAGTACCTAGAATGTAACAAGATAATTTCAGGGCATCTTTCTAGAGAAAAATTTTCTTCACATTTGAATTGAGTAAATTCTGTAATCAAGGCAA
Organism: Litsea cubeba; assembly: GCA_012931725.1. Classification (NCBI taxonomy): domain Eukaryota; kingdom Viridiplantae; phylum Streptophyta; class Magnoliopsida; order Laurales; family Lauraceae; genus Litsea; species Litsea cubeba. The sequence continues at coordinate 49,359,794 of CM022950.1, read as the reverse complement.
GTGTGGACTATAGAATTGGAATGGAAAGACAGAAGTATTGAACAAGATGGAATACAGATACATTATCAACTGAAAGTACCTGGGTTCTAGGATTTAATAGCTCAAAGATCTAGTATTTTGCTTCATGAAAGTAGGGAAATTCTTTTTGCTATTGGAAAAAAAAATTATTTGCATTCATCTGAGAGGAAAATGGAATTTCACTGGAATTGCATGAGCTTCAACATGACAAGAAATACTAATAATTGGTAGCTAGATCAGAAACTCTGAAAACATCTATATTTGAGCAACATTATCAACAAACTCAATACTCTTAACCATCTGTGAACCAGATCAAGGATTACAGTACTTTGAAAATCTGTATATAAACAATTGGTTATATTAATGTATGAATCAAGCATGATATGACTTGCTCAAGCTATGCTTGTTCATCTTTATAATCAAGACTACTAATATGATAAACAAACCAGCTGAGGAAACAATATGAAATAATAAAGATTAGGCAATGATACTTTTAGGGCACATTTGCGCAGCTGCATTTCCATAGAAAATACGTGGAAAACTTTGCCATTTTACTATAGCAAAAGTTTTCCACATTCGATGCTACTGTTTTTCCAGGAGGAAAAGCACAAAAATGAGCTAAATTTTCTACGATTCCAAAGAAAAGTTATTTAGTTAGTTATATATTTATTTAATTTTTTTTTGGGGGGGAGGGTGTTTTAGGAAAAAGAATTTTCCATGGAAGAGCAAAAAGTCCACGAAACCAATTTTCCACGTATGTACATAAACGTGCCCTTAAGATCATATGTGACGCAATCAAGGAAAGCCAAATCCTCATAATGGTGAACCCAATGAACCCCAATCTTCAATCAAACAATCAATTAAATGCAAATGAAGGAGGAATTTGTTTGTCTTCAATTCATTGAGAGACAACTCAAACCAAGGAGAAGGGATAGAAAATTACACACAAAGCAATTTTATCAAAGAGAAAAAATTAACATAAACAAGCCTAAGGGCTGGACACCCCTTTACAATGATTAAATAGTGCTAAAAAATCCTTAAAACCCATATCCAAACTTTTCATTTAAATAGGATCTATTGCAACTTAAATTATTTAAAGAAGTATAAAAGTCAAGAAAGGATTGGAACTTCCAAAAGCTGAATGAACGCCCTTGCTCCCTTGGATTGGATGGCCAAATGGGACCATTGAGGGGGATAATTTGAATCCTCATCAAATAAGCACTTTTATCTTTCAATTTGAGCCCCATTTTAATCCCAGCTTGACCATCCAATGTTTTGAGCCCTTTTTCCTTAGTTGGGCCCTGATTGAGATGGACCAAAAGGCCATTTGTTCGATCAAGCTGATCCAAATAATGAAGGGCTTGATCAATCATATGATCCACTAAATCTATTCCATTTGCCCTTGTGTCAATATGTGACTTTGCTTTCATACATTACAGCTAGTTGTCTATTACCTTAATAAACTTCTCCCTTCTTTGTTAATATAGAGTTTACTTTCTAATAGAATCATTACTGTTGGTTTTCAAAGAGATAGTACCTTGAAGAATTAGTTCCTGCATCACAACCATTTATCTTGATTAAATGCTACTAACACATTTAAAGGAGATTCAAAAAAAAAAAAAATTACCTCAACATAACCATCTCCAAAGTTCACTCCACTGGAGAAGTTGTAAGCCCGAGCAAGATGCCGATTCAGGGATGCCGAATTGAATTGAGTGAGAATGTAAACTTTATTGATTCCACTGTTTATGCAGTTGCTCATTGGCACATCAATCAACCTGTATGCACCTCCAATGGGTACCTGAAAATCCAAGTATGTATATCTTGGCTTAAAATTAAGCAGGGAACCTTTAAAGAAAGTAGAAAATTATTAACTGACAAGAAATGATCAAAAAAAAAAAATCAGCAAGAAGTTAATACATGCCAACTTCCAAGCTATTTGCTCTCTAGTTAGACCAAAGCTGCATATTGGTGTTTTGGAATGACAATATGGAGTCTCCTGTTCGGCATATCGTGGCATTCTATTTGGGATTCTGGTATTTTAATGGGGTTTTACCCGAAAAATCTCCTTAGACCCCTATGTAGGGGTTGTAAATGAGTCCCCGATTCTTCGATTATCCGAAGGTTCCGACCCGCTGCGATTCGGATCTGGGTCTTTATTTTGGTCCCGATAAAAAAATGGTTCCGGTTTCGGATTTTTTTTTTTTAACCGATACCTAAACGGGTCTGATTCTGGATCCACAGTCGCTCAGACCCATGGACCCGGGACTCAACCCAATATACACTAACCTAAGGTAACTTTAGTATATGAGAACAGAACCATTTTTACTTTTCTACATTAGGGTTTTCTACTTTTCTACATCTCATTGCCGTTTTAGATGTGATTTCTGAGTTTTTGGTTAAAAGTGTCTGTTATTGATAGACAAAATGTCACATTAGTGTTTGCTTTTGCAGGTACATGATTCAATTGAAATGTGGAAAAAGCATAATTTTTTTAAAAAGAAAATTACAGGTATTAGTCTAGACCCGGAACCGGAACCGGAACCAGTTTTCTAGTTCCGAACCAGGTCCGGTTCCGGTTCCCCTTCTTAGAAAACAGTTCCGGTTCCACCCTGGACCCGGACCGGAACCGACCCGTTTAGAACCCTAATGCCTCTCTCCCAATGAATCCCAAACTTGAAACTCATCCAACCATTTTTCACAGTTGAGTTCAAAATTTTAAAAAAAATTATACCTTCTAAAATTATTAAACTTGATGCCTATAGATCAGGGGTTAGAATAATCTAATGCTTTTGATTATTTTGTATCCCTTTGTCTCATTGAGATCTTTTTATCCCGCACCTATTTATGATGGGTTTTGCCTCATATGGGCCCCATAGAAGAGTCCACACAGCTTCATATGCCGATAGGTCTTACCAGAATAAAACTCATAATATATGTGACATGACTATTCTATAATAAACTAAAAAGTATAAATAATCATTGTTATGAAAATTAAAATCATTTTGCAAATCGTTTAAGGGGATAAATCGAATTGTATTGTAAATGTATCATGAATGGTAGGAGTTTTTGTTTTTATTATAAAAAAAAAATCAAAGTAAAAAATATAAAAAAAGTAGTTATTAATAATCCATACAGTTTTCATCCATTGCCGCTTAAATACAATTACAAATAAGACTACGATACAATCATTTGAAAAACATCATTGTCATATAATGTGTAAATAATTAAATATAATTAAGATATCAATGTTAGTAGGGAAAATAAATGAGTGCGATTTTTTTTTCTTTGTTCTCTTTAAATCAAAAGATAGAAACAAAACTCAAATCATCAATCTCACATGTTAATGTGTCTTGAATGAAGAAAAGAATTGGATACAAATAAAAAAAAATTTGAATACAGGACAAAACCCTAAAAAATTTTAAGAGCTTTTGGTAACCACTAAATAACCTTTTAAAAATAGAAATGATAATAGAATAAATAAAGATAAAAAAGTAAAACAACAGAGAATTAGTAAATGTTAACCTTTTTTCTTTGTTACAGATTGTGGAAATGCACACAGTAGAAGGAAAATATGAAGTTATAAGAGAATCAAATTAGGAACAGACACATAAGAGGAAATTTATCCATAACTTCAATAAACGTGAAAAAAAAAGGGAAAAAGATAACATAGAATTCTTTGAAATGGTATAGTCACGTAAATAGAAGACGTGAAACATATAGCCCCTATTAGAAAGAACTTTTTTTTTTGGTAAAGTTATTACAAAGACCTTAATGAAATATGTCATAGTTGGTACAATAAAATATGCACCATATCATTCAGTTTTTTTATTTTTTTATAACGGAGGGTATCCCAATCCTATGGGCTGGATTTATTCTTCCGGGCCCAAGAGGAGCCGGGTAAATCCCTTATGATACTAGTGTGGTAGCGCAATTTCGAACCCTCAACCTCCACCAGGATCATTCACTTATTTTTCCATATGAAACCCTGTTAATATAGATTTAGGGTCATTCCCATAAGGGTATGTATGTCTATAATATTTGAGGATTGTAATGATTGACAATACTACTAGAAAACTGATCCAGAGCTATGACTTGATTTTAGTATGAGTTTTTTTTTTTTTTTTTACTTGGTAGAGTTGACTTTAGACTTCTCCGTGTTTTTTTTTATATATATTTTTATTTTTGTTCCCTGTGATTTTAATTGTGTTTTACAACAAATCTATTTAATTGCGGGCCTAACAAGAATGATTTTTTTTTTAAGGATTTTACGGGAAAAATCTCGGAATTTGGTCATTCCTCAAGAAGGGTCACCGCAAATTGTGTAGCACCAACTCGGTCTTCCCACCACTTTTTTGTACTTTTTTTCTAAGCGACGATAGCGTCGCCCAAAAAAACTTGGGCGACATTAGCGTCACTGCTGCGAGGCGGAAAAGCTGTGAATACAGGTTTTTCTCTGTTCATAATGGTGGAACAGCTATGAATACAGGTGTTCCTCTGTTCATATTGGCGGAAAAGCTATGAATACAGGTTTTCTCCTGTTCATATTGACAGAAAAGCTGTGAATACAGGTTTTTCTATGTTTATATCGACTGAAAAGTTGCGAATAAGGTTTTCGTTTTCCAAACCTGCAAATACAGAGCAGCCTTTCTATCTCTCGGTTTTCTTATGGATGGGTTCATGGGTTGAGGGTAAGCTCTACATGATAATCTTACGAGCATAAGATTATTATCAAAACTATTCTTCCATGTTATGTCTGTTATTTTTTTCTTTCTCTTCTCTTTCACTTTTTGAGATAAATCTTGAGATATGTACTGCATATGAGATTTATTTGACCTATGACCAATCCCCATATAGGATATAGGTAGGACTATGTGGGTCGATTGCAGGTTGAGTTACCCCTATATCATATATTATACATGCATATAATAAGTATGAGTTACGTTACAAACTTCCCCGGGCGTTTTGACACGTGTCATCGGTGATACACAAATCAGATTTTCTCTCCTAAAGGATAGGCCACCCTGATTTTCTCTTTCAGGCCTAGGACCAGGAGAGCCGGTATAAGTAGGAAGAGGAAGCCTATAAAGTGGGAAGGATAGGCCACACAATTGGGAAGAGGGGCATTCATATCCCTCGGTAGGCACTAGTGGGATGGGCGGGCTGGGGGGTACACACGCCCCTTTCGTTCCAAATTCTCTTTTTTATTTTTATTTTTTTCACATTGGGCCCTCAAAAATTTTGAAAAACCTTCCAATGTTATAGAATTTAGTTTTTTACATTTTTTTTTTTTATAATAGTGGCTCCCCGGCCAGGCAAGTTTCATGGTTCCTCCCCTGGTCTAAAGGGGAACTATTCCCCCCACAGGAGATCATGTTTTGAGGGCCTCATAAGTCAATATACATTAGATAAGGTTAGATGAGTGTCGATGTTTATCTGATCAAATCATTATAACCGTTTGATCTTCGGATCTCAATCTTAATAAATTTGGGGCATTTGGGCGGAGGTCCTTCAACTGTGGCTTTTATTGCAAACGGTCCACAATATTTTATCGTACTGACAACAGTACTCTTGTAAAAATAATTCACTGAAAAAGACAAAAACGCCCTTGTACACTCAGCAAAAGCAGAACTCAGATAAATTTATCTGAGTTTTGGCAAAACTCTGATAAAACTCAGATAAGTTTGCCAAAACTTAACAATAATTCAAATATAAAACAATATATGTCAGATCAAATTCTAATATAAAACAGTCAGATCAAATTCTAATATATAACAGTAAATACCAAACATATCTTCCTGACCACACACTCAAATCTCATCTCCATTCTAATTAATTTATCTTCATCAAATCTCATCTCCATTCCAATTTCTCTTCATCTTAGGTCCTGTAGGCCCTTCCTCCTCATAAATCTCTTTTGGGAAAACCTTAACCAGATTCTCGAGAGAAGACTTGAGTTTATCAGGAACCAATTTCTCCACTACATTTGACTTCTCGATGTAGTTTATTGTAGGACCCCATTTCCTAGCATAGTTTATCCATGGAGGCTCAATGATTGAACCCATATAATCTGCAGACACAACCTCAAAACGAGTTCCTGTGCTCATCATCACCTAACTGAGTTGTCTTAGTCTGATATCAAATAAAAATGACTTTAAATGAGTTTATTTTTTTCAAACTCGGATAAATTTGTTTTGGTCCAAACTCAGATAAATTTGTTCGAAACTCAAAAAGTTGTTCAAAACTCAGATAAATTTATATGAGTTTTTGTCCATTTTATCAGAGTTTCTGGGAAATTTATCTGAGCTCGGTGACACCAAAAGTCAGAATACGGAAAATCGAATTCTAATAAAAATCGAAAACCAAAACAAGAACACTTGATGACCATGATCCAATTGAGAAAAGAGAGAGAGGGAAAACAAGCAAAAGAGCAAACTGCTCTCTTTCAAATCAGTTGCAGAGAGAGAGATTTGGAAGAGACTTCAGATGAAAGAGTAAGTTGTAGAGAGAGAGATTTGGAAGAGACTTCAAATGAAAGAGTAAGAGAAAGTAAAATCATTTCTATCTTTGAAGAAATGAAAGAGAGAGAATCGGAAGTCATGGTGGCGACGGTCCGACAGAAGGTTCTCTGCAACGATATTGTACAACCATGGAAAGGAACGAAGATGAAAAATGAGAGAGAAGAAGGAAGAAGTTCTCTAGGATAACAAAGAATAAGAGAGAATTTGGCCTAGGAATGAGGGTTGAAAGGGGCAAATTAATCATGAAAATATATGACGTGGCATGTTAGGGACCTCTCACCAAAATATCTTCAGTTGTTGGACTATAGACATTAGAGAAAAAATTGTTGGACTGGATGCCTTAGAAGACCGTGCTCAGATACTGTTGGCTAATTTACCTAATAATAATTTTAGCGGGCGTCATTCTTTTTGGATTCCAACAGTAACAGTTAGATGATTGTCAAATAGAGCTTGTGGTGATTCACAAGGGATTAGTGGGGGTGAAATGGTACCTTCAACATATGTAGGTTAGTTGACCTGTAAAATAAGGTAGCTTGCACATAAGGGGAACGTTCTCGTTTGAATATTTCTCTAATATGGATCTGTGTCTGTGTCTGTGTCTGTGTCTGTGTTTGTGTTTGTGTTTGTATTAAAACTATATACAGAGACAGATCACTTTTTTGGCAGCCCCCTAATAGGCTTTCATACATAGGTCACATCTCGATCTGGTCAATCCAATAACTTAATGTATAAACTCTGCTTAAATCAACGTTGATCATAATTTCACACTGCTTGGGACATTATTTGTCATTAAATTTTATCATATTAAGTTAGTTCGATGTATAACCATTAAACTTTGAGGACCTAAAATTAAATTTTAAAATTGGCTTGATGCTTCATAATCCTCTAATCCATATCCAAACTTTCTATTACTGTGCCTCTTTTGGGTTTGCATGCATCCAGATGGCCACCACAGTAGATGGGCCCCACATTAGATGCTTATGTTTGCGAGTGACGGGTGGCAAAATCTAACCCGACCCATATATAACCCGCATAACTTACCCATAATAAATACATTTCAGTCGCAGTTTGGACAACCTGACCCACATTAAAATGGGTCGAGTTAGTGTTGAGCCCGTATAAGCAACGTAACCCATTAAAATGTTTTGGGACTACCTACATATATAAACCTATGTAAAACGGTTTGGTGGTTCAATGTTTTGGTACAAAGAACAAATTATTTATAATGGAATGAGCCAAGCTATGTTGGGTTTTTTTACCCCGTGCCATTGAAGCTCAAATATAGCCACATTGAGGTTGGGCCGGGTTAAACTGGTTGACCTGCAATGGATGTGGAGGTCGGGTTGGGTTGACCCGCACCAGGTGTGGGTTGGGGTCCGGTTATGTGACCCATTTTAAAACGGGTTGGATACGAGTTGGTGTTCAACCCATTGAGACTCTGGTTGACCCACTAGACCCGGCCCATTTTCACCCATATTATATACTATGCGAGAATAAATAAATGGGATTTGACATATTAATTCCCCTTAAACCCTATTTCCCCAATTTCATGACTAAAAAACTATTAATGCCACTCTGGTCCACAATTCTTTTTTACTTTTCTGCCCCGAATCTCATGATATCATGGGAGTTCAAAAACCCATAATATTATGGGATCCAGCCATGTCCATAAGAATACTGTCTAGGCATTTTAATGTCCGGGCTTTTCAACTTTTAACATTTGGATTCAATGATATCATGGATTTTTAAACTCATGATATCATAGGATCCAGGGCAAAAAAGTAAAAAAAAAAATAAAAAAATTCAGTCATGAGATTAGGGATCCAGAATTTAAGGGAGATCAATATGTCAAATCCCCATTAATAAATGCCAAAAAAGTGGCATGGCATGTTGTGTAGAGCATATAAATAGAGCATGAACAAAATAAATAAAATAGAAGTGAAGGTTAGTGTTGTGAATAGAATGGAGTGGCAAAGAGACATACAGCAGGTTTAGCTCTCCTCTTGGTGAGAGGGAAGAGACGAGTTCCTGCTCCTCCCCCAAGTATCACTGCCACAACTGTCCGAGGACTCCTCTTCTCCATCTCCAAGTCTCTCAACTGCAAACAAAAGAAGAAAAAAAAAACCAGAGTTTTCCTCTTAGTTTTCAAGGTAATTAACCATGATGATGGAACTATGCAATATAGGGCCCACGTAATCTTCAAAGGTAAGATTAAATATAGGGGAGTGCTATTGGCACCGCATATTTTTCTCTCTCCACCGCACTAGAAGACAAAAAAAATATTTTTTACTAAACTATCCCTCCCCTCCTCCTCCTCCTCCTCCTCCCCCCTCCTCTTCCCTTCCTCTCCCACCCTCCACCCTCTTCCCTTCCTCTCCCACCCCCCCCCCCCCCCGTCTCCGGTGGGGGAGGGAGCCTCGGCCGGCAGCCCGCGGCGGGCTCCCTCCCCTCTCCCTCTTTCTTCCTCCCTCCCTCCCTCCCTCCTCTTCCCTTCCTCTCCCACCCTCCACCCTCATACCCCCCCCCCCCCCAGTCTCCGGCGAGGAGGGAGCCCCGGCCGACTGGCCGGTCCCCCTCTCCCTCTTTCTTCCTCCTTCCCCTTCCATATTCTTTCCCTCTTATCCCTCTCTCCCTCCCTCTCCTTCCCTCCCCTACTCCCCCACTCCCCCTCGCCCTCCCCCTCCCCCTCCCAGTCGCCGACGACTGGGAGGGGGAGGGGGAGGGGGAGTGGGGGAGTAGGGGAGGGAATGAGAGGGAAGGAGAGAGGGAGAAGAGGGAAAGAAAATGGAAGGGGAGGGAGGAAGAAAGAGGGAGAGGGAGAGGGGGAGGGGGAGGGGGAGAGGGACCGGCCAGCCGGTCGGGGCTCCCTCCCCGTCGGAGACTGGCGGGGGGAAGATGAGGGAAGAGGGTGGAGGGTGGGAGAGGAAGGTGGGGGGAAGATGAGGGAAGAGGGTGGAGGGTGGAGGGTGGGAGAGGAAGGGAGGAGGAGGAGGAGGGAGGAGGGGGGAGGGGTAGTTTAGGAAAACTTTTTTTTTTTTTTTTTTGCGGTGGGAAGTGAGATTTTCGTGGTGCCATAGAGCCCCCCTTAAATATAACATTCATCTGCCCATTTTAGTTTTTGAGCTATGATGTTTAAGCTTAAACAGAAATATATATTGATGTGAGAACTAGTTCTCCCCTATTATATAAGAATTTTTTTGTGGGGCCCACCTAACAACCCATCCAAATCATGCACAAATAGAGATCCCCCTTGATAGTTACTTATTCCAAGGATTGGCACACATCCGAATGGACTTAAACCGTTGGATCGAGGGTTGAATCTTTTTCTCAATATGAAGCCATTAAACTTGTGGGTCACGGATGAAAGGGTTAGGGGTATGGGTTTGAGATCAAACTTGATATTTGGGGTGGACTCAGATACATCTTTTCATCTCCTAGTCCCATCCCCAAAATGAGACTCACATTTGGGTCCACAAAAAAATTCTCATATAATAGACGAGAACTAATTCGCACCTGAATATTTCTGTAACTTAAATATAACATTCACCGCTAGATCTAATGTTCTCTAAAATCATATCCGTATTTCAGATGAAATTTACATTAAAAAAAAACAAAAGGCCACTCCATTTTTCAGATGGCCCCAGGTATACGGGCCAGTAATATTTACCATTACTCCTGTACGCATCCACCATTTGCAGTGGGCATACTGGCTAAACAGTAAAGTGGGTCCCAGCTGAGGAACAATTAAATCGTTTGCAAAGGTGGGGTGCTAGGGGTGACAAAATCTAACCTGACCCGTATTTGACCCACATAACTCAACCCACAGATATATTAAGTAAGCGTGGCAGGTAAGAAAAACCAAACCCGCATTTAAACATGTCAAGTTAGGTCAACCTGTATCATCCACATAACCTGCAATCTTCATATTCCTCGTGACTTTTGAAATCCATCTTAAGGTTGTAACCTACCCTTTGATGTTTTAGGCTTTTAGCTAACTTGGATTTCATAAGGTAAAGAGCACATTTCCCTCTACTTCCTCTTATTACCCTCTACTTTGTATGGCACAAAATCCATGAAAAAATATGCAATTAGCGTCCTTTTATAATTTTTTTTTCCTGTAACTATTTTTTCTCCCCCTATCTATTTCCTATTCCGCAGCATAACACAAACAAACCTCTCAATTCTGGAATATTTCATGGCCAACAAGGGGTGGGGGTTTTTGACCCTTCTCAGCCCCTCACCAAATAGTGAAGGGCCTATGAAAGGTGAAGAGATATAGGTTATGTGGGTCGGATTTGGTTGACCTGCATCAAATGTGAGTTGGGTTATTTCACCTGTTTTAGTAAACAGGTTGAATATAGGTTGTAGTCTGATCTCTATCCGGGCCTGCCAATGTGAGCAAGTGTTGATGTTTGCCTAGTGGGAATTTTCAGCTACTTATGGGTTCCGGAGAACGTTTCCTCTACTGTACACAAACATCCAATAGCTACTACGTACTAAGTAACACATTGATCCATACGTATATCACTCTTCTCACATGTGGGACTTCTCTTCCTACAACCTCCTCGTCCCACTTGTCACTTGTGTGGGCTCTCTTGGAAACATCCTCGTCTTCACATCTGATCCAAGGGTGGCTACAACTATAAAACAGTTACCGAACAAATATTTTTTTAAATGGCAACTTTCTCATCCAGTAGTTTGTAGCCATGGTTTAATTACAGTTTGAATCACAGTGGTTGGTACAAAATCATTAGTTGGGCTCACATTTGAAATCCATATTGCTAAAAATCACTCTCTCACCTTTGAACTATCATTTCATAAAGTTTTAATGATAGTTCAAGGTGCGACTAATTTTAGAGAATCTCTAAGTCCCTGCCTAAGACAGTCCAGATTAACTAAATCTTGTAGTAAGATGGGCCATGCATCAAAAGATCTTAGATGGGAGAATACCACCCTTTAATTTGGTGTTCACCAAATACACTGTTAAAAGAAGCCAATATAGCAACATCAAACATTCAATTTTCTTTAATTTCTTTTCTTTTCTTTTTAATCCACAGAAATATTGGATGGCTAGGATCTTGTAGTCTATCCAGTTCCTTATGGACTAGTGTGGACCCCATTTAAATATAAGAACCTAATGGATGAAGAAGGAAAAGAGAGAGAGAGAGAGAGAGAGAGAGAGAGAGGAGAGATGACTCACCTTAGCCTCACCAGCAAAATCTGCTGTCAAAGACATGCAGACATAGCGTTTGGGAGTCTTGGGTTGGGCCTCTATCATCCCCATGCATAGCTGATTCAGCTTCTTCCCCATCAGCTCTCCATTGCTAAATTTGGCAAGCCTCTCTCTCACATTCCTCTTTGCCAATCCACCATCACCACGTAAGTGGCCCACTGACCACAAAGAGATCCCACCCTCCATTGCTACTGCCATCTTCTTCTACTTTCTACAGCAATTCAAAGAGAAAAAAAAAATGAAGGGATTTATACAATATGCAATGACAGTAGTACTTGTAGAGAGAGAGAGAGAGAGAGAGAGAGAGAGAATCCATGATATGGGGTATTAGTCATGTTATCCAAAGGTAACAGCATCCACCAATTCTCAATTTTGTTTGGTAACAGCATCCACCAATTCTCTGTTTTGTTTGGGCCGTCCATGATAGCAAATGCATTTACCAAATCACCCCCTATTTTGTCTTTTGGGTTTACATCTTAAGTCACTCCCATATAAAGTCCATCATCGGTGGGGCCCACCTTAACATAGTAACATATAGCTGCTCAAAATCATGTTCCACCCTTTGGTTCCAGGGTTAATTTCAGTCCGACGAATTTGGCCCACCCTCAGATCGATCACATGTAAAGATTATGATTCACTTTCTTTGGTTTGAAATGAATCTAACGGTGGAACCGACCACAATCAGTAATCCCACATCATTCGAATACGCGTAGGATTGTGAATTGATTTAGCAGTTTGGATTTAAGAGATGGGCCCCTAATAAATTTAAGGGCAGCCCATAGCGGATCTGATATCCTAATTTCAACACATGTTACATTGAAGTATTAAATCTAACAAGTGGTTTATAGTGGGATTAATATCAAATTAGTCCGAGTCAAATTTATAGAGAGTTAGGTGACTGTAAATGGCTTAAATTTACCAAAAGTGGGCCTGCTGTATGAAATAAAAGCAGTTTGATTTGAACAGAAAGACCCACTTTTCTTAGCCATTAAATGGGACCCAATTTTCTGGTGATAATCCTTTTTTGACCTGTAAAAGTTTACAATGCCGTGATATGGAGGATGTGTGTTTGAGTTTCACGTGTGTCAGGTGCAGAGTGTGTTTGTACATGTGAATTATCTATCTTTGTATTCATACAGAGGTGATGATTTGGACTTTGAATTTGATTAAAACAAAGGCCAGTTTGGTCTTCCCATTTAGAGAATGGGAATATTCACTGGCAATATCATTTAAGTATATTCTTGTTTTCCAAGGTGGAGTGTAAACGGGTCGGGTCAGAGCTGGGCCATGTTGAACCCGCACCCAACTCGGGTCAGGATTTGGGTCGGTTCCTGCTTAATAAATCTGGATCCAACTCCAGTGGGGGTGTTAGAGCTATATGATATAATGACCATGCAATGCTAGGGGTGATAAATTTGAAGAAGTACAAAAGCAAAGATTAGAATAAAATGCAAATAAACACTTCACAATGGCGAATAAGATTTGTTTGATTCACGACTAAGGGCCTGTTTGTTAATATATAATTCATAGGAATTCGTGGTTAAATGATCTCTATACTTAAAAACTTTGTAAGTGGCGAGCAGTGAAGGATATGGGGTGAGGGGTGAGGGGTGAAGGATACGAGATAGCTTTGCTTATGGAACTTGACTTTTCTGGAATTAAAATTGCTATTGTGATAGTTGGGTGTTTATTTTGCACCTTCACTTAATTCAATATCCATAAAAAGAAATGATTATTAGATGCTCATTTTTCGATATTCGCCTTTGAATCCCTGATTTCATATTTTTTGCCACTTAGAACATGAATTCCTATATATTTAAACCCTATATGTTCATGTAATTGAATTCCTTAGACTATATTATTAAGAGGTTAAAAATAAAGAACGAAAAAGTGAATCTTAAAAAAATGACTGTCAAATGAGAAAAAATTATGCCCCAGTCAAAAGGATATCATCATCTCACCCTAATGAATCAAAAGATCAAATCACCTTTCCTTTTTGAATCAAGGGAAAATAGAAATGAATACTCAACCGTCACCTATTTATTTATATTTTGACCATACGTACGCTTACCTAGAGAGATGGATTTCCCTTTTGGATATTTTCCTACAGCTACTTATACAGTTTCCATGGACTAAAATCCACTTGACTGTGTTATATCAAGTAAAATTATAAACTATGCAATATCACATAATGAATATAATCCGTTCTAATCCAACAAAAGGCGGGTTTTTGCCCAATATTGCACAAATTAAAAAAAAAGTAAAATAGCATAAATATGGGGAGTTTTGTCATGTCCCCTGGTTTTGACAAGCTGTGGGGAAAACTGGACTCTTTTGGGAAGAGGGCAAGGAAACCTATATAAGCAACCGGTCAAACCCCATCAATCTCTATATGGGCAGTAATCATGTGTAAAACTTTTGCAAAACATAAGCTACATGAGCACCTTATTGTGGGCCCACCTAGATGCGTATAGATCCAAGAAAACTATGGGAAGCTCTTGGGCAAGAAAATCAAACACGTCAGCGCTTAATGCTTTTGAAAAAGTATATGAAGTTGGTTTTTCAATCCACTAGATGTGACTGTTAAAAGACGAGGATTTAGACCTTACAAGATTAGGGCAGGTTTTTGTAGCCATTTTTCCGTGAAAAAAGTCATAAAAAATTTAGCCACTTTTTCGCGACAAAAGTTTTCCACCTTTTGCTACAACCATTTTTCCTAAAGAAAAAAATTATAAAAATGAGTTAAGTTTTCTACGATTCCCCGAAAATGTGTTTCCTATGGGATCCTTTTTTTTTTTTTTTCTTCGAGGAAAAGTCTGCTGAACCAGTTTTCCATGGACGTATACAAACGCATACGCCACGAGGATGTAAAGACTTAAGGATGACCTAAATGCGTGGGAAAAAAAGATGAAATAAGATAATTTTATCCCTAGATTTAAGTCCTCCCAAGTTGCTAATGACCTTCAGATGGACTCCAGATTGATATATTTCCTTTTATCAATGACCACAGGTCGATTTGAGGATCAAAGTCTATGTTAAAAAAAAGGGGCAGGATCACTCTATGGAGGTATCATGGAGCATTTGTTTGCAGGAATTCATCAGCAATTCTTGCAGTTTGGGATTCTAAAAGCAAGTTAGGCGTACCCCAGAATTTGAAATTCCCCATTTAATTTTTAACCTTCCACAAATGGCTTTTTGGCTTATTGAATTCTCAGACGTCCAGATTTCAAAATGCTAGGGAACCTTTACCATTTCTAAATCTAGCTGATGGAAAGCTTTTGGGGAATTGAGATATCAACAATTCTCCAACCTTGTGGCATCGCTTTGGGGATTACAAAATTCTCCAAATTTCAGCTCTTAAGAGTCCTTGAGCATCTGTGAATCCAACCCTAGCTAACTTCAAAACTGTTCGAGGGGCCCTAGCATTTTGAAAGCTGAAATTCAGAGAATTGGGATTATGTAAACCAAGTTATCAAAAAAAAAAAAACCCTTCAAGATCACGAGTATGCAAACAAAATAGGAAATTTCAAAAGCTCGAGGGACAGCTTCTGACATGCTAATAAATTTAAAAAAAAATTGAGAATATCTTTAAAAATGTAGTGGTCGATAAAAAAAATGCAGTAGTAGTAATAATGGTGATAGTGGTAATAATTATAAGGATCATAGTGCTAAATATGAGAATATTTATAAGGACAAATGATAACAGAACATCTTAGCAAATGTAAAAGTGGAGTTCCAAGTATCTTACTTTAACATCTGAAAGAAGAATTATTTATTTCGTATATTAAACCAATTGTTGAAAATTCTATTATCCAACAAAAAAGGACGATAATTTTCCCACTTTGTAATGCAATCGAATCACTCAAAAATTACAAAACACCTTCTTTTTTACTTGGCTCTAAATAAATTCAAATGGTACAGAATGGAAATAGTCGCGGGGAGGGGAGGGGATGGGATGGGATTTACTTGCATCTCAGCCGCCTGATATCTTCATCTTCCCATTACAGGTGTACCCATGAAACGATAGATGCTAGTAGAACTCTTTCAAGGAGACATCACTTTTTTCTTCCATCAACCAATTTAGTGGGTTGAAGAGAGATAAACATGTTCATCGATCAATCCACTTGACTTAATAATAATACAGGTAATGGAGCAGAAGACATGCCTTTACAATAGAGGATGATACCATTGCTGAAAACCTGAGAGTTAACAACTCTGGATTTGGAAATCCATGATAGACGAGCTTCTCTAGTAAATCTTGATTGGAAAGATGCCCGTACATAGATCTCTCTTGCAAAAGAGAAGAAACAGCACTGACAAAGAAAGAAAAAGAGGTGTTAGAGAAAATATTGGCAGTTCCATTAAATTTGTGGCCATGGATCAAGGGGTTAAGATTATCCGATGGCCCTAAAATTTTATACAGAGGAATGGCAAGCCCTCTCCAGCGAACTAGACCACAGAGAGGGCTTGTGGCATGCAGCGTGGGACCCACCTGGGGACCCTCTTTGACCGTCGGATTCAAATTGTGAAAGAAACCTTCTAAACCAGTTAAACATAAGGGCCAAGGATTAAGGGGTTAAGTTCATCAGATGGACTAGAAATTTTGCACATTGGTAGTTAAACCCCCCTTTCCCCATGATTCATATGGCTCACATGGGCCCCACCAGGGGGGTCACACGATGAGGGTGTGCACGAGAGACATGGCGGATTGAAAGATCTAGATGCAATCCCCACCTTCCCCAAGATCTGCATGGCCCCAAGTGGGCCCCACAAGGGAGTCCACACAGAGAGTCCATGGGAGTCATCCGCAGGTGAGCACACCCTTATATATGTTGGCCAACATTCAAGTGCGGATGTCTCACACTGCACAAGACCGTCCATGGAGCCCATCTGGGGCCCCACCTATATATACAAGATTGTTCCCATGTGGATGGCTCGCACAACACATTTGATGTGTTATGGGCATGATAATTTAGGCTTTAGCCCAACACAATGGGCCCACTTATGTCTCTTCACACCTTATGCCTTGAATCAACAAATCAAATGAGAATTTGAGACATCATAATTGGCATAACCATTAAAACGATTATGAGAGGTCTTACCTTGTAACCAGCTGATCCTAAACACCATAACGCCTTAGAACTTTGCTTAAGGTGGGCATCACGTTGTATGCTTGATAAGATCTTCTCAGTTCTATAATTGAGCCCACCTGATCCAGCGAAACAAATGAAAATTACAATTTAAAGCTTGTTCCTAGATCAACAAACCAAGTGCATCAAACACTAACAAAAAAAATGCATCTAACAAAGATATTAGATTTAGAATAATAAGCAACTGGATTATAAGTATTAAACAGATTGCAATGATCAGGAACAAGGTAAAAAAAGGTGCCAGGATAATGGCCCGGTCCCAAATCACCCTGTTGTCAATATTCAATCCAGATCAATACAGTTTATACTTGTTAACGGTCCAGACCTGTCACATCAATAATCCACTACCATGTCAGATTTCCAAAACTGAATGGAGAAATAGAAAGCAACCGCCCACAACATAACACAAGCATTTAAGCAGCTCACTGCTATGAGCTACAAGGGTATTACATAAGTAGGTTACTGGGTTACCTCACACATATCCCAGCTAACAGCCAACATTCAAGCCCTTACCCTCTGAGACCCTCCCAAATACTGAACAAGAAACATTGGAGAAATAGCTCCTTAACCGAGGATGAGAAATCCTCCGTAACAAGGACAAATGAAAGGCATATAAGTACTTTGAAAACCCAAAGAAATTCTACTGATCTCTTAACCTTCTAATGCAAACAAAAAGCTAGAAGACTCTCTCTTTCCACCACCAAGAAATCCACAATACCAGAGAAAAATCCTTTGAAACTCCAACAGTTTCCTTTTTTGCATCTCAACCCCACTCAACCGAGCTCTTTTAAAACCAAGCTTCAATCCAATCAGTAAAAGAACCTTGAGTAATCTTCTCTTCCATCCAAGCTTCAAGAAAAACTAGATAACCCTAGAAGACAGCCCATTTTGCTTGTGTTGGAATGAAGAAGCCAAAACACATGCTTCTCCAGGGTGACTCTTCACTTTCTTGCTTAAATCCCTCTTGAGAGAGTAATCATATTTTATGGTCTCAGGCTAACATAACATGACCAGAATTGACCCATTTGGTGACCCAAACACCCCCATGTATCACCAAAACAGACACCAAATGAGATCTAGTTTTACTTACCAAAAAAAAAAAAAAAAAAAGAGATCTAATTTAAAAGGCACCTTACCCCTTAAAAGTCTCAGATAAAGAGCTTTAGAGTGGAACTACTCGTAACAGAGGGCATATAGGTATGTGCAAGAAATATGAATAGAGTGAATTGTGATTGGTTTTAAAAGCGAAAATTTACCGAGTGTCACCAAAATGGCAACCAAATGAGATTTAATTTAAAAGAAACCTTCCCCTTTTAAAGAGTCTGTCTTAGATAAAGAGCTTAGCAGAAGGCAAACGGGCAAGTGCAAGCAATGTGAATAGTGTATATTATGATTGGTTTTAAAAGCAAAAATTTATTGCAACTCCCTCCTAATGTGATAGCAGAAAATCATGGAAGTTTCACAAATAAATGGCATAAGAAATCTCGTCTTTTGCATGTCAATGGAACTGTTGGGTAATGGCTTAATTGGCATGTAAAGATGGGGAAAGCAACTTATTTTTTCATTTATTTATTATTTTTCATTTTTGAATGAGTTGATCCAAGCTCTTGCATAATGCTTAGGAGTCGCCAATCGAAATAGACAAACCATAACGAAAGAGATAATACAGACATTTTTTATCCGATAACCCAAGGTATCTCCCACCCAGCCCAGGAGCCTTTGGCCCTAAGCCCGAGAGAGACTCAATTCTGAACGGCCGACAACTAATCCCTGAGGGCACATGCAAACCCTCCTATCCACAAGCACCGGGTAAAACTATGGGCTTGAGATAATTCAAACATGGGTATCAGTACAAATCGTATCCCAAATTCCAATTCGCATCCCGAATCCTAAGGAAAACGAATCATATCTAGGTCACCAATCCCATTTACAGATGAATCCAGGAAAATGAATCGTATCTATGTCACAAATCCCATTTACAGATGAATCTTAGGATTAAAGTTTGAATCTTACAATTCGATACTCATTTCATTGAATCTAACAATTCAAGCAATTCGACTGTGCGAGAATAGCTACAACCAATAAGTTAATATTTATAATCTTTTACCCTTCTTCTTTCTTCATTCGTTCTAGCATATTTACTATTAAAAGATTTCTTGGTAGTTAACGAAGCATTTTAAGGATTTTTGTGGCTTTGAGGAGGTTTAAGAGATGAATAAAGAACATGCATTTGATTAAAGCATTCAACAATACATATGGGGTTTGTCTATATCTTCTTCTTTTTTAATGTTGTTTTGGTTTTTTTCTTCATGAAAACTTTCTTAACTTCAGATTTATCCTGTTGTGTATGATTGATGGTTTGGATTTTATTTATACTTTTATATTCTGATTTAAAGATAATAAACAATAAATATATATTGATACCTTAAACTTATTTAACTATTAACACATATCATTTATTATATATAAATATATGCCATGATTTTCTCGATATGATAAATTGATAGACTTATTTGTCATTGTATTTATACTGCAATGAATAGTAGAGATAGATAATGAATAACTTTTTTTTTTATTTTTTATTTTATTAAAAAAATTCTACGATTCAGGATTCAATTTATGGGTATGAACGATTTATGATATAATTCTGATTTTCAAACTATGAACACAGAGAATATACTTTTGGATTTTCAAACTATGAACACAGAGAATATACTTTTGGACTGAAGAGGAATTGAAGAAGTGGGAGTACACCCACAAGTGAGAATTGGATGGCAGAAATTACTAGGGAGGGAAAATATCAACAAAACAACTTAGAATCATTCTAAATTTGCCGCCTTCTTTACACCCTCACTTGCGACCAGCAAACCTTGCTTACAACCGCCAATGAAAACAGACAGAAGAGAATGGGCAAAATTAACAAAGAGGGAAAATCTCAACAAAGCGTCACAAACTAGTAAATTCTTCACTTCCTTTACACCCTTATTAATAGCTTCCAACATAACTTATTACCTATACTCAATTCAAGAGCTAAAGTTACAGAATAGAAGACATACTGAAACAGCTGCCGACAAGAAGCCCAAATCCAGAAAAAGAAAAGGCAACACAGAAAACCTATGATGCCCAAATATGAATATGGATACGGTCACTGATACGGGGATCCATACAACTCCTCACTTTTAAAAATCTAGGACACGGATACAGGTGTCCTAATTTTTTCTTTAGATCACTATTGAATAAATGAAATAATCATTGTTTCCGTCACTTTCTAGCAGTTTTTTATAGTGAGAAGTAAAAATATTAAAACTATATGAAACAAAGGACTTTATAAGTAGGATATGTTAAACTTGGTCCCTAGAAATATCGGTAGAGTATCAGGTACCAGTACAAGTGTAGTATTGGTACGATACGGATACGTTGGGCTTGTACAAGTATCCAGGTATCATAGCAGAAAACAAGCTAAGAAGAATATCATCGAAATTCATAATCAACCACGGGCAATGACACTCCATTTGTATTGGTAATGAACTTGGACTCTTGGAGGCACCATCCATTTGTGATGGAACATTGAAATTCTGTCAATAATGGAGTATAACAAAGACAAATACAGACACACATGCATAGAAAATTTTATTATCAGAAACAGTCCACATAAATTGCATTAACTAGTCAGTAGGGCCTGCATAGACCAACCTATGATCTATCTACCACTCTCATGCTCAGTACTCTGCCATGAATTGGTTGTGGCATGTTAGCATTTACCACAACTCAACACTCGTCCAATTGTTACTCGATGTTAGATTGGAACACCCATTCTCTATATATTTTTAACTTCTGATCTTCGAGGCATCGAAATGCGTGCCTTAAATGATATGATTATGTTCGTTTTGCATCCCCCATACCAAGGATGCAAACACTATCTGATTATCCAAGCATCTGAAGTCTCCAGTTCCAAAATAGCAAGTTTGAAACCTGTTTCTATGGGAAATTAGTACCCAGATCCGAAATCTATACCGTAATTTTGGATCCGGATCCAGATCCAGATCCAGATCCTTGCATGTTTCAACTAGAGGATACAGCTTCAGGACGATTATGGAGTATTAAAAAAAAAAAAAAAAAAAACAGAAAAAGAAGAATGAGAAGGAAAGAACACATCTCGGACTCTAGTCAGATGGCAAGGGCATGAAAGTCATCTAAGAGACTGGACACCTGTCAAAATCCTTGTTGGAGCAGGAAGAGGTATTAAATATAAAATAATTTTATTTTAATCCCTTTATCCAAAGTCTCAGATCTGATTCTGGAACAGGGTCCTCTGTTTTCCAATCAGTCTGGATCCAGATGCTGCACATAGAATCTATGTCAGTTCCAGATCCACATTCATTCTATAGGACATAGATCCGGATCAGAATCCAGATCCCCACCATGGTTTACCCCAATCTCCGACCCCTTTACATCTCTATACCCCCTGCCATGGATGAAAATATCGGCCGCTACGCTACGCTACGGCCGATTTATCAGCCGTCGCACCCGTAGCAGCAGCTACGAGATGAGAAAACTTTTTGCTTTCCAAATTTTTTTAAAATGCATAATTAGACTTATTTCTTTTATTCTTCCTTCCAAATAACATTTCTACACAACTCTTCTACCCTTTTATATTTAAGGGCACATTTGGCAACGGTCCATGCTAGGGGGAGGAATCGTCAGTTTAGATGATTCTCTTCATCTCCAAAGAAAGCCACAATCCTCAAGTAGGATTCCCAATGAAAGTTCCATGTTTGGATGGAGGGAGGATTCCTACAATTTATAGAATATATGATCCAGTTGATGTTTTTACAAATATCTCAAGATACAGTAAGGATCAATGGTTGAAATTTGGTCACCTTACCGTGTTTGACCGTCCCAAACTAATGACTGGTTTCGATCATGATTTTGGACCCCACATGAACAAGAAGATTTGGAAAAAGGGACTTTTTTTATTCATTTTTTAAACTTAAGTGTAAATAGTAAGATGTTTTGGCACATATCTCGATATATAGGAGGAATCAACGGATGAAATTTGGTCATCTTGCCGTGTTCGACCTTCCAGAACTAATGACCGGTTTGGATCTTGACCGTGGACCCCACATAAACACAAAAATGAATGAAAAGGTTCTGTTTTTAATTACCGTCTTAAATACTGTAACAGTCAATACCGTCTTAATGTAACAGTCAACGCATTTGGCACATATCTCGAGGTATGAGAGGAATTAACGGCTGATATTTGGTGAGGTGACCGTTTTGGAGTTTTTAAAGGTGACTAACGGTTTGGATCTTGATTAGGAAATCTAAAAGGTACATTCCCAAAGCAAAAACTTATTAGGGCCACATTACACAGTAACTGTACATTACCGTCACAGTGTCTTATCGGGACTGTCCAGACGGTTTTGCAAATATCTCAAGATTTAGGATGAATCAACGGCTGAAATTTTGGGACATAGCCGTTATGGACCTTATTAACACAATCATTGGTTCAGATCTTGATTGTGGGGCCCATAAAAAATAAAAAGTGCAAAAAACAGGTTTGCCGTAAATTACCGTCTCGGAATACTGTAGCTCCGCAAATCTGACGAAACGTGGATTCCATGGATCCGATGGGGGAGGGTCGGACGCTACAAATAATCTACAAATAATCAATAGTTCAGAAGTCTTCAGTCCATGATGAAAAAATCCATGATGAACCAAACGTTTGAAATCTGCGATATAATGGATTTTGGGCGAGGAATCCTACCCTAAGACGGTTGCCAAACGTGCCCTAAAAGAACACCAAAAAGCACATGATCTCGCCGAATTACAGTCGACACAGAGAGTTCTTCTCAAATATTCTTCTCTAAGTACATCCTATTAGACACCCCCTTTGGTAGATGTATTTTTTTCTCTAGGTACTCTTAAGTCTTAAGTCTTGACCTCATGACATAGTTTTTTTTTTTTTTTTTTTTTTTTTTTTTTTTTTTTTTTTTTTTTTTTAATGAGCCTTTCATTAGTTTCTAAGTTAGCATAACTAAGCTACATGAACACATGTGAAAAAAATGATCATTACTATTATTTTTTATTTATACAGTGATACAGGACCTTATACAATGAGGGGACCGCTACGCCCCCTTATCTTAGTTACTTTTGCAAAAAAAAAAAAAATATATTTTCTCTCATTTTCCAATATTCTAGATTTTCTACAATTTTTTCATATTTTTTTGACGATTTTTCCAAATCACACCGCTACGCGCTACGTAGCGTTTTGGCGGCAGGCCGCTACGCCCACCGCTACCGCTATTTTCATCCTTGCCCCCTGCCCATGTTGGCATTCATAATGGAGGGCTCCAAAAAAAAATGGTTCTCTCATAGAAATGCAAGAATTGTTCTCATGTGAAAAAGGACTTCTATATTGTTATTATGTTCTTATATATTCTTTTACCCAAAAAAATAAAAAGTTCTTATATATTCTACTAATAAAATTGATTATGCTCAAATAAATCAATAAGAACAGAATTTAGAATTATATGGAGCTTACAATGATCAGGACTGATGTGAATCCAAATGCAAACCCCTCATTGATACGGCGTAAATAATGATCAAGCAAGGTAGACGAAGTTGCCAAAATACATAATAATAACCCTCCTGCATTATTTCCACAAAGGCAACATATATTAACAATAATGATAAGGAAATGGTACTCCACAGGTAATAAGAAAACACCACAAAAACAATATGAACACTAGATTGAATAATATTCTTTGTAATTTGACAATTAAGAAGGTACCCCAGAAACGTGTTGAAGCCTGAATCTTTGTCAGATAATCTATTGTGGCCCTTCCAGGCTTTATATTTGGTATTCTAGCACCCATTTTGGTCATGTAATCTGCTATTTCCTTCGGGAGGTTCGCCTGCACAAAATACTTTTTTTGTCAGGAGAAATTAATGCACACAAGGTATTTTTAGGCAACTGAGCAGGATATCAAATAGTAGAATTTCTTTCAGATTAGATTAAAAATGTTCAAACTGTTACGGCTTTGGGGAGAACAAGGTTCATTAATTTAGAAATTTTGTACAGAACTCAGTCACAGGTAGAGGTGGTAATCGGGTCGGGTTGTACTAAACGGGTCGGACCCGTTTATTAAACGGGTTAACAAGTCTAACCCGCATCCGACCCGTTTATTAAACGGGTCAGAAACCCCTAACCCGCACCCACCACGGGTCAACCCGACCCGATCTCATTTCAACAATCATTTGATGCGCAATACCTTGCTTTCCATTAATAAAAAGCATGGGGTTGAATTGGTTAAGGTCCATTTATTCTTTTTTAGCCAATGCATTAAAATAATCAAATTCAATTTTAGTTTAAATAAGTGGGTTATGCGGGTCAAGCGGGTCAACCCTAACCAGACCCGTTTAATGGCGGGTCATGGATACTTGACCCATGACCGACCCGCCTATTAAACGGGTCGGGTTAAGTGGGTAATATGCGGGTCGGGACGGTTCGGGTTGGCAGGTCGGGTCATATTTTGCCACCTCTAGTCACAGGATAATATACCGACAGGCCATACAAAATAAGCTAAAGTACACTATGTTAATAGGAAAAGAAAATGCAAGATTTACAGCATGTGACCCATACATAGTCATCCCATCCATTGTTAGGCAAATCGGAATTGTACTGCAAATCTTTCAAGTGAATGAATTGAATCGTATTGTAAATCGTATCAAGAATAATAGGATTTTTCTATTTCTCTTATAAAAAGGAGAAAAATCAAAAATTTAAAAAGAAAAAAGTAGTTATACATAGTCCATCGATTTTCATTTTCCATCCATAGCAGCGTAATATAATGACAAATAAGACTTTGATACAATCATTAATATATATTAATATATCCTGTGTAGATAGTTAAATATGTTTAAGATGTTACAGGCGAAAAATAAATGAGTTACAATTGTTTTTTTTTTAATCTTTAAATAAAAAATAAGTAAAAATAAAAATAACATAAAATCTAAATCATCAATCTTACACATTAGGATAGCTCCTAAAGTTGAAAATTGTTCATGAAGAAAAAACCAAGAAAATTTTAAAAATCAATACAGGACAAAAAACCCCATCTGTATAGTTGAACGCTTTAGTCAAATGCTTGTTCCTTACTCATCTTTAAAACCTCCCCAAAACGACAAAAAATCATTAAGTGGTGTGTTAACCAATAAATACCCTTTTAAAAATAGAAATGCTAGAGGAAAAGGGAAGGAAGAAAGAAAAAGTAATTATTAATATGAAAAAAAGAAAAAGGTAAAAGAATATTAATATTAACCTCTTGGTTGTGGCTATTCTTGCATAGCCATATCCCTTGGATCATAAGATTAGATGGAACAAGTATCAAATCGTAAGATTCACTTCTGAATCCTAAGATTAACCTACAAATGGGATTCATTACACAAATCAGTTTTAATCTCAAGTGGTGAGTATAGTTAGGTTGATTACCCTTAGTAGCTTAATTAGTAATTGCAGAATATCAGAGCTTATCTATTTGTTACATGACTTAGTGTTAAGGTTACAACAGAATTGTGGGCTATTTGTCCACAGGCCCATGGTCGAAGCCCACCAGTTACCCATTAGGCTATTTTGTGGGGTGGCAAAAGTTCACAATGGACTGATGAGAACATTGAGAGATAGTGAACTAGACATCCTAAGCGCTGAGACAAATGAGATTTGGTGAATAAGTCTGCCAGCTGGTCAATGGAAGAGATGGGATGAAGAATGATAGTGCGTCGACAAATGTATCGGCAGACAAAATGTCAATTAATATTCTTATGTTTTATGCATTTAAGAAAGACATCATTGTGAGCAATGCAATGAGCACCAATGGTATTGTAGTAAAGGGGGTTGGAGTTGGACTGAGATAGTGGAATGCCCATTTCAAGAACAAGATGACAAAGCAAGACGATTTCAGCTGTAGTGTCAGCCAGATCCTGATATTAGGCTTTGGCAGAGGAAAGAAAGGCAACATGTTGCTTCTTACTTTTCAGGATATGAGAGACACTCCAAGGAAAATACAATACCCTGTAGTAGAGAACCAATCCTTGATGTCACCAACCCAATCAGAATCCCAAAAAGGCAGTAAGGGTGCAGGGACCAGTTGATGAAAGGATCACTCCTTTTTTCAAAGTATGTTGCAGATACTGAAGAAAGTGCAATAATACAGTGGGATTGTAGGAGCAGAGACAAATTGGCTAACAGTATGAACAACAAAAGCAATTTTGGCCCAGTGACAGTGAGAAATATTAGACTGCCAACAACTTGAGGATATGGAGTTGGATCAGACAGAAGAGATCCATCTCGAATGATGAGCTTAGCATTGGCTTCCAATGGTGCGCCCACTGACAGGATGTGACAGGATGTATGAAGAGATTGATAGTTGTGGAATTTCTAGGATGCCTTTCATGGACGATCCTTTCTCTCTTTTATAAACATATTCAGCCTTAATCAAGGCAAATCAAACTAATTACAATCTATCTGTTATGGAAAGTAAGCTGTACAATTGATTTGATTCTATCCTAACTAATCCCACGATATGTGTAGATAAGTTACAATGAATGGATAAGTTACAATGAATGGGCCTGGGCCTAGTGGGCTTTATGTTACAAGTGTTAACACCCCCCACTCAAATTGATGATGGTCAAACAACAGCAATTTGCGAATCAAGAACTCATGGCGTGGCCGAGGCAATCCTTTTGTGAAAATGTCCGCAAGTTGGAGTTGACTGGAAACATGAGGTAAAGTAATGATCTTGCGGTCATAAGCATCGCGAATAAAGTGACAATCCACCTCAATATGTTTTGTCCGTTCATGAAAGACTGGATTCTCAGTGATACGGATGGAACTAGTATTGTCTGCATGAAGAGGAGTAGCAGAAGTCTGAGGAAACCCCAGATCTGCAAGTAAGCCACGAAGCCAAAGGATCTCAGAACAGGCAGATGACATAGCACAATATTCGGATTCAGTGGAAGACCGGGAGACCCTTTCCTGCTTTTTGCATTTCCAAGAGATGAGTGATTCACCCAAATACATACACCAGCCTGTAGTAGATCGGCGAGTATCCGGGCATCCGGCCCAGTCGGCATCAGAATAAGCATTTAGGGTGAGTGGGGTGCCAACCGGAAAAACCAAGCCTCGTGTCGGAGAACCAAGAATGTACCGAATAATCCGTTTGACAGCAACCAGATGATGATGGCGTGGGGCTTGCATGAATTGACTAACAACATTCACAGCATATGAGATGTCAGGCCGAGTGATAGTCAAGTAGACGAGACTCCCAACTAAACGTCTGTAGGAGGTGGGATCGGAAAGGAGGTCCCCATCATCTTTTCGTAGTTTCACATTGACTTCTAATGGAGTGTCCACAGGAGTTGCATCCTTTTGGCCGGCAAGATCAATAAGATCAGTAGCATACTTATGCTGATGTAAAAACAATCCCTTCCTAGATTGTTGAACCTCAAGACCCAAGAAATATGTTAAAGGACCCATGTCTTTCATATGGAATGCAGTTTGAAGCGAGGACTGAAGACTATGGATCATTTTACTGTGAGTGCCTGTGATGATGATATCATCCACATATACTAGAAGAATAGTGGTAGCTTGAGCAGTGTTATTGAGGAACAAGGAAGGATCATAGGGACTTTGAGCAAATCCAAGATGAAGCAGAGTAGACCGAAATTTTTCAAACCAAGCTCTGGGCGCTTGTTTGAGTCCATACAGTGAGCGACGGAGCCGGGCCACCTCGTGAGTAGAGGTAGTAGCATATCCTGGAGGAAGGCGCATGTAAACTTCATCTTTAAGATCTCCGTGGAGGAAGGCATTCTTCACATCCATCTGATAAAGAGGCCATGAACGAGATGCTGCTATAGCAAGAATAGTACGCACTGTTGTCATCTTGGCCACCGGAGCAAATGTCTCATCATAGTCAATACCATACTCTTGACGGTTGCCAAGTGCCACTAACCGAGCTTTATAACGAGCAAGAGTACCATCAGAATGTAGCTTGATAGAGTACACCCATTTACAGCCAATGGGTTTGATGGATGGAGGACAGGGAACGACATCCCATGTGTGATTCATTTTAAGTGCGTCAAGTTCTTCCTGCATAGCCTGCCGCCAACACTCATGTTGCACTGCTTGAGAAAAATGATGAGGAATGTGAACAGAAGACAAAGTAGCAAGTAAGGATGTATGGGTAAAACCAAACCGATCAGGGGGGCGGGAAGTTCTAGAGGAGCGACGAACAGGAACTGAGTGAGGAATGTCTGGAGCAGGAGCTGGGTCAAGTATCGAGGAAGCTGACAAATCAGGAGTGTCAGTTGCAATCGTATTTCCCCGCCGACGTCTTTCATACACAAGGATAGGCTTGGTAGAGTCCAAGGAAGGAACATGATCATCACAGAAGTCAGGAACAAGAGAAAGCACAATAGGATTTTCATGATCTAAATGATGCTGAAAAAAATATTGATGTTCGAAAAACACAACATTACGAGATGTCCTGATACGTTTTACTTTCGGATCATAACAGAGAAATCCTTTTTGGTCAGTCGCATAGCCTAGAAAAGCACACTGAGATGATTGAGCAGATAGTTTTGTTCGTTCAACTGGGGGAAGAAGAACAAAACATACACACCCAAACGTATGGAGATGAGAATAAGTAGGATGCTTGTGGAATAAACGAAAATAAGGTGTGTTATTTTCTATACGTGGGGATGGTAGTCTATTAATAACATGAACTGCTGTGGACAGAGCTTCAGGCCAAAATTTGGCCGGAACGGATGATTCTAAGAGAAGTGATCTGACAATGTCCAAAAGGTGTCTGTTTTTTCTCTCAGACACGCCATTCTGTTGTGGTGTATAAGGACAAGATTTTTGAGAAATGATTCCTTTGTGTTGTAAAAAATTTTGAAATTCATTTGAAACATATTCACCACCAGAATCTGTGCGAAGTGTTTTAATGGATGTGGAGAAGTGATTTTCCACATAAGCTAAAAAAATTTTAAAAGTAACAAACACCTCGGATTTTGAATGTAAGAAATAAATCCATGTAAAGCGACTGTAATCATCAATAAATGTAACAAAATACTTAAAATGAGAATGGGATATGACAGGTGCGATACCCCATACATCACTATGAACAAGATCAAAACATTTCAATGATAATGATGTACTGATAGGAAAGGGAAGAGTCTTACTGTTGCTCATTTTACAACTAGAACAATCAAAAGAAGCATCTTTAAGAGAAATTTTATTATCATTAAGCAAACCAGATTTAAATAATGACAACAAAGTACGAGAATGAGGATGGCCTAATCTATTGTGCCATAATTGATTTTTATTTTAACTTGAAGCAGAAAACAAAGCAGAGGCAAACAAATCCCTATCTTGTGTAAAGAGTTGTAGCGGAAAAAGACGACCACACTTAGGTCCCTTCGCTATCACCTCCCCCGATGCTTGATCCTGTATCACACAACCAGCACGCGAAAAAGAGACAGAACAATGGTTATCAACGAGTTGGCCAACAGATAATAAATTTGTAGATAATTGAGGAGAAAGAAAGACATGATTCAAGGGTAAGGGATGTGAAATCTCACCGATGGCAGTAATGGGTATACTGCCACCATCTGCGGTATTGATGCGGAGATTTCCATCATACGGCTTTACTTGAGATAAATTATCAGAAGAATGAGTCATATGATTAGAAGCCCCCGAATCCATATACCAAGTGGAGTGGGATTGTTTGGGTTTACCTGAGAGACCAAGAGCAGAAAAAGCATTTACTATCATCTGTTGAACCATTTCCGGGGTAAGGGCGGATGAAGAAGAAGGGTGAGCAGGCATGATGGTAGTGGCAGCAGGACTATCTGCAGAAATAGGTGCATCCAAAGTTGCTAGATTCGCCTTCTGGGAGGAAGACTGAGCACGGCGCCGACATTCTGGAAGAACATGGCCTTTGCGTTTGCAATAAGAACAGAATTTCTGATCGCATTGAGTGGAGACATGGCCATACTTCTGACAAGAGTAACACTGTACTTTGGACATGTCCCTGATTTGCTGTTTAGGACGAGCAAGGTAGGCAGCCGTTAGTGGTCCTGAAGATATAGCTTGGTGAAGAGCAGCTTGGGTGGTAAGTCGTTGTTCCTCACGAAGAAGCTCTCCTAGGCATGAATCAATGGATGGAGGAGGCACCCGGCTCATCAGATTTGAACGAACTTGTTCAAATTCAGACCGCAGTTTCATCAAGAATTGATCCCGTTGACTAGTGGAATGAATTGTTTGAACCACCGCAATCGAGGCATCAGGGAGACTTGAGTAAATGATCTCAGTGTAGTCCGTCCATAAACGGATAAAATTAGAGTAATATTCTTGAATGGACATTGTCCCTTGATTAAACTGAGATAGCTCATGTTCTAAGTGAAAACGTCTGGCGGAGTTATCCTGTTGATACACCTGGCGGAGATAATCCCACATTCCCTTGGCTGTTTTATAGGGCCGAAGATTCAGAATGTATTGTGGATCAACCGACCCCAGAAGCCAAGTCATGATCTGGGCATCCTTGGTTGCCCATTTAGAGACAGCCTTTACATCCTCTAAAGGTACAGGATCAGTTCCGTCAACATGTCCCCATAACTCTTTGCCTTTAAGGTATATTTGAAATTGGAATGCCCAGGAAGAATAATTTGTCCCATTGAATTTAATCAAATAAGTTTCACTTTTGTGGCTGTCCATAATTGTAACTCAAAAGCACAGACACCAAGAAGATAAGTTCTGATGAACAATACTAACAAAGAAGCTGAATATCCAAAGCTCCAGAGAGGCAAGAAATATCTAACAGTGCATCCCAGCAGTGCAGAAAGTGACTGCACAAATTTTTACACAAAAAAAACACCAAAAAATAGGCCAGGCGAGCTTGATTTTGGCCTCAAAATCCTTGTGTGAGGCCCACAGCTAGATCTGATGGAGAATCAGATCTTCAAAGTGCAAGGAGACTCAAAATCTCTTTCCAACAAGACAAGATGCATCCAAATCCATCCACAAACCAAGATGTTGGACGGTTGTGATCAAAACTATCTGAGAAAATTGGAAAATCACAAATTGTAGCAAATGACCTACCTCTGATCTTTAAAAAATGTTGAAAAAATCTGCAGAATAACTAGGAGAGATAGGCGACCACTGTTGTAGATGATTTGTAACATGCCATGATGATCACTGGTGGGCCACTTGTGATCATATCATCACAGACGTTTGTTAGTGAAGATTGCATGCAGATCCCTGATCTGATTGATTGCAAGAATGTAGATGACTGTCGACTGAACAAGATGATCCACAGAGACAAAGCTAGAGTAACAGTAGCTCTGATACCATGACAGGATGTGACCAGATGTATGAAGAGATTGATAGTTGTGGAATTCTTAGGATCCCTTTCATGGACGATCCTTTCTCTCTTTTATAAACATATTCAGCCTTAATCAAGGCAAATCAAACTAATTACAATCTATCTGTTATGGAAAGTAAGCTGTACAATTGATTTGATTCTATCCTAACTAATCCCACGATCTGTGTGGATAAGTTACAATGAATGGATAAGTTACAATGAATGGGCCTGGGCCTAGTGGGCTTTATGTTACAAGTGTTAACACCCACTTCCTTGATATCAGTCAAACCAGCGCAAGAAATGATGTCATAGATATATTTCTGTTGAGTAAGGAGTAATCCATGAGTTGAAATAACGACTTCAACAAAGTAACGAAGGAAGCCCAAATCTTTCATATCAATTCTGTAGAGGCCTATAATGATTCAGATTGGGAAAGATAAAAGACAGAAAGGAGAGGAACGACATGCTATTGTACCGTGGTAGGTGATAATTTAATGTCTTAAAAGAGCAAGAAGCAGCTCGTAATACCTAGATCTAGTCTTGATGCAGAGTATTGAGCAATAGCACACAGGACATGCAAACTATTGTGGCTAAGAATTTTACTATATGAGTGGGGCTTTATACATAAACAGGTCCAATGGTGCTACACTGACAGCACGTCAACACAACATGCTACAAAGAATCCAGTTTTTCATGTGTATAAATTATATTAAAGGTGACTCTCATTCCAATAGAGAGGAGGTCAAAAACGAAGATACCAAGCTATCAGAGGAGCAGCTAGCGGATTTTTTTTTTTTTTTTTTTAAGTCATGCCATAGAGACAACTATCAGACATGTTATCCAAGCTAGGCATAGTGGATATTTTCCCACCAATTAGAAGGGGAATGTTATAATACAATAGTTAAGTATTTAGGTAGAGCTTATTTTCACTTATTTAAAAAAATAGTATTTACAAAATAATCCAAGGACAATCATGTAATTAAGGTAAACCATAGGGCTCTTCTTATTTTTCAAAATAGTTAAAAGAATAATAAATAAGAGTGGACACCCAACCCTAATAAGAACATCCAACTCTTTTTCCCCCCTTCAGATTATATTCTTTTCTTCTTCTTTCTTCGTCCTTAATTTTTCTGTGTTTTAGACCTTTGCTCATTAAAACTTGAATAAATATAATTCCAATTGTTTCTTACTAACCAATTGGGCTAGGGTTTTAATGATACCCATGCCTGCAAAAAAAAACTCAAGGCTCTAATCAAACCCAAACAAGTCACATGTTAGACCTTTGCTCATTAAAACTTGAATAAATAAAAACTATAATTCCAATTGTTTCTTATTAACCGATTGGGCTAGGGTTTTAATCATACCCATGCCTGCATCAAAAACTCAAGGTTCTAATTAAACCCAAGCAAGTCACATGAAGTCCATTGAAAGGTAAAGAACTTGAGGATGTCTAAACATAATTTCTATGTATTATTAAACACCAGTAGAGATAATAATAATAATAATAATAATAATAACAACAACAACAAACAGTAGCAACAGCCACAATATTTTTATTATCATTAAAATCAACGATTCCAAGATCAGCAGCAGGCTGAGGAGGAGAAATCTAATCACTTAGAAAATTACAAAGGAAAAACCATCAGGTCGGCCCATAGCCAAAAAAAATAAAAAAGTAAGATTTCGCACTTAAATCAAAGTAAAGATACAAAAGGTTTAGGGACGAAGTGGAAAAAGTCTTGTATCTAGTTTCTAAGAAATAATGGGAGAATAACAGAAGCAACACCTGAGGGAGAACAAGCAGGCAAATTGAAGACAAAAAAGCTAACAAAGATGAGATAACAGACAATGAAAAGCTCCAACATCTTCTCTTCAATCATTGCCATGAACATCTCACCAGTACTTACAAATAGAATATCTCAGAAGCGATAGAATGACAATTCAACAACATAAGCATATGCACACCACTTCAATAAGATAACTCATCTTTTTTAAAAAGATACTCAGTGTTCTGTTCAGAAGATACTTACAATGTCAAATATATTGAAGATAAAGACCAAAAAAGCATAAATTGTGTAGAAAACCCATGGTTTTGCACCAATAGAACTATCAGGATTTAGTATCTCCTTGACATGTTCCCAAAATGGCGAATCAAAAAGTCTGCAAATATATGCTCCATATTAGAAGTTGAAATCATATATTTGAAGAAAAGTACACAGAAATTCAATGCAATACAACAACTATGTGGCTTAGCAATGTTTAGGTTGGATCATGGAGAGGTTTCAAATTTCAATACACAACAGAACTCGGAAACCCTAAAATAACCAATGTCCATAAAAAATAAGGAGATCAGGTAAATGCATGCAATATGATTGTAAACCAAATCACTACATAAATGGGGATAGATACATATACACTATAAAAGTATCTAAAAAAAATAGAATATAGAAAGTGCTAGATTTTTAATGTCTATTTGAACCAGTAACTAAAATAAATGGGAGTATTGACCCTTCATTGTCATATAAGTCATGTGACTCATGCGCTTTTATTATTTTAAGATAAGAATAGTGATGTACCAGTCACTTTTTTCAAAAAAAGAAAAAAAAATAGTGATGTACCGGGGATACGACCAGGAATCAATCCCTAGGTCTATTGGATAAGAACCTGGGTAGCGTGAGTGGGTGTATGAGTATGTACCAGAGTGGGAAATAAAGATATATATACATATATATAGAGAGAGAGATAAGAATAGTGATATATTTGATCACCTATATTCATGTTGCTCAGTTACAAAAAGACCTAATAAAATGTTGATAGTCAGAATTTGCAATTTGATATTTCATACGTATATAGTATGTAAATCATCACATCATCAATCATATCTATGAGTGTAGTATGCGGCAACTAGTAGTTAGATATTACTCATTTGTCATTTAATACTTTGTATTGGCTAGCTACTTACTAGTTAATAAATAACCAAGGATCAAAATAGCGGTTGCGGAGGGCGTTGTGGACAGTTGCCAAAACAAAACGTAGCGGGTGATACGTAGCACTTGCGGCAATAGTAGCAGTGTAGAGGTGTGAATTTTATAAGTGGTAAAAAAAATATGAATATTACATAACGGCCGATCTTGTGCTTTTTTAGTGATTTGAAACCATGTAAGGGTAGAGACAACTTTTGGAAAGGCTGTTGAGCAAAAAAATTAGGAAAAACAACATTTAAAATTAAAACTACTTGGCTCTACTATGTTTTAGACTCTAGCGCCGCTATTTTCAAAATAGTGTAGCAGCCTCGACTGCTACAGCCGATAATGCAGCTGCTACGATATTTCGAACCATGTTAATAACTACAATAGGGATTGATTATTCCATGGAACATATAAATTTCGACAAAAAAAACTACTAATGAAATGGCCTTTGTGAGCAAAGGTTTGAAGAAAAAAAGTCTTATGTTTTCCAAAAATCAACAAAATTTTCTGGTTAGCTGTGAGAAAAAAAAAACCAAATTAAAAAAAAAAAGAATCCTGAAAATGGCCAAATGATGCCTGTGTGAACAAATCTATGCTTAAAAATATGCATCATGAATAATTTTCAGTCCATTCCCACCAAAAACAAAAGGAAAAAAAAAAAAACCTAAAAGATTTGCTTAGATTCAGATTTTTCTTATCTTAAAAGAAAGCTCTCAAGCTGCAGTTGGCTTTGATTCTTGGAATTAAAACATTTTCTTTTTCTTATTTTTTTCAGAATAGAAAGGCACACAATTCACGTCACAATCTCTCCCTTAAAACAGAATGAAGAAAAGAGAGGCTTCCAACTTTAAAAGAGTCATTCGATATATATCGGGTGCATCGGCTGATATACATGTAAAGCCAATAAATTGCAAAAAAACCGAGCGATCTTGACTGAAATGACCAATTTATCAGCTGATACGTATATTTTGATCCATGAATCAAACCCCAACATCACAAATGCATTTTCTAATTTCCATGCCTAGAGGATCCATCAATGGGGAGAAGAAATAAATTCTTCCACTGTCCAATAAACTGAGTTCATGGGCATATTGGCCGATATACACGTGAACACCAATAAATTGCAAAGCAGAGCAGTCTCAGACTATATGATACGTATCGGCCAGTATTTCGATCCATGAATTAGATCCCTTTATCTCATATGTACATTCCAATTTACATGCCTAAAAGATCCATAGATGCGGAGAAGAAATAAAGTGTTCCAGTGTCCAGTAAACTGAGTTCGTAAAACACAACATACAGAAATGGACCAGAATAGTAGAAACACATTTTGAGGTGTTATGCTAGAAAGTACATAAGACCTGGACACACTGTCTGTTTCCACGCATGGTTTTAAAACTCAGCCAAGTTAAACTCTTAATAGACTTGATACCTACTTACTATAAAAAAAATCAACTCTTAATAGAATTGGTGGCTACTAAGCAAGGATTAAAATAGCAGTTGCGGCGGGCGTAGCGGCCAGTGGCCAAAACGCTACGTAGCGGGCAAAGAGTAGCGGTTGCGGCGATACAAAATGACATGGCAGGGTGAATTTTTTTAAGTGGTCAAACGAATTCAAATATTGTAGAAGCCAATCTTGTGTTTTTTTAGTGATTTGGAACCATATAATGGTAGAGACAACTTTAGGAAAGACTATTGAGGAGAGAAAATAGGACAAATAATGTTTTAAATTAAAACAAATTGACTCTACTAGGTTTTACACCGTAGCGCCGCTATTTTGGAAAACGTAGTGGCCTCAACGACTACAGCCGATAATGCGGGCGCTACGCAACGTAGCGGCCGCTATTTTGAACCATGCTACTAAGTCAGTTGGAGTTGAACAACTCATGGGTATTAGCTACTCAATGCAACCGGGCCGAGTCATGAAAGGCTCAGTGGTCATCAAGTCAGTGACCTAAGTTGCATTTTTTAAGAATGTTCAACATAACCTTATTTCAATTGTTACAGAGGTCAACAGTGACCTGACAACTGAATATGCATATACATAGAGCAACTGATGGAAGGAAATAACAAAACTGAGAAACAAGTAAAAAACTTTTTGATAAAATAACCTCGCTAGAATGCTAGGAAAAGCCAAGATATAGGTGGTGGTAAGAACAGGTTGCATTCCTGCTGGATTGATGTTGAAAGGGATATAAGGCTCCACCTCAGTAATTGGGGAATCATCTCTGTGGAAAAAAGAAACAGTATTCAATCAGTACTTGCATGATACCGTTCCAGGAAACCCATAAAAAGTGCCGCTGGAGGATAGAATTAGTTACTCCTTTTCGTAAAAAAGAAAAGAACAAGTAAGTACATTCATTTACCTATTACTGCTAGAAGAATTATCACAGTAGTGTGAAGCATTCCACTGCTGATTGTTCAACAATTCAAAGAAAAAAAGAGCACTGAGTAGCATTTTATGTGGTCATGTAATAGGACTTTTGGCACACTCCTCAAATCCACAGTGATACACCAAAATCAACCAGATCAAATCTTTTACTCTGTATTTTTTTTTTTTTTTTTTTTAAGGACTTACTTTTTGTATTTCAATGGTCCACATTCGCAATTATGTTTTAAATGGTAAATAAATTTTATTACAAAAACCAAGGAAATTTACAATCTAATAAATGAAAAGGTAAACATTCTGATGCAGTTAGACCTCAGGCCACATGTGTAAGGCCCAAGTAGATTTAGGATTTTTTTAATTCACTAATTATATTGTAATCAGGATTAGGTTTTCAATATTTTTTAGTCTCCTAGTTTAATTAGGTTTCTTAGGCCCTTTATATGGCATTGTAGAGAAGAATTTCTCAGAGTTGATTAATTGAATTTGGATTTTCCCATTGAAGTGCGTCCTCGTTATCGTCTCTGTAGAGACTTGTTGACGTGTCTCTGGACACGTGCGTCGGCACCATATTATGCTTCAACACTTTCCCACAAGCCCTAACCCTAGGTCCTGCATTACATCCAAAGTAATGATGGATCGACTAGCACATTCTTCAGCCAACAAATTGTCAATCTAGGAACTTGTATTAGAAAGCTCTACTTGTATTATAACTTAGGAACTCTACTTATATTAGAAGGTTAGCTATAACTTAGAAAGTTGTTTTGTATAAGGATACTAATCATAGGGTAATCAATCCCTATATAATGAGAAGGCTACAACCCTAAGGGGTACACGTTTTCCTCCTCCAATTCTTTTGTTTCCTCTATGGGTATGCAACTGACATGGTATTAGAGCCTAGGGTTTTAGTTTCTTTCACGTCCAATGATCTGCAAGATCATCCTTGACATCTTCCAAGGTCTGGAAGCCCTCCGTGCAACCTCAGATCAGCATTGATCATCCCAGATAATCCCTGATCAGATTTGATCATCTCAAATCAGACGTGGCCCACTTCAGATCATCATCAACTCATCTGCAGAAGCAACCCAGTGTGGTCGCAGGTTTATTTCAGGAATTCTGGTGATTTTTCCGGCAATTATTTATCATCAGAGGTTGGTCGTCTGTCAACTTTTGTGGATTTTCGGATTTCTTCACTTGTTTTCATCACAGCCGCACCAAATCTTTGATCTGACCTGGATTTTGACTAGACTACTTCCATTAGTTGCATAGAAGATCTGTGCATCCACCTCTACGTTCAGATCTATCATCAGATCAACTGGTGGGGCCCACGTGCATATCGGCACCTTGACGACAGGCTCATCAGTGCATTCTTTAGTTTTTGTTACTGTTTGTAACATACAGCAGCGCCCTATTTTGTGCGGCTGTTTGAAACTTTCTTATATTTTGTCTGATACATCTGTTCTGGGAACAGTTCTGATAACTATTCTGAATTGTTTTGTCTCTTCTATCATCTTCTATTGCTCTTCTGACTGATGTGTCACCTAATGGAGAAATCTGAGATTGCCCTGGTTCGCTTTGATGGGAAAAATTAAACCTCCTGGGCCTTTCAGTTTCAAATTTACTTAGAAGGAAAAGAACTGTGGGGATATATTGATGGGCCTGAAAGTAAGCCGGAGGACGATTAATAAAAGATTTCCACTTGGAAAACCAAGGATGCCAAAATCAAAACTTGGTTACTGGGTTCTGTTGAACCACATTTTATCCTCAATCTGAAACCTTGCAAATATGCACGTGAGATGTGGGACTACCTTAAAAAGATTTATCAATAAGGCAATGCTGCTCACCAATTTCAATTGGAACTTGACATCTCTCAGTTTACCCAAGGCACCCTATCCATCCAAGAATATTACAATGGGTTTCGAAGACTATGGTCTGAATATGATGAGATCAAGTTTGCCACGGTCTCTGAAGCATTTCTACCTGAACTTCTTCCATTACAGCAAAATAGCCATTGCGACCACTTTCTCATGAAACTTCATCCGGAGTTTGAGACAATGAGATCAAACTTAATGAGCCGGGCTTCTCTTCCCAGCTTAGATTACTGTCTTCAGGAACTTCTGCGGGAAGAACAACTTTTGGTTACCAAAACTTCTATCGAACAACTGAGAACTACTGAGGCTCCCCTTGCTTATGCTACTACCACCATACCACCTCCCAGGGATGTCAGTAAAATTCAGTGCTATAATTGTAAAAAAATATGGTCATTATGCAAAGCAAAGATCTGCCAGTATTGTAAAGCCATTGGTCACATTATTGAAGAATGTCGGAAGAAGGGTCGCAATTCTACCTCCCGCACTTATACGTCGTCAGCTCTTAGTACTTACACAGTATAGTCCGCTCCTAGTGCTTACACAGCGACCTCTCACCAATATGCACCCTCAAACTTCAGTGGTTCTCTCCAGTATGAGTCTTCTTCACAGCCTAGTTCCTCATCACAATCTGCATCCCCCGCTACTCTCACTCCTGACATAGTACATCAAATGATTATCAATGCCTTAGCATCTATGAACATCTCAGGTACTGATTCGTCTCTGTCTCATACATGGTACTTAGATTCTGGAGCAAGTAACCATATGACCTCTTCACCCACAGCACTGCAAAATATTGTTCCTTACACTGGTACTCTTACCGTTCAACCTGCCAATGGAGACCATCTTCCTATCACCTCTGTTGGTGATATCCCTGGCCCCTTACCATTAACCAATGTTTTAGTGTCTCCTCATCTTGCTACAAATTTGGTTTCTGTGGGTCAACTTGTTAAGAATAATTACAATGTTTCTTTTTCTTCTTCTAGTTGTGCTGTGCAGGACCAGGAGTCGTGGGAAGTGATCGCGAGGGGGCCTAAGCGTGGCAAACTATTTTCCCTTCCAGTTTCTACATTTCCTCAGAATAAATCTTTACACCAGTTTTTTTTTTTTCTTCAGAATAGTTCTCGGTTGTGGCACAATAGAGTTGGTCATCCGAATGCATCTACGATGTCTCATTTATTTAAATCTGGATTAATAAATAAGCATTTTGATTCTGCTTCTTTTGAATGTGATGCTTGTAAATTAGGACAAAGTAAAACTTTACATTTTCCTCTCTCCACCACACGGAGCACTGAATGTTTTGACTTAATTCACAACGATGTTTGGAGCATTGCCCCTCACCTTTCCCATGTTCATTTCAAGTACTTTGTTACCTTCATTGATGACTACAGCCGGTTTACTTGGATTTATTTATTGCATTCTAAATCTGATGTTCTCAATGCTTTTCAACTTTCTATCAGCTATGTTAAAACCCAATTTTCCAAATGCATTAAGACTTTGTGCTCAGATTCGGGGGGGGGGGGGGGGGGGGGGGGGGGGGGGGGGGGGGGGGGGGGGTGGTTATGTTTCCAATGAGTTCCAATCTTTTCTAAAAAATAAAGAAACCATTTCTCAACGTACCTGTCCGTGTACTCCTCAACAAAATTGGGTCGCGGAATGAAAAAACAGGCATCTCCTTGATGTTACTCGAACCCTACTGATTGAATCATCAGTTCCTCCTCTTTTTGGGCAGAAGCTCTCACCACTGCCGTACATTTTATAAACCGTCTTCCATCCCCTACCATTGCTCACTTAACACCGCATTTTAAACTATTTGGTTTTCATCCTGTGTTTGATCATCTACATACCTTTGGATGTGTTTGTTTCGTTCATTTACTTCCCACAAAATGCACAAAATTAACCGCACAATCTAGCAGGTGTGCTTTTTTGGGTTATGCCACCAATCAGAAAGGTTTTGTTTGCTACA
Source organism: Litsea cubeba (assembly GCA_012931725.1). Classification (NCBI taxonomy): domain Eukaryota; kingdom Viridiplantae; phylum Streptophyta; class Magnoliopsida; order Laurales; family Lauraceae; genus Litsea; species Litsea cubeba. Next base: position 49,319,260 of record CM022950.1, on the reverse strand, counting down.
ACCCCATTGGTCATCGCATCAGGGTTTCTCGCAATGTTTTTTTTTTTTTTTAAACCAGTATTTTTTTCAAACTCACTTGGATTGTCCTCATCCTCTTCTCCTACTCTACTACCGGGTTTTTCAGATAAAAGAACCGTTACCAGGTTTCATCCTGACTTTGTTTATCATCAACGGGAAAAACCTACTGCTGTTGATGCTCGTCCTCCTGATCCTTCGCCGGCCACTGGTTCCACCACTCCTCTCCTGTGTCGCTCCTCCAGACCTTCTCGACCACCTGAGCAGTATGGATTTACCCACACTTCTTTGATGACCACACTTTCCTATGTTTCTATACCCAATTCTTATTTGCAAGCAGTCCAACATGATACTTGGAACCAGGCTATGAGAGCAGAATTAGATGCTTTAGATCAGAATCACACTTGGGACATTGTGGATTGTCCTTCATCAGTTAAACCAATCGGTTGCAAATGGATCTTCTCCATCAAACTTAAATCCGATGGCTCTTTAGATAGACACAAAGCTAGACTTGTGGCACTTGGTAACAGGAAAGAATGTGGCATTGACTACGAGGAGACGTTGGCACCTGTGGCCAAAATGACATCTGTTCGGTTACTTCTCGCCATTGCTCCCTCCAAATCTTGGCCGATATACCAAATGGATGTTAAAAATGCCTTTCTCCATGGGGATTTGAAGGAAGAGGTTTACATGAGGATACCGCAGGGTGTCTCCTCTCCATCTAAAAATGCCGTATGTCGCCTCCGGAAATCTCTTTTATGTTCTAAAGCAAGCTCTTCGGGCGTGGTTTGAAACTTTTAGGGGACGGTTATGCACAACTAGCTTTACTCAGAGCCCTTATGATCCTTTTAAGTTCCTGAAAAGAACATCGACTGGTGTTACTGTTCTACTTGTGTATGTTGACGATATTATTATCACTGAAACTGATGATAGTATGATCAAATCTATCCAAGCCTCTCTCCGAGATTACTTTCATATGAAGGATTTGGGCCCTTTACATTATTTTTTGGGCTTAGATTGCATCAAACTCCCAAAGGCCTGTTTCTCAATCAACACAAATACACATCTGATCTTATTGAGCTTGCTGATCTACATGACTCTTCGTCGGTTGATACACCTGTAGAGGTCAATCTAAAATTGAGTAAAGATAATGGTGACCTTCTTCTTAATCCACATACCTACAGGCGCCTGGTGGGCAGCCTTGTCTATCTCACATCACTCGACCGGATATCTCCTATCCTGTCAATCTTGTAAGCCAATTCATGACATCGCCTCGACACCTTCATTTGACTGCTGTCAAGCGCATAATCCAGTATTTGTTGGGCACTGTCACTTGTGGTTTATATTATCCCAAGGATAATCCTCTTCAGTTGACCGCGTACGCAGACACTGACTGGGTAGGCTGTCAGGATACTCGTCGATCTACTACTGGTTGGTGCATGTATCTTGGCAATTCTTTAATTTCTTGGAAATGCAATGAAACAAGAACGTGTTTCTCGATCTTCTACAGAGGCGGAATATAGAGCAATGTCTTCTGCATGTTCCGAAATCTTATAGCTACGGGGACTTCTTTCGGAACTCGGCTTTGCACAACCATCTCCTACATCCTTGCATGCGGATAATACCAGCACTATCAGGATTACTGAAAATCCTGTCTTTCATGAACGCACCAAACATATTGAGGTGGACTGTCACTTTATTCGGGATGAATTGAAGCGTGATGTCATTTCTTACCTCATGTCCCTACTGACCTTCAGTTTGCTGACATCTTCACAAAAGGACTTCCACGGCCTTGACATCAGTTTCTGGTTTCCAAATTGCTACTTTATGACTCCCCCGCATCAATTTGAGGGGGGGGTGTCAATCTAGGAACTTGTATTAGAAAGCTCTACAAGTATTATAACTTAGGAACTCTACTTATATTAGAAGGTTAGCTATAACTTAGAAAGTTGTTTTGTATAAGGATACTAATCATAGGGTAATCAATCCCTATATAATGAGAAGGCTACAACCCAAAGGGGTACACGTTTTCCTCCTCCAATACTTTTGTTTCCTCTATGCGTATGCAACTGACACAAAACGGCCACTTCATTTACTTCCATAAGAATCTGATTGAACACCGAACCACCCTTGACGCCATAAGTTTTAAAATCTTATGACATCATAAACAGAAATTTTGTAAATCATGATATTGGCAGAATTTGCATTTGGCTCTTTATTTCAATAAAATCTTGCCATTATCAAAAAAATATTATATTGGAAGAACATAATATACTAAAGAAAATATCTCATAAGAAAGGTACCAGTCTCAAGAAATTCACTTCAATGATCTCCGTAGTCATAAATGTCAAAGGAAGAAATAAATTGACATGATCTAACAGACTCATTTCTGTTCTGTGGAAGAATACTTTACAATCTACGGGAGAACTTGTCATCCTTGAGGATAGACTTCTCTAAAATGATCTTACCAGGAACCTTGCCCCTCTGATAAAACAAAATGTATTCACCACACCTTTTTCTTTCTGAAAGTTATGTATATTTACAATACTTTTTTTCAAAGTTGTATATACTTATAGCACTTGGTTCTGCAAACTGATCCAAACACTTGAACCACATTTAGGAAATGAACAAAGTCCACGGGATTTTAGACCAACCTCAATTCTCCACCCAAGATCAGTTAAACAAGTCCTCTGGATAGGAAGACTTCAGTAAATGATAGGACAAAAACAAAAGAAAGAAATGAAAAGAAAAATAATCAGAGATATTATGTAAGAAAGGAAATCGTCTTCCACTTCCTTTGTACAGATTGAAAATTAAAAACCCACCCCAGCCTTTTCTACTATATTTTCCGTCCATCGAGTCTAATTTGAGATCAGACCCTCATAGCAGGCACTGTTCATGGTTTTTATTAAATTGGAAGATTTGATCAGATCAGATTCATCCCAAACTGGTTCCTTCACAGCCCAGTCTAAATCAAACAGTTTTAGATTATTATTTAAAAAGTCAAATATAATGTAAATGTGTCACAATCCACAGCATAAGATACTTCAAGTTTTCCCACAATCATTGTTGCACCGGAACAGAAAGAAGCAATACCGAAGTCGAAGTACCAACACAATAGAGGACACCAATGGTGAAAATTCTAACCTTGCAGCAGATGCAAGTTTAAAGGCATAATACTGTAATTTAATCTTCCTGCAGCCCTGAGTAACGAGAACTGCCCACATGGTGACTACAGTGAAAATGCACGTCACCAAAAGAATATATGGCCACCAACTCATAGCATTTCCTGCAGGGCAGCTCATTCACACAAATATGAACATATCAGTGAATCTCTCCTTTAACAATTTTTTCTTTTAAAAAAAGATGAAATTATTCCAAAAGAAATGCCATAATTTATATCTTTGTAATACAATTTGATAGATCCATGCATGACAGACATTGAAGCAAAAGTCTTTTTTTATCTCTTTTTTCCCAAAAAAAAAGAGAATGAAAAAAAAAAAAACCACAAAACTTGTTTACTGCAAACAGATCCTAGCTCAATGAGCAGCAAAACAAAGTACTAACAATCGACCATAAGAAGTGGAACAGTAGTCATTGCCAGTTGAAATTACAGTGCAGGCTTCAAATGTGTCTTGCCTCACATATAAAATACATAAGCTGTTGAAGAAGGCTAACTTGAGCACTGCAAATCTCATACACAAGATCCAAGTAAAAGAATGACTACGAAAAGAAAAAATAGATGTACAGTCTAGAGAGCCTGAACCTTTGTGATGCAACTTGTGGTACTCCAAATTACATAAGACACATTTAGACAGTGATACCCATACATCAAATTAGGCAATGTATCCATTTCATACGGTACCCATAATTCAATTTTACATGTAAAATCCATGCCCCAGCTGCATCCATGGTGTGTACTTGCTGTATTCATGACATATCTGGTGATATAAACAAACAGCAACTGACGCTAGAGTAAATGGAAGCAAAAGATGACAACGAATCAAATCTTCAAGCTACTTAGTACGCTTCTTAATGGTAAAAGCAAGATATGTTAAGACATAGTTCTGAAAAATCGGAATCGTATCGCAAATCGTTCATACTCATGTATCGAATCGAATCGTGAATCATAGGATTTTTTAAGTTTTTCTAATAAATATGAAAAAAATTAAAAAAGATAAAAGAAAAAGAAAAAAATTATTCATAATCCATTCATTCTCCCATTAGGGCAATATAAATACAATGAGAAATAAGTCTATCATACAATTATATCAAGAACATCATGACATACATTAATATATAATAAATGATGTGAGTAAATAGTTAAATAAGTACAAGGTATCAATATATATTTATTTTTTGTTACCTTTAAATCAAAATATTAAAGTAAAAATAAAAATCCAAAGCATTAATCTTACACCGTAGGATATCTCTTGACCCAGTGTGACGTTCATGGGCTCTGGGCTCATTTCTTCTAAGGTGCACCATAGGTGTGATGTTTAGAATCATGTTGTGATTCTTTTGGCATTACTTAATTACATTAAAAAAAAAACCACTTTCAATCCCTTTTCTAGTGTTCTATTGACAAATGATAGCCCCTTCCTTTAACTTCACGATGTTATTGATGGAAAAAAGATGATATAACTAAAAAGCTTAATCAAACAACTAAAATTGATCAATCAAAATCACCAACCTAAGAGCTGAGACAACATCTTGTATAAAGTATCTGTATAGCCAGTCAATATTCCAGCACAAATAATTAAAGACGACCCTTGACCTGAAACAAAGGTGACATGTTAGACAGAACATACAGTTACAGAGATAATAACAAGATCATAAACTAGATTATACACAGCCATATATTGTAAGGACCCGACCCTAGAAATGATATAAAGTAATATTTTAACCAATATTTCATTTTTGCATTATTTATGAATTAAATAATAAATGAAATGAAATGTTGAATTCGGCTAGCCTAAGTAGGGCTTAATTAGACGTGTTCAATGAGTAATTAGATTAATTAATTAAAATAATTAATTTCGCTAGCTTGGAAAATAATTAACATTAATTAAACAATTAATTATTCATTATGGGATCCATTAAGGCTGGAAGACCAGTTGAATGTCATTAGTTATCATTTTGGCAACATATGTCCGGTACCATGACACCTGAGGAGACCCAGTGAATAAATGCTACGAAAGATGGAGGAACTAGAAGTCTTACTTAAAGTAGAAGCCAACTACCAAACAGAGCAGGCATCTAAAGACCCAATCCGAATAGAACACAAGTAACGAGGAAACTCTCTCTCTCTCTCTCTCTCTCTCTCTCTCTCTCTCTCTCTCTCTCTCTCTCTCTCTCTCTCCGCCCAACCCTTCTCTCTACTTTGGAGCACTTCGTCAACAAGGAAACCCTAGAAATTGGGAATTTGAAGAGAACTAAAAGGAACTAGAAGATTGAAACCTATGATTTAAGCAATTGATGCAAAACAACCAAAATCAAGGAAATCCTACAAATTGGACATACCACGGGCAAGTAAACAAACCTAATTAATTGAGCATGCATGATTCTCCTTTGTTCCCAAATTGATTCTATTCTAGAAAACCCAAGATTGATCTAATGTGGGCAAGTGAAAGATCTTGAAAACCCTAGATCCCAAGGGACCTGACCCTAAGACCATCGGATAAACACATGATGGGAATTTCATATTGCCCGAATGTAGAGGGACCACATATCTTGGACGTTGGACCCACATCTCTTAGGGTTTGTGATTTAACGTTCCTTGTCACATATGCACTTAGGGTTTCCATGTTTTTCGATATTAGAAGATTTTCCGTGTTTTTCATTATTAGTTATTTATGGTTTCAGATTTGACTCAATAGTTGGTATTCTTTTACATAGTTATCAAAATCTTAAGGAAATCTCATTTACATAGTTATCCCAAATCTTAAGGAAAACGATTCGTATCTATGCAATGAATCTCATTTACAGATGAATCTTAGGATTTGGGCATGAATCCTACGATTCAATACTCATTTCATCGAATCTTACAATTCAAGTGATTTGGCTAAGCAAAAATAGCTACAACCAATAAGTTAATATGAATAATCTTTTCTCTTTTTTCTTTCTTTTAGCGCTTTTATTTTTAAAAGGTTATTTAGTAGTGAACGAAACCTCCTAAGAGTTTTGTGCGGCTTTGATGAGGTTTTAAAGATGAATAATGCCTTTTATTAAAGCATTTGACTGTACGTATGGTGCTTGTCTATATCTTCTTCTTTTTTTTTAATCTATTTGATTTTTTTTTTCCTTCATGACGACTTTCTTAACTTAAAGAGATATCTTACCATGTAAGATAGATGGTTTGGATTTTATTTTTATTTTACATTTTGATTTAAAGATAATAAAATCTATATTGATACCTTAAACTTATTTAACTATTTACACATCATTTATTTCATTTATATATATATGTATGTGTGTGTCATGATGTTCTTGATATGATTGTATGATAGACTTACTTATTATTGTATTTATACTACTATAAATGGGAAAATAGATGGTTATGAATAATTACTTTTTTATTTTTCTTTTAATTTTTAATTATTTTTTTTATTTTTATTATAATAATTAAAAATCATATGATTTGCGATACGATTCGCGATTCGATTCAATTCATAGGTATGAATGATTTGCGATACAATTTCGATTTTGAAAACTATGTTCTTTTAGATTAGATTCATCCTTGTAGTTATGTTTTACATGTGAGATATGCTTAAAAATCCACGCATGATGTGGGGAACCCAAATACCCCAAATATACAAAGATTGAATGATTTGTGTTTGGCCATGGACCCCCCTAGGGATATCCATGCTGGCCAAACCATGTGGGGACTGTATTTGGGGTTTTGTGACACTAGGGCATCATGGGATGCTTGATTTTTTAGAGGCTCTTAGATGTAGGCATACTAGGGTTTGTTAGATTTGGAGATTTAGCTATGTATATTGGAATTGAGACTATTAAGGATGAGTAAATTGTTGGGAAAGTCCCACATCACCCAAGTAATGGGTTTGACATGGCTTCATATACCTGTTTGGGCCTTCCACCTATAAGCTTAAGCTTTTGGGTTGGTATATGGTATCTTACATGGTATCAAAGCGGGTTCCGATCCCGTCGTTCTTGTGTAGCCCGCATGGAAGGCCCGTCCATGAAATCTATTGGGCCTCCACGTGAGGGGGAGTGTTAGAAAAGTCCCACATCCCACATAGCCCAAGTAATGGGTTTGACATGGCTTCATATACTTGTTTGGGCCTTCCACCTATAAGCTTAAGCTTTTGGGTTGGTATATGGTATCTTACATAAATCTGGTTCCAGCAAAAGTGTCAAATTAGATTGGCCAGGACCTAATTTGGAGATCCATATGGTCGTCCAACATGGTTTTGGGCAATCATGTTGTGCTTAAGGTTTTATGACATCATAGGGTTTGCATTTATGTTGTTCCTTGCAAGTGAATGATAATTCTAAACCTAGGGTTATGTTTATTTGCATGTGATTCATAATTCAATTTTCTGTTCTTCCAGCATGTTTGGTTAGGAAAACTCTTGTCTTACAAATTGTAATCTGTGCGTTAATTCAAAATCTGGAATTTAATTCCATCCTTGAGTGGAGCATTTGTCTAAACCTTAGAATCTATCTAGAAAACCCTAGTTTTGGGTTGAATTGTCATTCTATATGTATTTTGGGAATGATAAGAATAATTGGGTGTTCGAAATGGGCAAACTAGAAATTTCCTACAAAAAGCAGCAAGCGTGCGGCCCACTTTTCGAGGGTCAAATGATGTAGAGATTTGATGATCTATCGTTCATTGGATTCGTCCCGTCGAGTACTATGAGATTCATATATAGATCATCAAAATCGGACATCATATGAAAAAGTTATAAGCGATGCAAGGTTACTGATAAAAATTGTCAAATGCAGTAAATTCTGTATTTGGTTCCTAACTGTCTAAAAAAATAAAAAAACTGGCAGATTTGATTTAGTTTGGGGTTGTATAAGTAAACCTAATATTTTTAATCAATTCTAAAGTACTAATTGAGTCACAAGGAGATGAATATAGGAAACTATAGGTTCCTCACTCACTTCCCCAATCAACTCCCATTAAATCAAAATCATATGCTCTGACTATCGTTTTTGCATCTTCTTTTAATTTTTTCCTTTTCCATAAGCAACTTCATAAAAGGGAAAGGATAGTCACCAAGCAAAAGAAAATTACTACTCCTAATGCACGCAACCAACACCAAGGTTCATATCACCGAAGGAATTAGCGCAAGATCCAATACCCATGACCATATATACTATGTAAGACCATGGATTATAAAAACAGACTAGTCAACTCGAACCTAAACGAGTCGGGTCCTATGGGACTCGGACTAGAATAATGGGACTCAGTCAAGTCCCATAGGACTCGGGTGAGTACTGAGTACTATGTGACTCGGCCGCGGACTCAGCCAACTATTTTTATTTTTTAAAATTTTTTATTTACAGTGAATTGGGACTCGGTCTGACTTGGCCGGATCAGCTCGGACTCGGCCCTGACTGAGTCGGGTCCGAAGTCCAAGTTTCTTTTTCCTTGTGTAAGACAAAAGAACTTTATTCCCTGTTTCTCTTCATTTTTAATGAAAAAGCATCTTTTTTAGAGAAAAAAATACAATATAGAGTACGTATTAATGATAGATATGGGCATTATCAGTATAGTTTGCTTTGGTACAACAATTATGTGTAAATGTTGACCCGCTGGCATAGTTATGGTCCCCAGTTCAAACTATATAGGAAACGCGGCCCCACATCTTTCATGTAGAAGATGTTAAAAATAATTTATATTTGTTTAGAGGATCTAATGTCTGATTAAATATATCCACAACAATATAGCAGTAGATGGGACATGATAACATTTTGTAGTTATTTGAAAGCATTTAAACCAAAAGGTTGCTGTCCCGGGCAGCTAGCTCAGCTGCTAAGGGACATCAAAGTCCACCAAATGAAAACAGATTTAGCTTGGTGGATCGGCAACACCAAAAAAAGAAAAAAAAAAGGCTGCTGGAATAAGTATTTGTGTTGTTATAACAAGAAGCTACTAAAGTATACAGCTTTCTTAAACTGGTGAATAATACATCACAGAAAAGTGAAAACTTGGAAGAGTCAACAGAAACGACAGCCATGTGGAAACTATAATAGAACAATTGCACAAAAGTAAGACTATACAATGGCAAACATTGGAAGCATAATTTAAAGAAGGCACAGTAAAGGGCCAACACCATGCAGTTAACAAAAAAAATAAGAAAATATTACAAGAAAAGTACCAAATCCAGATTCTGATATTTTGTCACAGATCCATGTCATGGTCATCGCGCCCAAAACCAACAAAAATGATGTCACCATCACATGCTTGACTCTGGACAAATGGAAAAAGTGACATACAGTGGTAAAAGCTCTAAAACATCCAAATAAGCAACTGATAGAGTTAAAATCTGAAAATGGCATGAAATGGATAAATAAATGTAAAAGAGCGCTGCTTAGAGCTGAGTTCAAGTGATAACTATTTACCTATCAATCAAGCTAAAATGAGAGCAATAATTATTAAACAAACAATGAACATCTCTTATTTTTTTTAATAGTAACAAACTAACAATGAGTATCTCATGCTTCTAACCTTTAGGAGAATCTGTGTTACACTTCAAAATACAAAGTATGAATATAACAGTACCCTAGTAAAGAAAGAATTTCCACAAGCACAGCCTTTCTTTCTGGTAATAAGCATGTTTTAAAAATTGTTTTGAGTCCCAGTTGACATGAATATGGCAACCCTACAAAATCAAGTCACTCTCAGAGTCATCCCCACCTAGTCTTATTGGAAAGGCCTAAACTATTTTCTTAAGCCAACTTTCTAGTTGTGAGATGATTTGCAAGCCGTTTAAGGTCCTTTTGCATTGATTTTGGAAGATCAAAACCACATTTTGTGGAAGATGCTACGCATTTAGAGGTCAAAGGTATTGTTCATCTGACAAAGAAAAAGTCAAATGCAACAACTTATTACTACTTAAAATCACCCTAAATAATCAAAACACAAGTCCTACGACATTTAAAATCATTTCAAACAACCAAAACGTGTTTCTTAAAATTCTTCAGATTTATAGGAATAATTTTCAAACTGTAAAGGTTTTTTATCATATATATATATATATATATTTAAATTAGGAGTTTTTGGGTTCTATGGTATGACTTGGTTCGACTCAAGGGTGACCAAGTCACCTCCCAAGTCTGAGTTCTAAAACCTTGGTAATAAGAAGATATGATAAACAATTTATTCTCTGTCTATCAACATCATCAGATTTTCTCAGCCCAACCAATTTAACCATGTTGACAGGCCCATTTAACAAGAGGAAAGATACTTTTCCACGCTCCCAAAAGAAATGACGGGAATCTTAGTTTATCAAATGATAAAATGAACAAGAGGCTCCACATAATGGATAGAACTGAGCTTTTATGGCGCTAGAACTGAGCCTTTATGGCTTTGCGGAGCCTTGTCACATCCTAGACTTCTTTTATCGATACAAGTTGGCTCGTTGTTGGACCTTATGGATTATGCAAAATAAATAAATAAAATATAAGAAGAATTTCACCAATGTAATAATATAAGTAATCAGTTGTCAGGTCAACTGTAATATTATACTTTGTATGTCAACTGTTATTGTAAGGCATCCCACGGGTCCTCTGTGTTTCTGTTTATGATGAATAAATAATGGCAGGTTAGATATGAAGGAAAAAGAAACATGGTTTGAGTATTGCCAGTTCATTCTATCACAACTCCTTTCCCAATAAATGGTGGAAGCGTGAGAGGATCCAGTCTCTAATCTTACATGTCGAAGAAGGTATGAACACTGGAGTCAAAGCTTTAGTCAAATATCTGCTTCTAGAACTTTAGAAGCTCGCCCTTCGTCACACAAAGAAATTATCTCAAAGCAGATAAATTCCCTTGCGACAATGGCAGAAAAGGATGTCAAGGTATTACAGATGGTGCCCCCTGCTCCCCCTCCACTAAGTCATAAGGTCTCAGAATTTGTCAACAGTCTAGGCCCTAAAGACCTAAAATGTTGAACTGCTAAGTGTAGGGTTGCCGGCTTGCCACTAAGACGGAGTTGGATGTGTTCTTGCAGTCAGCAAATTTGTGCATTATAGTTCTAGATAATATAGTTTGCAGAGTTCAATGTTCAGGCAATGCTTGCAATTTCAGTCCTAATTGCTGAATAAGTGAAGATTGAAGGTTCAATTTGGGTCAGGGCCGTCAGGCCAAGTTCAGCCTGACCCTTCTCTAGACCAACTGTTTTAAGGCTTTTTGGGTTATGGTACAGTTTGGGTCAACCTGGCACACTAAGCTGCCTAGTAAAGCAACAGCCAAGCAGTCAAGTAAGGGTGGGCCACTGTGCATTCCTCAATTTCTTAAAAAATTAGCCCAATAGAAGGGGAATAACTCGTTACTCTGAGCATTCCTGATTTAGCCATGTTTATGCTAACTGCAGTTTAGCCTTTGCGTGGGAGTGACTATGTCCTCTGATACCATATTTAGAAAACATTATTGATGGCCATAAATATAAATTCCTTTATGGAGACTCACGGTACCCATGTTTATTATATATTGTTTTGCTCTCTCCACGGTCAGGCCGCTTGCAACCATGTAGCTGGAGAATGAGCTCACATGGTTTACCATTTTGCTAGGAAGTACTTATATGGACTAGTCTTACATGATTCACAAATCGAATGAGATGGATCGGCTATGTTAGAAGGCGTCCAACGGAGGCACCTGTTAAAATATGTGAAAGCATGGAGATTGCCAGGAGTAGGAGAGGGAGAGGGAGACCCAGGAGAAGTTGGAAAGAAACTATTAAACATGACCTTGCCTACATGGATCTAACAGAGGACATGGCCCTAAACAGATTTGATTGGCGTCGTTAAATCCATGACGTCCAACGGAGGCACCTGTTAAAAGGTGTGAAAGCATGGAGATTGCCAGGAGTAGGAGAGGGAGGGGGAGACCCAAGAGAAGTTGGAAAGAAACTATTAAACATGACCTTGCCTACATGGATTTAACGGAGGACATGGCCCTAAACAGATTTGATTGGCGTCGTTAAATCCATATAGCCGACCCCACCTAGTGGGAAAAGGCTTGGTTTTGTTTGGTTTGGTTATTTAGTAATAATATACATAGTAATATTAAGTATTAAGTCTCATCTTCTCCCATTTCTTATATAAATTATCACAACAAACACATTATACATAATTATCTGTTTAAGTTTTTTTGAAAATTATCTTTTAGAAAAATGGTTGGACCATCACAACCTTTCAACCTTGACTTCATTTTAAATGAGGCAGATCCTAGATTTATTAATTTAGATCAAGATCAGGGGATAAAAGTAGATAGTCATAATCCCCAAGAACCCGAACCTGGCGGCAGTGAAGGCTCAGGTTCTACAACTAAAAAGAAGATAAGAGTGAGAGTGACTTCTCCCGTGTGGCAGCATTTTGTTAAAGTTCAGGTCCCAAATCCCAAAGGAGGAATAGAATTTTTTTTATCGGGGATAGAAGTAGATAGTCATAATCCCCAAGAACCCGAACCTGGCGGCAGTGAAGGCTCAGGTTCTACAACTAAAAAGAAGATAAGAGTGAGAGTGACTTCTCCCGTGTGGCAGCATTTTGTTAAAGTTCAGGTCCCAAATCCCAAAGGAGGAGTAGATTTTTTTTTATCTGTCTAAAGGAGGAATAGATAAAAAGGCACAATATAAATATTACAAAGATCTCCTCGGTGCCAGATCAACAGGTGGAAATGGCCACCTCTTAGACACATGAGATCGTGTGTGCCCAGACACACGAATACCGCTGGAATTGCTGAGGCAGGGAGTGGGACCATCCAAACACAACTTTCTCAAACAAATTCAAGTGGTGGTTTAGGAGTTTTTACATATGACCCTAATAATGCTAGATACCAACTTATAAAGTTTATAATAGTTCACCAATTACCATTTATACTTGTAGAAGATCGAGCATTTGAAAAAAATTTAGACAAGCCTTTGTCCCTTTATGGCAGAAAATATCTAGAGTTACTGCCAGAAATGATGCGGTAAAAAAAATTTGAAAGAAGACGAGAATTTAAAAGACACTTTTCAAAACATACCTGGAAAAGTGGCTTTAACTTGAGATTTATGGACCTCTCAACAAAATGTTGGGTACATTTCACTCAGATCACATTATATTGATATTGATTGGGTGATGCAGAAGAGAATAATTGTGTTTTCTTTATAAGAGTTCCCACACACTGGTGCTAGGATAGGGTCCACTATCCTTGGAAAACTTAGAGAATATAATATTGAAAATAAAATAATTGTTATAACTTTAGATAATGCAAGTTCTAACAATGTCGCAGCAGAGTTACTAAAATTTGCACTTCAACTTAATTTAAATGGAGCTATCTTTCACAAAAGATGTGCATGCCACATCATAAATCTTATCGTACAAGGGTAAAATCTATTAAAGAAGTCCTAGAGACCATTAAATGGATTGTAGGTTTCATTTTTTGTTCTCCCTCGCGAAACTAATGGATGAATATATGTGTAAATATGGGTCTAAGACCCAAGAAAATATCACAAGATGTAAAGCATAGATGGAATTTTACTTATAAAATGTTAAAAAAAGAAGCATGCGCCTATAAAATGGCACTAAATCAATAGTCAACTTTATTTAACACATGAAAATGTTTGTGTAAGTGATGATAATTGGACCCTTCTTGAGATATTAAGAGATTTTTTGGAAGTTTTTCATGATGCAACCTTGTTTTTTTCCAGGGTATATTATCCCACATCAACTCAAGCTTTAACCCATTTTTATGAAAAAAATATAGAGATTTTCAGCTTTTTCAACTTATCTATATAATAAGGGAGCTCAGTTTTTGAATCCTTGGATATTTTGGACCCTTGGATTTATGTACATATTTCTATACATAAATCATAAGGCTGAGAAGAGATTCAAGATCATATTACAAAGGACAAGAGGATATGGGAGTGCCCTTGGTTTTCTGTGAAATTACGAAATGTGCCATTATCTTTTCCAAGAGGATATGGGAGTGCCCTTGGTTTTCTGTGAAATTACGAAACGTGCCATTATCTTTTCAAAACTTCCATGCAAGTAAAGATATGACTAAATATACGGCTATGATTGCAATTGAGTGATTGAACGGTGTGGAATTTGGGCCCACAACTTACCAGTTTGCCCCTTCACATATATATGTTGTTTTTCACGGATTATGGAATCTGAGCTAACTTGGATTGTTTTGGTAGCAGATGCAAACATGACTTGCATGCAATTGAACTAGACTGCTTATAATAGTCGGCCACTCTGGTTTTCAATGGTGGTTAAACAAGGGTACAATTGGCTGGGCTGTTTTACCTATAAAAAAAATCCGGCCGGGCTTGATTTGAAGCTGATTAATCCGATGGGCCACATAGAAAATTTGGGTTAAATTTGTTAAATTATGGGCAGTGTGGGTTTGGTTTTCCCCATATTTAGTTGTGCTCAAAACGTGGAGCGTCGTGCCTTCAGGCACGGGAAATGACTAATGTGTGTACAAATGGAGGCAAAAGTTTTCACAATATTGGAGAATAGCTCCTTTAACATTTTGTATAGCTGTTGCATTAGACCCTAGATTGAAATTAAAAGGTGTAGAAACTTTACTTGAAGAAATAAACACTAACATGAATACAACTAATATAAATGACATATCTACAATTAGAACACAGTTAGAAACACTTTTTTTGGAATATGCTACCCGATTGGGTAGATCCGTAACACCCATGATCCCAATGGGCCCTCCCTAGGTACATAAAGGGAAAAAGAAGGCCATTTGGGGTATTACGAGGAAATCTCATGGAAGTAAATCCTCTTCTTCTGGGGGATCCTCTTTCAACCTTAATGAATTAACAATGTACCTGGGAAGCGATCCTGTTCCCATCCCGAATGATGATGAAGAAGATGATTTTGATCTTTTGGACCGGTGGAAATCATATGAAACTAAGTTTCATGTGATTTCCACCAATGCCCGTGATATACTAACAATTCCAGCGTCTACAGTTGCATCAGAGCAGGCATTTAGTGCAAGTGGGCGCCTTATTGACCCCAGAAGGACAATGCTATCAGAAGAAATTGTGGAGACCTGCATGTGCTTACAGGATTGGTATCAAGCAAAGGATATAACACAGCGCATGATGGATGATTTTGAGATAGAAGATGAGCTATTGTCGTTACATATATGATATCATAGTGTTCGAATTCGAAATACATCAACTTATACTTTTTATGAAATTACGATAGTTTTTCATGTTGTATTTTTTTCATTTGTCATAAACTTGTATTTCTTACTTAATGTTTTTCTTAGAATGTATAATAACTTTTCAAAGTCGTAATTTGTTTATTAGAAGGTATAATAGGTTTTCAAAGTTGTAATTTGTTTTTTAGAAAATGAATCATAGGTTTTCAAAGTTGTAATTTTATTTTTATTTTATTTTTTTCATTTCTCATAAGGTTTGAATTTCATTACATATTGATCCAAGTTCAAAATTGTATTTTTTTTTTTTTAACTTTTGTAACTTAAACTTCAAGGAAATATAATCTATTTGATGTATTTTAGCAATGAATGTACTCAAAACATCATTTGTGTTATTCTACTTATTTATTTCACTTAATTTGTTTATTTTAATGGAATTGGTCCAAGAGTCCAAGTTCAACTTAAAAAAAAGAAAAAGAAGGGAGGGGGGAGCCGTGGGCGGCATGACCATGGCCGGGCTAACCCCCATGGAAATGGGCATAGCACAGCACGGCCCAGATTTACATGCCTAAGTGGACCACGATGATGTTGTATAGACATTGGGCAGAGCTAAAGGCAACACCTTGAGAGAGAATTGGTTTACCTTTGATTTAGCTGTTTTACCTTTGGTATAGATGTTTAACTGAAATACTTCTTATCTGTTTAACTTTTATGCTTCCACAATGCATATGTTTGGACTCATTTAGACTCCGATGACAGGTTTCCTTATTATGCTACATACGACTTATGTGTTCTTTGGATGTTTGCTTTAATTGTGAAGCTTCCACTGAAACGTGTTTTTAAATGTGATGGAAAACTATACTTGTCCTCGCACGTGGAATCCTGTGGGAACTAGGGGTGGGGTAAAATGTCATCTTTGTTAGCAGCCCACACCCAAAGGGCGGGCCTTCACGCACCGGTAAGGTTACTCCATTGTGACCTGGGTGTCACGGGTTCAAAAGGCGGAAACAGCCCCTCCTCTTGCGGGGGTAAGGCTGCGTACATCTGACCCTCCCTAGACCCCACAATGGTGGGAGCCTCATGCTCTGGCCTGCCCTTTTTCTAACCACACACCCGTCCCACCCTGAGACGCAGAATGTTATTGGTATCCCGGTTTGGAGGCGTGACACTTCATATTGCACTATCATTGATGATTCTACTACAAAAAAACCCACAATCATTAGAGCTTCAACAATGTTTTGTACCCCTTTGACCAAAGTAAAAAAAGTTAATACCTACCAGCCTGAATAAAAACCTGACGCTTTCTTCCAAAATGGGATTGAGATAATTCAAACAATGAGAGACAATCTCACTGTCAACAAAAAAAATATTCTCCCACATCGGGACTGCTCCTCGCACTAAAGAGAATCTACAGTGTATTATCAGTTTACATTTTCATCAAAAACTTGATATGGTCCATGTTCACCAGGAAATCTTAAGCTTGGATGGTGCCACTTCTTGCCTCGTACAAGCACTTAAACTTTAATCTTTAAGCAATAGTCACCCGCCTCCATCAATATCAAAATGTTTGAACATAATCATGAGATGTAACTGATGCATAGAATATGAACCCCACATTAACTTGCTTGAGAAGATGTGATCTATGATACATGTAACTGGCGTGCAGAATATGAACCCCACATTAACTTGTTTGAGAAGATGTGATCTATGATACCCAACTATGGCATGGATGTGCCATGGATATGGGCATACGGCTGGGACATAGATTGTTGACACAAAAAGTGAAGTATTGGATACGAATGACACTATACATAGCCAATTTTGAAGTCTCCGAGTAACATAGGTTTGATTGCTTAAAAAAATTAGAAGACATTGGATTAAAATGGCAAAATCTAACAATCAGATGGTTTGAATTATAATCATGTCATGAATAAGATGAAATGATAATCATAAAAGCCATTTCTCATCTATCACTTCATTTTATGTGACCACTGTGAACTGTGAAGTCTGAGGACAACGATCATAATTGAACCCCCCCCCCCCCCCCAAAAAAAAAAAAAACACACTTATATTTTCAAACAAATAAGGAAAAAAAAAAGGAACAGCTCGTACCTTTGGCTAGCTGCATAAATTGAATAAGTTAGTGAAAAACATGCGATAATCACAGCCTCAATAGTTGCAAAGGCGAGTGATATCCACCATCTGAAATGGACAGAAATTCAGAAAATATAAATTGCAATGAAAATCTTGTTCCATCACACAAACAATGACAGGAGACAAAATAATAATAGGACAAGAACTCGTATCACTTTTTTGAAAAGAATAATTAGACACACATATAGCCCTTAATCTTCTCATGGCCATCTAATCCTTCTTTCCGCAGCTTGACTAATGAAGGAACAACATAACAAAGTACCTGCAGTTATCCAGATTCAGTATGACAGGAAGAAATCATAAGTGTGCATCACATCACTATAATTATCCCTAAAGAAATCTCATGTGTGCAGTTATCCAACTTTTTTGTCTTTGTTTTTAAATATGGAATTGAAGCAAGATTATTCAATATTCTAGATTTTAGGGCAACATTTTGAGTAACAAGGCCAGTCCTATGTATCACATAGGCCCGCTTTTACTATTATTATAAAAGCGGGCCTATGTGATACATAGGACTGGCCTTGTTACTCAAAATGTTGCCCTATATAAGCAGATGAGGACAACAATATGAATTAAATAAAGAAAAAATACAAATGAAGAAAAAAAACGACCCGCAAAACAACCTGCAAAGTTCTCTTCTATAAAGCTGTTACACTTCTCTTTTTATTTCACACGCACGCACGCACAAGTTTCAGAATGCCACATTAGAAGTTGCTTGCTTCGCTTGTCATATATTGCTTGCTTTGCTTGTCATATAGTACCGACAAGAGGTTTCCTATTCATCCCATCAATACGGATCTTATAATTTAACCGACTCTTCTCATGTGCAATGTAAGTTGTTTCAAATCATTTGAATTTTACCAACCCACCCTTTGTTCCTCTCTCCCATCACACCTCGCAGACAACCACATATTTAAGTTTCAGAATGCCACATTAGAAGTTGCTCGCTTCTCATAATATCTTATGCTACATTAAACCCTAGACCAGATGTGGTCTGCACTGCTGCAGGCAGAGATGTTTCTCGAGGAGTGGTGTTTAATATTTTTATAAAATTTACAAAAGAAAGAGGAAGATCATGGGTTTCATTTCTGCATATAGCCATTTGAAGTTGTGGTTCTGGTCAAGCAAGAAGGGACAGCGCTTGAGATATTACAGAAGGAACAACAGGGGTCTGTTGGTGGTGTTGGTGGAAGCAAACTATCATTACCAAAAGAAAGAGGAAGATCATGGGCTTCGTTTCTGCATATAGCCTTTTGAAATTGTGGTTTCGGTCAAGCAAGAAGGGACGGCGCTTGAGATATTACAGAAGGAACAACAGAGGGGTCTGTCGGTGGTGATGGTGGTGGAAGCAAGCCATCATTACAAAAAAAACTGTCATAAACTTCATTATATTCTTTTAAATGTATAATATTATTTACACTAGCCTTTGCTAATATTATTCTATAATAAAGTTTTGGTTATTCACGAAAAAAAAAAAAAACTAGAAGGCTACCAATACCATTAAAAAAAACAATAACGCACTCTGCTAATAGATTTTTCAAGGCAGAACATTTTTCCAGTGCCCTGCTGTTCTGTCATAACATTGAACTAGCTGACAATGCATTTCTTCAGTAGGAAAAAAATCATAAGTGTCAACCTTTTTCAAGACGCTTTCCGTGCATAATTGCAC
The DNA here is from genome assembly GCA_012931725.1 of Litsea cubeba. Classification (NCBI taxonomy): domain Eukaryota; kingdom Viridiplantae; phylum Streptophyta; class Magnoliopsida; order Laurales; family Lauraceae; genus Litsea; species Litsea cubeba. Next base: position 49,300,061 of record CM022950.1, on the reverse strand, counting down.
AGCGTAGGCCCCACTAATATTCAATACTTTGCCTGGCCAATTTTGAGAAGTCAAAATGCAATTATCACATGGAGCAAATGAGACCCCAAATAGAATAACAGTCACTATTGGAATAAGCTGTTCTGAAATGTAGCATGTGTTTCATAATATGTGCCATTAATTCATGACTTTATTAATCACATTAAGAAAAACTTGATAAAGAAAAGTCCAATTTACTAAAGATTTTTAAACTAGTCTGTATCGTTCCAATTTTATCAGATGTCTCCAAAGAAATGGTAAACATACAGTTCAATCTGAATGGACTTCCACTCTTTTTAAGCATAATATTTCATAATATGTACCACCAATTAATGACTTTATTCATCACCATTAAGCAAACTCGATAAAGAAAATTCTAATTTAATAGATTTTTCTAATACTACTCAGAAATTGTAAACATACAGTTCAATCCGAACGGGCTTCCAATGTTTTTGTTCTTAAGAAAAGAATGAACAATAAGAACTAGTGTGCAGAAGCTGCTAGAGAAAATGAAACGGTTGAACAGAATCCTAGCGAAGGGCAAGACAGCAGGCTTTGGGCCCCTTCTCATGACGGTACATTCTAGGTATCCTCCTCCTTCTCCATCTTTATCAGTTGACCCTGCCCCTTCTGGAAACTGGTCTTCCCTCTGGAAGATCAAGGCCCCCCCAAGAGTCCTAGCTTTTGCATGGCTCACTCTTTGGAAAAAAATTCTTACAATGGACAATCTCCATCGCCAGAACATGACTGTAGTCAATGCTTGCCCCTTTTGCTTGGATGATGAGAAAATGGTCGACCATCTACTTCTTCATTGCAAGCTGACAAAAGCTCTATGGTTTTCAATTCTAAAGGATTTCAATTGCTGTTGGGTTCCACCGGAATCCTTACCAAAGTGGATTATTCCAGTTACTACATCCAAACGGAAGTCCATGTGGCTTGCATCTGGACGATTTGGAAAGAGAGAAACAGAAGGTGCTTCGAAGGGATCACTACTCCCCAATAAGACTTAATTCTTAAATGAAATTTTGTGTTGCCTCTTGGGTCTCCTTTCTTCCAGACTTTTGGGGCTTAGCCATAAGCCATCGATGCAATTATGTTTAACTGGAGGGAAGTCATTGCTTTTTTTATTAGGTTCTTTTCTTTTCTCTGTTGCTTGGAGGCCTTTGGCATCCTTGTAAGTTCCCCTTTCTTTCGGGTGCTGGCTGTTTTCTAGGGATCTTTTCCAACCGCTTCTCGGTATAGCTCTTTTATACTGTAAAGCTTTTGATCAATGCAAGTCACCAATTCAAAAAAAAAAGAATTTGCTGAACAGAACTACTGTCTTATGCTCAAATCTGTAAGGGCTGCCCTCGTAGCACAAATGTTGCTAAATGATTCTGAAGAGAAACTGTATTGACAATTCCATACTCAAAACAAACTCCTCACAACTGATGTCCTGAAAGGTGTTTATCCAATTCTCAGACTCACCAACCAACATCCAGATTCTAAATAATCCTCACATACCTAACTTCGTCCTTTTATTTCATGAGAGGAATAAATAGCCTCATATACCTAACTTTGTCCTTTGTTTCACGAGAGGAACATTCAACCAACTATGTTCAATGTACTTCACAGAGGTATGTTCAAGGTAAGACCACAGGAAAACATCTTAAGTGTCAGTGCGCACTTTCCAAAAAACTGATTTTGCTCGAAACCAGTAGCATGGTATATACAAAATTGCAAATTTTAGTTGCAAGCACTCATGCCACTTGCTCAATTCCCTCCTTCTGAAATAATAGGAGCAACATGAGAGAAATTAGCATTTAACCGTCATTCAGAAAGTAAAAACATGGTTTAGAGCATACTGTCAGCTGCGCAGCTGCATGTGCCTGAGCATACAGGATGACATCATGTCATACATGTTATCATTTCAAACTGCAGGCAATTCAGTCTTGTTGAAATGATGTTGGCAAAGGGGTCCGAGGTGGGTGCAATTACAATAATGACTTGACGGGCCAGGATCTATACAATACAAATATCCACTGCTTTTATGAGGATGAAACTACAAATCAAATGCTAAGATCCAGAAAAAAATCTAAACAAACACAAATAAATCCAAATCTAACCACTCACATCATAACTCAAGTACATGTATTTTCCATGAATTGGATTGGACCCCCCCAACAAAGTTTTAGATCTTACATTGCTGCATACATGATTCGTTAGCTTCAGCTATCAACTATGAAACCAAACCAAGGAGAAGGCTTAGCAGTCAAACCTTGATTAGAATGTTAATAGCAAGTGCTTGATTAGGTCTCAACATGATCACATGAATGAGAAGATTGGTGCAAAGGTAATGGCCTTGCACAAGAATAGGTGTTTCAAAGAAACTTGGATAATCTCCATAGAGCACCAAAATCACGATTTTCTTCTTTATTCTCCAAAACCAAAACTAGCACTCTCAAAAGCCAGTGTTAGTCAATCCATGTGTGGAGCTTTTGTAAGAAAGTAGTATGGACTGTACAGTATTTACAAGAACCATGTATGAGGAGTTCACCGCTTATGAGCACTTGTCAGTCCTCAATGACATTTTTATGTACAGGGATCTTCGAGATAGATAGTTTCAGCCATGATATGGAAGGAAGTTTTACAAGTACGGCGCTCGTCAATTCCTTGCCTTCTACTAGATCTTCCCCTTCTCGGTTTGAGTTGGGCAAACTCTACCTAGAATCAAGGTTTTCGACCGGACAGTGCCAATAAGGACAAATTATTACAACGGATGTGTTTTGGAGAATAATGGCCCTCCTAACATGTCTAATGAATGTGTGATGACTGATGTGTATGGATCATCTTTTTGTAGGATGCGAAGTAGCTTCAAAAGTTTGGGGTGAAATCTTCAGAACATTCGATGTTTCATGGGCCAATGCAGGAAGGATTCAAAACATCTTCATGTCTTAGGGGAAAACCCATTTCATAAGAGAGACGGAATTCTTTGGAAAATAGCACCCTACACAGTGATTTGGTCTTTATAGAAGGAGAGGAGTGACAAAATATTTATGGCGAAGAAATAGAGTCAAAGGAGGTAATGAATCTGATTAAAGTTCAAATAACTCATTGGCCATTAGCAAGGAAGTAGTTTTAAGAAGTCATAGCTTAGACACTGTGGAGGGGATGAAAAGCAAGAAATTCCACTCTCGGTGAACACCATCTCCTAGAAGGTGGTTGAAGTTAGTGGACAAAGCAGCATAAGGCAAACTAGGTCAAAGAAGCATCAAAGGATCCTTTTTTCATTTTTCCTTTTTTTTTTTTTTTTTTTGTGTGTGTGTGTGTTGGGTGGAGGGGAGGAGGAAGCTTATGCAAGGGTTCAATGAGTGTCAAAGAACTCGACGAGATGGAAGAATTGGCAATCAAGGAAGAACTTTGAATTATCATTTTTTTTTTTCAATCAAAGATCCAAGGGAAAGGGGGCTCAAGGAACACAAGAGGATGGACGCAAAAGTATTAAGGGCCATGAAGAAAGGAAAATATTTTGAGAGAGATTTGGAGAAGGCTACCTTCGTGGGATGTAGCTTTCAGGCCCATTATATGTGTGAAAGAAAGGGCAGATTCTCATAAAAAATGGAGTGAATAGCATTATACGTCTATTTACTTATCTTAATATTTATTTTTCTTTTCCATTTTTCCCAGTGTTTGGAAGGGAAAAGATTTTACATGTCGTTGCTTGGTTACAAACAACCCTCTTGTGCAGGTCAAGCAATTGGCTTGATTTTTTTTATTCCTATTAAAGTTTTTTCCAGATACTGATAAAAGAATAGCAATCTCCAACCCATTAGGACATATTTATGCCATAAAAGATTAAAAAAAAAACTAAAATTAATATATCCATTGACAGAAACATAAACATAATCCTAGCATCAATATAACTGATAGTACACTTACTAAATCAGAATTCTAGTCTTCCTTTACAAAGGAATGTAGAATTATTTAACGAAAAAAATTGTCCCTCGCTTGGGGACATGTGGAAGAGAGAAATAATTAGGCAATGGGCCCATTTGGACTTTGGCGCCAGAATTGGGTCTCTTGGACCTGCATTATGCATCTTATTACATAACATTGTTTCCATGGTTTATTCCTATTAATGACTGCGTTGTCAGCATTTCATGGCCATTTTTTTATTTCTTCTAATTGGTAATGCCGTAATGGTATTTATTGTTCTATTCCATGGAGCCCTCATGGGAAAAAGAAGAGGATGATTTCAATCCCTTAAGTCAAATGATGCGTCCATGTATGAGACGACATAAATGTCGCTGATCATATAATCTAACAAGGAGGCATTCCCACTGGTCATACGCGCACAGATCAAAACAATGGAAGAAAGAGCACAGCCAACCTGCATCAGAATTGATGCTGCTATCTGAGGACTAAGTCCAAGCTGAAAAAGTGAAAGCTTAAGCTCTTGTGCAAAATCACCAAGTTCATCTGCTAAGAAATAATAAACAGGCACACAAAAAATCCAGGAGTTACAAGCTATGATTAGAATATAGTCCATGGAGATGTGAAAGAAGCATACAACACAAGAAATTGTCAAGCAGAAGATTCCTAACATCGGCAGAATATTTAGTATCCAGATCAGATCCTGCATGTATTGTCCTCCATGCTAAGCTACCATCATGGTTATGTATTAGTGACTATAAATAGAAAGCATAACTTTTCTTGACCCATCAAGTTCTGACTAAAGTTATAATTTAGATATCACCTTCTGAATTCATCTCTCACAGGCAAAGCAAATACTGTTGTAAGATCCCAACCCCTAATGCCGTATTATTTAGTAAATAACTGTATTTTAGCTAATTAAGCGTGTTTAGAGTCTAAGCAAGTCAGGTTTGGTGTGCGAGCCACACGTGCAAAGTTTCATGTGACTCCAAGTTCGTTTGGGTATTAATAGGGGCGTAGTTTACAATTTTAGGAAGTTTTGAGGGATGTTTCCGAAATTTCAAGTTTTTTGTGAGTTTGGGTGCATCGGGTAGGGCTCATCATTTCACGGAATTTACCCTTCTGTCGCGTTGAGATCTGATGCATAGAAGACTTCGTTTGACCATCATGAGTGGGACCAAGGACTAAACTATAAATTCCCCAAAACCCAACCCTAATATAAGCCAACGATGACCCAGCCCCCTTTTCTCATTCTCTCTCTACTCTCTCCCTCTTGCTCTCTTTTCTCTCTTCCCCTCATTGCCTCCTCACTGTCGCCGACGACCGGAGCTCCACCCTCGCCGGCCGAACCTCCCTTTATCTTCTCCAACCTCCACGACCTCAAGGATCCTCTGCTCCAAGTCTCTCATCAACTACACCTCCCTTGGTAAGCTTCCAAAGCCTCTATACCTAGGTCTTCTCTTCCCTTTTGCTTAGAAATGGTTAGGAGAGCTCATCCCCACCCATTGAATTCATTCTTGTAGGTGGGTTTTGGGTTTTGGAGTCACCTTCCCCGATTTGAGCTCACAGTGGGTTTTTCCCCCAATTTTCACTATTTTGGAGCTCATCTCATCAAAGGCAAGTAGATACATATGAATGGCTTGATATGTTGCTCCTCCTTCGATTATTATGCTTGATGTTTCATTTAGATGCCCAATTGCTCAATTGTTCTCTATTTGGATCCTTCACATGTTAGGTTAAATGGATTCGATGAATGGGTAGGATTGATGATTGGAAGGATGGATGGGATGATGTATATGAATGTTTTGGAGAGGGTTTGGCCCTGTTTTGGTTTCAGGTTATGAAGAAGAAGAAGAAGAATCAGCAACTGGAGCTCAAACAAAGCTCAGGATTGCAGTTTCTGGGAGTTTACGGTTAGCCGTAATTCCCTTACTGCCAACCATAAACCCCAGATGAAGTGTTGGGAACGAAACCACTAGGGCTCGGTGACCTCGTGGTCACCTTGCAGTTAACCGCGAGTCCCAGTGTAAGACCCCGACCCGAGAGACCTCGTTTAGAGTTGATTAAGTTGTGTTTTAGTTTTAAGTGTGTTTCGTGGTTTGTGAATTAGTTGGGGATTAGAATAGCTTTTATAATAGCTTTGGGGAATTTGGAGAGCCTTTTTACTTGTGGGACCCTTTGGGGGTTCTTGTTACGAATTGTGTGAGATTGGGGGTTTACCGATGATTTCCAAAAATCGTGTTTTTAACCTCGTTGGACTTATCTTGCTAATCCCTACAACTTTCATGTTGACATCGTTTCCATTCGAGGAACCTAAACCCGACTTTTCACAGATTGAGGGCAAAATGGTCTTTTTACCCAAAATCTGGACACCGATTTCAATGTCACCAAAATGTGCAAAATATATACTTCTTGGAAACTAGAAATTTTGCCGATCAACTTTGTCTTCTTCGTCGAATTCATTTGAAGCCCCGAAAACTATGTTTTGAGCCCGAGAAGTCTTTTAAGTTGTGGGCCCCATCCTCACTTACTATATATAGAAAGCTTCTTCTTCATTTTTCCCATTTCTGGCAAAAACCCTAGAGGAGAAGAGAAATCCCAGCCCTAAGGGTTTTCCCTTACCCTTTTTCTTGCTTCTTCATCTTCAATCCCCCACTAAGCTAGTGCTAATGGAAAATTAGAGGCTACAATCTTCTTTCTCATCTCAAGGGCTTCATCTTGACACCATTTTTGAAGAAAACCGCCCACTCCAAGACTTCCTTTGGACAACACCTTGCTTTTTGAAGAACTTCCTTGTAAGTAATCTTCCTAAAAGTTTTATAATCCTGTTTGTTTAGCCCTAGGGAAACTCCATTTCATTTATTGGAAGATTCCGTTTTGTTTTACTTGGTTTTTGATAATCTAGGGTTTGGATTTGGGGGTTTTGTGTATAGGTGTTTGATTGTGGGCTTAAAAGGTGATTAGAGCTCAATTTGTTTTGCATTGGACCCAAGGCAAGTGGATGAAATGATTCTCATGTGTTTTATCATGTTTTATGCAAAATCTTGAATTGTCTTCATTAATAGTTTGAATGGTTTATCATGTTTGATAGTTTAGTATTATTAATTTTGAATGATGATTTGATGAGATCAGGAAGTCAAGGAATAGCCCAAATATTCATGAAGTTATGTTGGAAGAAGGGGAAAGAAAGGAAATGGATAGGAGTTGGACAAGAGAAGAATTCAACCAAATGGGTTGAAGAAGGGGAAAGAAAGGAAATGGATAGGAGTTGGACAAGAGAAGAATTCAACCAAATGGGTTGAGATTCGTTGCAGGACCGATCGATCACCCATCAGGTCCGATCGATCGGACTGTAAATAACTGGGAGTGTTTTCAGGACCGATCGATCGCCCATCAGGTTCGATCGATCGAACTGTAAATAACTGGGAGTGTTTTCAGGACCGATTGATCGCCCATCAGGACCGATCGATCGGACTGTAAATAACTGTGAACGTTTCAGGACCGATCGATCGGCCAATGAGTCCGATCGATCGGACTGAAATGAGATGAACTATGAGTAAGAGAATCGAGGGACTGTTCTCCAAATTCATTTCAAGTCCATATTCAAGTCCAATTCAACTCTATCCCTTCTCTTCTTATTTGAAGACATTGAACCTGTAATGATGCATTTAAACCCATGAAAGATTTGGGTAAATTGTAATGGGTTGTAGTGGGGAGGTATTGTTTGGAGCCCCATTGTTATTTAAGGACTTGTGAAGTATTGCGTGAAGTCCGAAGGAAAGGGGAAACTTATCATGGAGATTCTATGAGATTTTATAGATTGACCAATGTGTATAAGGACCCGGAATGTCCCTAACTCTTAAAGAGTACCAAAAATTTCATCATGATCGACATACGGGACCCTATTCGCACTGATTCAATTCTAGAAACCCTATTGTTAGCCTGTAAAGGTATTGGAAACTATTTGTATTTGATTTTCAACCAATCCCCTATTTTGGGATTTCAACCTGTGATTTGTGAGTACTCTTGAACCGAGAACATTGCGTTGCCATATTGTTAATTTGTTTAGACCCGTCCCGACTTTTATACGTTTTGTACCTATGGGCTAAGAAGCACGGACACGTGAAATAGGGCCCCGAATCCGTATCCCGGACGTATTCGACATGGATACGCCCGGATACGCCCTAAAAACGTATGGGATACGCGAAATTCGTATCGGGATTTTTTTTTTTTTTTAAATGCCGGATACGTACTGGATACGCGCAGGACACGCTTAAGTGGGTTATAAAAAAAAAACACGGGGAGAGAGAGAGAGGAAGAAAACGTGGGAGAGAAAAGAAAGGAAAAAAAAGAAGAGAGGGAGGAAAGAGTCTCGCTGCCGTCGTCAAACCGTCACCGTCGCCGTCGTTGTCCGACCACAGTGCCTTCCTTCTGCCAAACCCAGCCCCTACCGGAACCTCCAACCCCACCCAGAACACAAAAAAAAAAAAAAAAAGGAAGAAGAACATAATAGAAAAGCAAAGAAGAAGTGAGAAAGAAGGAAGCGTACCGTGCACCACCTTCGTCCAGCACCAGCAGCGAGATCGTCGACATCCCCAGAGAGAGCTCCCACTTCAGTCGTCCTCCTGCAGCGATTCACACGACTTCTCGTCGGCGTACGCCCTCTCCCAGGCGGCGAGATCGGCCTCCCGCTGCAGTCGTCTTCCCACTGCAGTCATCTCTCCACCGCCACTCGCCTCATCTTCGTCGTCGTTATTGTGCTGCTCCATCGCCCCTCCGCTTTGCACACAGAGGCGAACAGGAAAATCTCCCTTTTCTGGCTTTCTGTGACACGAAGACCGAAGAGAGAAGTCTCGTGTGGATCCCACGTGTTTTAGGGTAAAAGTAAGACCCAGATTGAGTTTTCAGGTCCACAGAGATCAGACATGTTTGCAGCCCAGGTGGATTTGGGCTCATATTGTTTTTTTCTTCCCCCTTAAATCATTTGGATTTTAGGTTTTTTTTTTTTTTGTGTGATGCTTTGTTTGCAGATCTTCTCTTTGCTTTTTTTTTTTATTTGCTGCTGCTATTTTTCTGTAATATGCTCTGCTGCTGCTCATATGTGTATATGTATCCATCCTGATGGGGCCAATATTTTATATTTTATGGCTATTTTGATTGAAATAATATTAGGTTTTTATTACATAGTCATATAAAAAATATTTAAAATAAAAAAAATTCAACGTATCCCCGACGTATCGTATCCTACTTTTTTGAGAAATGGCGTATCTGCGTATCCGTATCGTATCGTATCCGTGTCTCGTATCCGTGTCCGTGCTTCATAGCCTATGGGTTCCCGCCCCGTTATGTGTATTTATTTGCTTTGATTTTCGCATGTTACCTATGAGTCGGCACCACTAAGCTTGGATAACCTTATCGGTTTGATCCACCGGTTTGGATATCCCTCTTCAGTTATACCCGCTGCAGCATGGTTCCCGCCTCGCCTCGATATACCCGGTTCGCTACCGTGGTCCCGCAGAGTATTATATGTATTTATTATATAAAAATCGTTGATTCTCCTCACCTCGTGTGACTGAGGTCAACGTCGTTGATTCTCCTCACCTCGTGTGACTGAGGTCAATGTCCCGATGTGCTCTTATCACTTTTGTGAGAGAGGATTTAGCTTTGTGTGGTTGCCATCTTGTTAGTTCCTGAATCATTGGTACCTTTACATGATTTTATCGCATACGTATCTCTTTTAAATGATGCATTCTTCTTTTATGAAAATTCATTATTTATCTAGATTCTACTATGTTTCTAAAGGCATCATTGTTTTGAATTATTGTTATATCTTTTCACCCACCTGCCAGACCGTCGTGTCTGACCCATTCATTTTGGTACTCAGGTCCCGAGCTTATTGCCATTGAGGAAGAGTCGGAGGAGGCGGTCGGTGAACCGCAGCGAGTGATTGAGTGGCAAGCCGATGATGTCATGTAGACATTCGGCCTTGCCTTGAGAACGATACATTTTGGGAACTTATGATATCTTTATTTTAGGTTTCATTTGGTTGTACGGTCTTTGTTGACCGTTATTTTGGGGCGTTAATCAACTTTGTAAATACACTTAAATTTACTTTTGGGGAAATATGCTTATGATCATTGCTCATTCTGATATCTTGTTATGTTAATCATAAATCAGTCTTGTTTATGGAATTGAATGGTATTAGTATGGTTTGCTACACGCTTCCGCAATCTTGAGAATATGTTTGATATGGTTATATGTGAGATGATGTGTACAGATAATCCTCACCGCGGAACCCTGTGGGAAATCACGTACACGGACAAATGTTCTTTTAATTCCGTGTGCTGTTTAGCCAAAGAGATGCACGTGGCGCGGCATCACCCTCGTGTCCCGATCCCGGACTCGGATCCTCCCCTAATCCCGGTCCGGGGTCGCGACACCCAGCCTGCTTGCTGGCAATGGAACTACTGAATTTCAGTGATCCCGCGGTTACCCAAACCTGGGTTTCCTTTTGAAGCGACCTTTTTCCTTAGAATTTTGTGGACTTAGGTGGGACCCTTGGTAACAACCTTTAATGACTCACTTTGGGACCTTGTGTGGGGTGTTTTGAGCCGACATTTCCTCACAGTTATTCTGGACGAATCCGAGGTATAAACTACTCGAGCTTGGACGAGACGGGGCATTGGGATACATACCCCTCATGGTATTATGCACCGAGATGATTTGCTAAGGTATCGTGGACCCCACCTCCTCCAATGACCAAGTATTGAAGTACGATGCATCGGGGGAATAACTATGTACTTAGGTTTGGATTGCTCGTCCGCTTTGATTTTAAAATGTACCTTCGGGTATCGATGTCTACATGTCTCGAACATGTTCTTTAGCATTGTGCTTGTATTGGTTAGGATCTCATGGAGAACTTAGATGATTGGACTTAGGATCCCCTTTTCATTATCCGTTTCTTTGTCGGGTTGTGACCGAAGTGTTGACACTAAGTGGCTTTGATTGTAAGGATTTGAAGAGGACTACTTTTGGGGTTTGATGATTATGATTGATGATGAAGAGTAGTCTTTCTTTCATTTCAACAAATCTTGTTTGCGCAAGAGAAGCCTAGCCCCTCACTGATGTATGTTTAGGACTCTTGTGTCAGGCATCACTCAGCTGTAACGTCTGACACAGCGGGGCACCATTGTGATAGGATTTTCTCTGAACAACTACAGATCATGTTATTTTGGATGGATGTACACCATTGGATACTACTGATGATAGGGATTTGATGTTTGTTTTTTCCCTGGTATCACATCTCGGCTGGGCTTGGGAGGGCAGCGATGCTACCCCATGGTGATTAGGATGTTTATATTAGGTCTTTTATTATATTTCGATATGCACTAAATTCTGATAATAATGTTATCCGCAATTTTTTCTGCTACTGCATATTTGTTGTTGTTTTATATATATTTTCTTGCCGACCATTTAGTTTAATGATGCTGCTCTTGGTGCATAGGTACTAAGCCCACCGATCTCGAGGAGGAGACGAAAGAAGTTCAGGCAAATCAGCCTGATGACCTCCATCAGAGGTGTGCGGACGACATAGTCTAGTCGTTCTGACCCCGCACACGAAAGCCTTCGCGCATACACTTGGGACAGTTTCTCTCTTTTGTTCTTTTGGTTTATTTTGGTTGGCCCAGGTTTTTAGTTGCGGCATGGTTGTATCAAATACTTTTGGCTAACTGTTAAACTTTAACTTTAGTAATGTTAATCATGCTTTGCTCTTAAATGTTTATTATCGATGTCATTTGTTACATTATGAAGCATCCGCTATACTTGGTGTGAATCGAGGAAATATTTGTACCTCACAGCGGACTGCGATCCTTATGGGACATGATTGTGGGCCACGTGTACTTGTTTATTGTGGGAATTTTTAATTGGCCCCTAATCGCATGCATAATCCCCGTATTACGAAATGGGTGCGTGACAATTGTTCTAATCAAACACTTCCGAAAAGCCCACACACTTCTAAAACACTGGTTTAAATCAACGAGAATGCCAAACTTTTTTTTTTTCATCAAGAGCGACCTTCCACGTCACATTACAACTAAAGAATACATAATCAAATATCACACCCAACAATTCCTTCCCACACAAGACCCTATGAAATAGCAGCACATTTATTTTTCCAATGAGGCTCGGTATTATATAGACACTCACCCAAAAAGCTCAACCATTCCTTTCCATCTAAATTTCCGAAAAAAGGGTATAGCTCAGCATGTGTAAGAGGAAAACCCAACAAATATAATAAATTACCAATTCTTTTGGAAGGTAGACATGCAAATATTTAATCAAGTAACAAAGAGGTAGAAATTGACCAGAAGTTCAGCTATAAGCTAGAACTTACCCACAGATCCAGAAACAAAGCTGAGGTAGTCTGCAGGTATCAACCGCCTATCAAAGCCCGGCAATGGGATGAAGTAGCCAATGCGACTAACTAGAATTAATACAGCTGTTACAAATAACCTTCTTCTAATTTCACTTTTAAAGAAAGATTCAGCAGCATTATTGACAAGAGATCCCAGATGAACAAAAGTTAAGAATCTATTTTTGAATCTTTTAGGTCTCATTTGCGGGGTGTGGCAGTTACTTTCACCAAGTGAAGCAAGCAAATTTACACCATCCTCTGGTTCTGGAGGAGTATGTTCAATCTTATAAGACTCTGAAGAAATTACTTCACTGTTCAAGTGGTTACTCTGAAGCTTATCTGAACAACAAACAGAAAACCTCCTCATCCTTAAAGAAGTATTCTTCATAGAGAATATTGAACTCATTCTGAGGGGATTGCGAAGGGCGCGCCACAAGGGGAAGGTAGGTCGCAGGGTGTGATGCATAACCCGATCGAAGGACACATACTGTGTGTTTACCTGTGTGCCAATTCACAGAGAAGAGTCAAAATAATAATAATAATATCTAAAAGTTTCCCTCCACTAATTCAGATAGCTTAAAACTCATGCGACGAAGAACAATTATCATGGTTTTAAACTCAGCCGAGTCCGAGTCAACTGGAGTTCAGCACCTAAAATTAATGTTTCCGTATATTTCTTATTGAGAGAAGATGAAAGGGGCATTTGGGGTCCATATGCATTGATTTTTGGAAGATAAGAATCATTTTCTAGAAGATCTAAGCATTCAAAAATAGCAGGTAATGTTTGACTGACATAATGAAAAGTAAATCTGATTTTGGAAGATCAAAATTACATTTTCTCAAATATCTATGAATTTAAGGATTGTAGGTAATGTTCATCTGACATAATGAAAAGTAAATCAATCTCATTCTGGAAGGTCAAAATCGCATTTTCTAGAAAATCTAAAGAATAAAAGTCATTCAAAAATCTAGAAACTCAGACCTGCTTAATCCGAGTTGACTCAGACTAGCCCAGTTTTCTCAACCAATCCTATTCTTACTCGTATCCTTTCTACATAATTAAAACATATGAATCTTAAATTCATAGCGTATCGTATCGATTTCCATTCATAGGACTTTCATCACTTCAACAAAAAAATTTAAATTTCAGGAGGCTCCGCTCTAGGGGGCGACGCGGCCGAGTCAACTTGACTTTAGCATATTATGCATTTGCAATTCCAAATCATATTACGTATGTAAATCTAAGAACACAAAAAAGCTGCCATAGCTAGGGTTTTGGAGCCTGTTTACATTGACAGTAGGCATAGCAAAAAAAATCTGAAAAACCTAACAGTAGATTAGGGTTTCGGAGCGAAAGCAGAGATGGGAGGGAGAAGTGGAGGAGAGAAATGGAATCTTACTTGGAAGTTTTGAGGATTTCTGGTGGTGGAAGAAATGGAAACGAGGGCTCTGAGGTGTGACTGTTGCTGCTGCTATGGCGAATGCCATGAAAAGGGTGGGAAAGTAATCTACAAAGTAAAGTATTTATAGGGATGAAAGTGGGTCGGGTTGGGTCTGACTATTCATTATTCAATCTGCCGACCTTCTTAAGGCAACTAAGCGGCATGTCTATTTTTTACCTCTAAACCTCTATTTCTCTAAAGGGGTAGAGATTTTAAAATTAGAGGTGTTTGGCAATGATTTATAGACTCTACACAATTTAGAGCAAAAGAGGTAAAGCCTCTAAAAAGGAAATGCCCCAAAATTGGGCATGTTGAAATAAGAGGCATGCCTCTTGAAAAAGCAGAGGCGGAACCCAATTTTGATGATAAAACTGCCCCGACGGAATTTTATTGCCAACGAAAGTCCCTTGAAAAAAGCCTCACTTCTCGTTCTTTCTGACTTGAAACCACCGAACCCTACTTCTTCTCCTTCTGCGAAAAAGAACTTACCTGAACTCCAACAACTTCTTCACAAAAAACATTTTTTCTCTTCAACAAAAACACAAGAAGAAGGAGAAGAATAACGAGATCCAATTTTCTTCTCTCTTTTTCACTGAAGAAATCCATCAAGATGACGATTTCAGAGCTCCCAAATGCCAAAAACAGTCTCCCTAGATCACCCATTTGTGTTCTTAATGCTTCTTCCTACATGGGCTTTTGGATTCTTAAAGGACTCTTGAGCAGGGGCTCTTCAGTTCATGCAGCTGTTCAGAACAATGGTGGTTGCTTCTCTCTCTCCCTCTCTCTCTTTTTAATTTTCTTTCCTTTTGGTTTGTGGGTTTTTGGTTTTGTAAGTGAATGTTGAATTTGCTTTTTGTTTTTCTTGGTTTGGATACAGGGGAGACAGAGATAATGAAGAACATCAAGGAAATGGGTGAGTTGGAAAAGAGATTGGAGTTGTTTGTGGTGGATATTTTGGACTACCTGAGCATTCTTGGAGCTTTGAAGGGATGTTCTGCTTTGTTCTGTTGTCTGGACAGTCTTGATGGATATGATGTAAGTGATTACTTCTAAATCACATAAACTTTTCTTCTGCTTAGTTTAATAGCTGGAATAGAAGAACTCATCTCTCTCTCTTGTTGGATTTGGTGATGTTTTTAGTTATTTGTTTTGGTTTGATCAGGAGAATATGGTGGATTTGGAGGTGAGAGGAGTAATCAATGTAATGGAAGCATGTGCACAAACAGAGAGTGTGGAGAAGATGGTATTCAGTTCTTCTGATTTTCCACATAAAGGGCATCCTATTGGGTTATATAGTTAAAGTGTTTAACATGGTTTCAACAGGTGCGGCTCAGATGTGTGAAAATGGGGTTTTAGCATGTGTAGATGTACACTTCCTCACTGATGTTCACATCCGTTCTGTCTGAGGCTCAGTCCGCGTCTGGACGATTACTTTTTCTTCAACCAAAAGTGAAAACAAATGAAGATGCCATAAAACTAGCAAAACAATTGAGTCCTTTGATTACATGTGTTCTTGAATAATATATAAAGGTGAAAAATGAACATAAGTTCATTTTTTACATTATGACAGAAGATACCCCTCTAAAAAGAGGCAAACCCCTCTACAAAGAGGCAAATAGAGGGCATACCAAACGATATATTTGAAGTAGACCCGTTAATTACCAAACACTTTTTTTTGTTCTAGCCTCTTCTTTTTATAGCTCTTTTTTTAATGGCTCTATTTTGAATGGTCTGTCAGAAAAAGAGTAGAGATGCCAAACAAGGCTTGTACTGTGACCTTCTAACAATATTGGGCCTGACCTATTAACTAAAGGCTTGGTTTGATTGTTTTAATTTTTAGAGGATTTTACTGGAAAAATACCCAGTAAATGTCCGTCGCACTTGATAGTGCCCCGGAATATTTTCCATACGGTAGCATTCCTCCCGCCCAATTTTTTTTTTACAATTTTTTTAGAGTGATGATAGTGTCGTCTGTAGAAGAAATTTAGTGACGGTCACTCAATCTTATATATTCCCACCTATAAAACTCCCATTTTCACATCTCCAAGCTGAAGCAAACGGTGAATGGTTGCAGGTTTTCGAAGAGCACACATACATACATAGAATCCTTCATCTACTGCTCATCTTAGAGGTTGTTGGCTTCCATTTAAGAGGTTGGTGCACGTCTTTGTACATTTGTGTACGCTTTACAACTCACCATTAATAATGGGTTCATGCTATTTGTCTTTCATTTCCTCTGGCCTTGTATAAGACCCATCCCAGATGTCATGAAATGGACGCCAATGATGTTTGCCATTTGGATTAAATGGTCTTCGTTTGAATCTCAAATGAGGACCTAAAGAACCCATCTCTTTCCTTCATTTTGAACTTGTTGCTGGCCGTCTCATCATCCATTGTATTTATATACGTAGAAATTGGAATGGTGCACAGAATCCAACATCTATTGCTCATCTTAGAGGTTGTTGGCTTCTATTTAAGAGGTTGGTGTACGTTTTTGTACATTTGTGTACACTATACAACTAACCATTAATAATGGGCTCATTCTATTTGTCTTTCATTTCCTCCGGCCGTGTATAAGACCCATCTCAGATGGCGCAAGTGGAGGAGTGTTTACATGATTGGGGAATTAACAAGATTATGACCATCATAGTTGATAACGCGTCTTCAAATGATACAGCTATTGTTTACTTAAAGAGGCATCTACGAAGTAATGTGTTGAATGATCTTTACATTCACATGAGATGTGCAGCGTATATTATGAATCTTGTGGTTGGTGATGGGTTGAAGATAAATGATGATGCAATTACAATGGTTCGTGATGCAATTAGGTATGTTTTTTTTTTTCATTTCTTAGTACTATGCATAATTTGTTTCTTAGAAATTCATTATTTCTTACCGTTATTTTTTGTGAGATGCAATCAGGTATGTGCGGTCTTCTCCTGCAAGGCTTATCAAGTTTAATCAATGTGTTGAGAAGGAGAGGATCGAATGTTCCAAGAGTTTGTGCCTTGATGTCTCAACCCGTTGGAACTCTACTTATTTGATGTTGGATGTTGCTGAGAAGTATGAGTTTGCTTTTGATAGAATGGAGAGTGATGATGTTGATTATCTTCCGCATTTTACTGAAGGTGAGTGTGGGAAGAGGAACTTGGGACCTCCAACAAAAGAGGACTGGACAAAAATAAGGGTATTTTGCAAGTTTCATGAACTCTTTTATGATGCTACGGTATAATTTTCTGGTTCTTTGTATGTTACTTCGAATTCCTACTTCCATGGACTCTATGGGGTGCATTCCCATTTGTGTCGTTTTTCACAAAGTACGGACAAAAAGATTGAGGGACATGGCTGATACTATGATGGTTAAGTACCAAAAATATTGAGGGATGAATGAAAGGTTAAATTTGTTGATATTTATTGCAAATGTGATTGATCCACGATCTAAGTTACAAGTAATGGGACAAATGGTGAGGTTGATGTATGGTGGAATAGAGGGAGAGAAGTTGGTGGCTAGTATAAGTGATTTGTTTCATGCATTGTTTGATGAATATGTGATGGGGTTACCTCAGGCTCAGGTGCATTCATCAACTACTAGTAGTAGTATGCCTTTTCATCCTCCAGTGGTCGCGGGTTCCGGCAGTAAGCTAGATTTATTTGAGGATTATTGGAGCACGGCTGTGTCATTTGGAACATATTCATCATGTCCTAGTGCAAACTTAGAAATTGATCGGTATTTGGCTGATCCACTTGTTGCTCCAGACATTAATTTTGACATATTGAAATGGTGGAAGGATAATGATTTATGATATCCCATCATTGCTAGGATTGCACGGGATGTATTGGCTATCCCTATCTCCACTGTGTCTTCAGAGTCCGCTTTTAGTACGGGGGGACGTGTACTTGATCCATTTCGGAGTTCATTAGCTCCAGCGACTGTGGAGGCCCTCGTTTGCACCCAAGATTAGTTGAGGCGTGCGGATGAAAATGAACCAATTAACATCAAAGAAACTTTGGATTGTATCAAGAGTTATGACATGAATTCCGGTAATAAAATGTGTTTGTAATTTTAATTCTCTTTTTTATTTTCTCTATGCTTTACTTATATTTATTTGTTTTTAACATTTATTGACATTTAAACTTGCAGAAATGGCAAGCAATAGCACAGCAACAAGTGAACTTGGGACATCAGCCACCAGCAAGACTTGAGGAGGAGACTCATTTGGGACATTTGCAAGCTTTTTAGTTTATTTTGTAGAAAACCCTTATTAGTCAGCAATGAACTGTGACCGGTGGTGTGAGGACCCGACCCTAGACATACCTAGTGGGACCCAATTTGACCAAGTCAACCATAGGTTATCCTAATTACAGATGGGCTTCCCTTGGAGAATTGTGAATTTAACCTTAGGATGACCCAACTACCCATGGCCTAACCCATTACCCATTAATTAAGAGGGCACTTTAGTCAAACCCTACCCCACCTTAATCCCATGTGAGCCCCACCTCACTCATCTCACTCTCATCACACCCCCCATCTCATTTCCCCCCTTTTCCCCATTCCCTATTTTAGGTCACGATGGAGACCCTTTCCCCTCTCTTCTCATTCACTCCACACCAACACAACACAGCAGCCCCTCCATCTCCATTTCTCTCATTCCTCTCTTCCTCTCATCTCTCTCGTTTTCTCTCCCTCCTCTCGGCTTGCTGCCTCTCGCCGCCGGACCACGCCGGCACGACGCCGGCCACCTCTCTTCTCCTTTCTCCATCCCCTCATCTCCCTCATCCATCTCTTCTTCTCCCAACCCTTGCCGCCCATTGCCGCCGGACTCCGAGCACGGCGCCATCGCCATCGCCGTGGATGATCTCCTCGATCACTGGCAGCCACTCCACCTCTCTTTTCTCCATTTTTCGTTTCTTCTTCTTCCCTGTTTCTCTGTTTCCTTTCTCTGTTTTCTCCTTCTCCCTTAATCCTCTCTCACTCCTCCCAGCCAACGAAATTACCCAGCCCCTCCATTTCTCTCTATTTTTCCATTTCTTTCCCTCTCTCTCTCTCTCTCTGTGTTTTCCCCATTCTTCCCCTTCACTGTCTTACTCTTTCTCTCTAATTCTCCATTTCTTTCTCTCTCTCTTTTCCCCATTTTTCCTTTCTTCTTTCTTTCTCTGTTTCTCCCTTCCCTTTCTCTGTTTTCTTTCTTGTTTCTCTTTCTTTCATTCATTTTCCCTCTCCCTCACTCCCCTCCCTGCCAACGTGTGGTACCCCTCCCCATCTCACCATTTCACTCATTCTCTCTCTGTTCTCTCTCTTTCTTGCTCCATTCTTTCTTTCTTTCATTCTGTCTTCTCCTTCTTGCATCCTAGTGGGCCACCATCATCACCACTAATTTAGTGGGCCACCAATCAAGTGGGCCCCACAACCTCCGATCACCATCATCTTTGTGTGGACCCCGCGAGCTCCCCATCTCCAATTTGCAAGCCACCACTCCATTCCTTTTCTCTGTTTGGTAAGCTCCCCTTTCCCTAGGTTTGGTTTATGTGCTTCGGGTGTGGAGTTGTGTTAAGATAGCTTAGAGCTTCCCTTTCTTTTAATTTATGTTTTAATTTAGTTTTACTTTGCTAATTATTCCTTAGGTTTGATTTGTTGGGCTTTGAGCTAGTGCTTTTGGATTTGGGCATCTCCAACGAAAGGCAAGTAGACATGCTTAGATTCTTTAATTAAATTGATTAACATGCGTAGATTGGTAATTACTGTCTTTTATGGATGTTTGGCATGATTTCTGTATTTGGATGGTTGATTGGATGATAAGATGTATAGAATTGTTAGTCTAAGCTCTTTTTATGTGTATTTGGCCATTGATGGATGAGAATCCCTCATTTGGAAGATCAATGGCCCACTTGTGATGAGATCATGATATAGGAGATGTGTTTGATGTTTGGAAGTGTTTGGTGAATATTGGAATGAAAAGGGAGAAATCCAGGAATTACGGTACTTGCAACAGTATTCAGCTAGGCAGAGCAGGTTAGCCGAGCTCAGTGCCTGGTTGGCCGAGCTCAGAGCAGGTTGGCCGAGCTCAGTGCCTTGTTGGCCGAGCTCAGAGCAGTTTGGCCGAGCTCAGTGCCTAGTTGGCCGAGCTCAGAGCAGTTTGGCCGAGCTCAGAGCAGGTTAGCCGAGCTCAGTGCCTAGTTGGCCGAGCTCAGAGCAGGTTAGCCGAGCACAGTGCCTAGTTGGCCGAGCTCAATGCCTGGTTGGCCGAGCTCAGAACAATTTGGCCGAGCTCAGTGTCTGGTTGGCCGAGCTCAGAGTAGGTTGGCCGAGCTCAGTGTATACATTGACATTTCCCATATTTGTACCCTTTTATGATTTGATCATGTGTGGGCCCCGTAGACCTTCCATTTAAACTATTTGGGATACGCTATACACGAGTCAAGGGCCGGGCTTAACCTTGACCCGTGTAGCCATCTAAGTAGGGTCTTGGGTTGTAAAACGGAACCTGATTCAAGGGTTATGGATGTCTTATGATGCTAAATACCTACAGGAGCACCAAGGATACTTAATAAGCATCTGGGACTCCGTGATCACTGTCTTAGGTGGAGTGGGACCTTGGACCTGAATAGAGGGGCAGCAATCATCGATGGATTTGGAATATGTGGTATCTATGTTGATGAAACGGACACTAAGGCTGGCTGGTAGATCCGAACCTTGGATGTAGGCCTTGAGAGGTACTATAAATCAGGGCATTGCACTTAGGCTCTGATCCATGATCACGGTCCGTATTGGATGAGATGTCAGGACATGGCACTTGAAGTCCTGACCGATAATATTGGGAACTTAACGATAGATACTGATAGACGGACTGTATATTGAGATAATACTAATTAAGCGTATAGAGAAGCGGAGTTTACAAGGGTATGCACTATTAACTGTTGGGAACCACAAGGATGGACTAGCTATACCCGAACTCCGTGTCTCGTACCCTTGACTATTATCATCTCATATTAAGGATAATAAGGCTATCTAGTTCGGAGTACCCCCACCTAGTGATCTGTAGATTTGTGGTTGTACGATTGGTCTGCCGAGGGTTATGATGCCGGCATGGACATTGATATTGATTAGTCTGCCGAGGGTTATGATGCCGGCATGGACTTTGATATTGTGATGTGATTGACACAGTAGGTACCAGGTGTGGGTGGGGTACTGAGACCGCCGGCGCTCGGACCGGGTGTATGGATGGACGGTGATATTGATCTAGCACGTAAGTCCAATGACTGGGACTTGGCCGTGGCTATGGATATTGTTGGTTGAGATAGCACGTAAGACCAATGGCTGTGACTTGGCTGTAGCTATGGACATTGATGGATTCTTGTACGCTCTTATTCGACGTGACGACGACTGTGGGTGGCTATGACCCTCATGGTTGGTGTCAATCGACAGTTGTTGGGACGATGACGATGGGCTGGCCCTGACCCCCCCCCCCCCACGTCCTTTGTACTTCAACTGTGGACGTACCTTTGTGTGCTTCTATGTATGTATATTGGATGTATGAATATTATATATTATGGATATCATTGTTTATCGTCTTTAACTGCCGTCGTTAATACGGTTGGATCTGGATGCGATGGTTACGACTATGGTAATGTTACTTCCTCTGTTTACTTCTGCTACTGATGACTCTGATGTGCTTATGTGGTTTATCTGATGTTTTGATGCTGATGGCTTCTCTTATCTACTTGTTATGTTGTATCAAACATCTGTTATATCAATATCTCGATTATCGTTCATGCACTACACTCTACACTGTTTTATGTTGCACTCTGATATTTTATATTATTATCGAGATACTAATCATGCAGGTACAGCTGGGATCAGGTATGGTCTTCTTCCCTATCTAATGATATAATGTATTGCCATCTAAACATGCCTATTTGCCTGGCTCATCGAGCCTGACCCAATCCTTGGTGTTTTCAGGTATCTTGTCTTCCGCTTTCTTGATTGGTGGTTTGTTTGGCGACTGATCCGTTGCCGCAGGGTTCAGAGAATGATGCATTTGGTGCATCGTGAGGCGTCTATCATATAGATCTCTATTCTTTCCTTTTCTTGTAGCTGGCCGTGTTGGCCTAGGACTGAATAGTTAGTTTAATTATGGAAAGTACCTTGTAATCTTTTAAAGTGAAACAAAATTTTAGGGCCTTGTCCATTTACCTGCTCATATGAGATTCACACTTGATTATATTATTGGATTTTCCGCATCTCTTAGGTACTTTCTCGTAGCGCCCCGAGATTCGGGTCGCCCGGATTTTGGGGCGTTACAGGTGGCGCTTCACTGAACATTCACCAATTAACCTAATTTAAGCACTGAAGAACTCAGGATGATGGGTTTTCAATATTTTGTATGAAATATTTTATTCCGGAACATTTTATAATTAGGCATTAGTCTAATAGTTGGACTGTTTAGTGATATCCTCTTTTCTGATTGAGAAGGAATCAGAGTGACTTCATTTATAAGAAAAAAAATTGCATCTCTTTCCTCCCTAAGATCATCAAATTTGTCCTATGCTGGTGATAAATGGCTATTTGAATTATACTGTCTTCAGTCTTCAATGCAAGTGGGAAGCAAATTCAATGCTCAAACCAACTGGGAGATGGTTATATTTGAAAAAAAGAATGAGCCTTGACGGCATTAGAGATGGTTATTTGTAAAAAAAAAATAAAAGAATGAGAGAAAGAGAAAAATGTAGTTCACTATTTATAATTGTGAAAATTACAGATAGTTGTATCTAATCTCCTCCAATGAATTGGAAATCTGGAATCCCAAAGAGCTGATATGTGACATGGTGTTCACAATACACCCCCAGTTGGCCAGCTTCCGTTTCAATTTTTTTTTTAGAATAACATTAACAAGAAACCATGAAGAAGATGGATTTTCAATATAAAAGTTGAATGCATTTGATATAGATGATGGGACATTTGCAAGCTTTTTAGTTTATTTATTAATGTATTTGTATGTGTGTGTTTGAGACATTTGTAACTAATTTTCTCTATGCTTTTTAGATGTGAGTTGAAAATGAAAAAAAAAATGAAAACCGGTCTGGACCACTTTAAGTGGTCCAACCGGACCGGTCCGGTCCTTCATTTTAGGCAGGACCGGAAATCCGGTTGTTCAGCCCTAGGCGCATCCACGAGTATATAATCGAGAGTGGACCACGATTTAAGGTTCGAACATACAATCCCCTCCATAAATGTTCAAAACCAATGATGGGCACAGCACATAGGCAGGCGTCTTCTGAGTTAATTGCGGAGTACATTTTGGATAAAGTTCGTCTAAATAATAATTTGAGACCAAAAGAGATAATAAATGATTATCAGATGGAGTTTGGGGTTACTATATCGTACCGGAAGGCACATATCGCTAGAGAAATGGCACTTCGTATCGTCCGAGGTTCATACGAAGATTCGTTCAAACTATTTCAATTGTACTGTGCTGAGTTGAAGATGATGAACCCAGGTAGTGTGACCCATATCCACACGACCGACGACGACAAGTTTAAGAGATTTTTTTGGGCCTTTGCTCCTTCCATCCATGCTTTCACCTCGTCTCTCAGACCAATTATTATAGTTGATGGATCACATCTTTGTGGTAAGTACCCTGGCGTGTTGTTGGTAGTTGTAACATTGGATGCATATCAACAGCTATTTTCAATTGCATTTGCTTTTGCAGAGGCCGAGAGACGTGACAACTAGGAGTGGTTCATTGCAAATGTGAGTTTGTCACTTGGAGAACCAACGAATCGTACCATCGTATCTGATCGACAGAAGGGACTTGTTCCTGCGCTTGCAAACGTCATACCCACTACTGCTCATTGATGTTGTTGTCGCCATCTCGCGGAGAACATCAAGACAATATTCAATGATTCGGCAATTGTCGTGAAGTTTTGTTGCGCTGCAAAGGCTTACAGGGCTTGTGAGCACGATGCGTTCATGGAAGAAATTAAGGCTATAAACATAGAGGCATACAATTACATACATGCATTCGGCAGGCAACATTAGGCAAATGCTTTTGTTCAGGGCAGGCGGTATGACATGCTCATAAGCAACGCCACTGAGTGCACCAACAACATGTTAAAGGACGCCAAAGTTCTTCCAATTGTGAAACAGGTCGAAGAGATAAGGGTCAAACTGATGGAATTCTTTCAAAAAAGACAGGCCGATTCTTTGGCTGTCAACACTCTTTTGACGTCATATGCTGAGAAACAATTGAGCCATGAAACTGAAGAAGCACGTAGGTTGCATGTGCGTGTTGTCGGGTTAGAAGAGTTTCAAGTTTAGTTTACAAGCTATGTTGACGTTGTTCATCTCGATCGTCGGACTTGCACTTACTGCAAGTGGCAAATTATTACGGTCCCGTGTGCACATGCCATCACGGGTATGAGGTTGAGGAGCCGAAATCTATATGATTTTTGCGATGATTGCTATCTTGCAAGTAAATACCAGTCAACATACACAGAGGACATTCATGCTACCCGTGATAGAAACAGTGATAGCACGTATCAGACGAGAGAGTCTTACCTCCTCTATCTTCAAAACAGCCCGGAAGACCAAAGAAAAACAGAATCCATACTGAAGATCGATATAGAGAGCGTAGGGTGGTCACATGCTCTAATTGTAAATGAACGAGGTCACAATCGGGCCTCATGCAGGAACCTGCCCCATCCCCAGAATACTTAGATGGCTGCAGATGTTCATATTTTACGTACCTGATGTGGCATTTGTTGTTTTCAATATAAAGGACTTTTCTATGTTTTGGAGGCCCTGTCAAACAAATATTTGGCTGTATATGATTTGAAACAAATATATTGTTGTTCAAAATTGTATGGTCACAAAATGTAATGAATGGTTGTTCAAATGAATATAAAGTATTTTGTATTATTGATGTTGTTTCGAAACTCGATTAGAGTTTCATCACTTTTGTGTTATCTTGAATTATATGAAATCATTCGGATGCGGATGTCTCAATATTTCTATGTATGAGCTTTTCTAATGTAAAGATTATTTATTGTAGTTATCTACAATTGTAATCGTGTAAAGATGTTACACACACCTATGGCTGTAAAATTAGAAAAAAAATACAAGCATGAAGCGACGCTAGCGTCGTCTAACAGTAAGTATTTTTCCACAGCGTCGCTCTGTGAAAAAAATTATTTACTGTTAGACAACGCTAGCGTTGTTCATTGCATGAATTTTTTTTCAAAACTTCTGTTTTCAGTTGTGCAAAATGCACAACAAACAAACCTGTATCAAGTTAGCTTAATACGTTCTTCTACGTTCATATAACCAAAAACACCACCCATGCAACCATTCATATCCATACTTTATGGATTTTTCCACACACCAAAGAGATGTAACATTATAAACATAAAAAAATAATATCACAATGCATCCAACAGAATGTAACTTTTACAAACTCAAAAGGAACAAAGATAATGGATCCAATAGATTAGTATACTTCGCTGCCCCACATGCCACTAAAATGTACAAGATTAATTACATTTTGTCAAAGGATCAATGCCCCTAAATCATAAAAGATTAATAACAATTCATTGAGTCAAAGGATCAATGCCCAAACGATGATTGTTACGCTCCCAACTCTATCCATATATGTCGACCACAATCTTGCTCCTAAAACACATTATGTCTGATTGTTTGAAATTGATCTCTTTACACGCCGCACAATGCTCATCGAAGGCCAATGCAAATACACCACAATCGTTCTCGTTCTCCTGGTACGGTATTTTCGTTTTGACAAGTAAACTCCACATATTGGTGTCATACCATCCATAGTTAGAGAACTGACCGCCCAAGAAATCAATCTAGTATAATATTAAAAGAACACGAATGTGTAAGCGGATTCATGCTATTAAAACAACATGAATGCTATGAAATCAATTAAATGCTAAATCAAAAATCCTTTGCAGTACTGAATGAAGTCACGTCGGTCTTCATGCTATTGTAAAACTCCCACCTTCGTTCTTCTACATGTCTAACCAATAAATAAAAATGTGCTTCATGCCATAGAATAAAGATCAACATACTCTTTTCCCTAGCCTCCCATACTCTGATACCATCCCTGCCAAATACATTCTCTTGTAAGGCTTTGATATTATTGTTGTCCCACCAACTCTGCATACGAAAAGTATGACATTATTAGTGAGAGTTTTTTAAATACTAATGTACTTATTAATGATACTGGGATTGCGGCAAAAATCAGCTGACTTACACAGACACTGGGATCATAGAAGTAAACATCTGGATATCTATCCTTGATCACTTCAAACCACTAGTACATTAAATTTGTATCCAACTATGTACTCTCATCGAGTACCTTCTTTAAAGTCTTTCCGGACACTAGCGTGCAGTATATATCAAGTTCATCCGGTCTAGCAAAAAATAACAACAACAAGTGTACAATATATACAGACTACATTAAAATCATAATTTTTTAAATAAGGCCAATGACAAATAGGTCTAAAATATATAGAAGGATAAATAGGTATAGACGATACTTTTTGTTGTAAAATCGGAGGAATCCCTCCAATAGAGTCAACTGATCTGTGGTGAGCACATACTTCGACCGTTCCAAAGAATAGTCGTAGTCTTCAAAGTAACGAGGAATCTTCCTCTCACGATGCAACCGTTTTATCCTCCATACCAAAGTGTTGATATCGGACCTCGGGGTGTGTACAACGATCGACATTTCAGGAGGTGCATTAGCGGGTGTAGTAAATATATCATCCACAACCGGAACTGATGGAGAAGCGAATCTGGTAGCCAAAGAAGGTGATGATGGTTTGATATCAACGGGTACACCCTCATCTGAATATTCCAGCTTCTTTACCTCGGGTGATATCCCGATCCTTGGCCTGGCTTTTGGAACAACTCTCTTCCATGTCACAAAAGATGTCTCCTAAATCGAAATGTGATAACCATATTAAATATAGAAATATTCATGAAAGTAGGACCATAACAAAAACCCAAAATCACAATTATATGTAATTTATTACCTTGTTTTCATCATCATCTTGGGATGTGGAACACGACTCTCCTCCAAAATTATCGAACTCGGAAGTGAAAGCATCTCTAAATTTTTTAATTTTATTGCGCAAGCATGCCGCGAAATCTTCCATCTTCACCTTCTTCCGGACCGCCCGGTCTGGAGACCGTTCCAAATTGTTCAACAAAGCATGTACCTAAGTCAATATGGCATTGAATCAAGGATGAGCTGTATGTTTTTTAAAAAAGACATAAAAAAACATCATAAATATGATACCACACTAATGTGTTTCTCGGTTGTGGATGTCTCTTCATCAACTCCGCCATAAAAAGGTTTTTTTTATTTCTGAATTCCCACATCTGATGTTGGTGTGGCATTGAGGGTCTCATCGGGTGTTTGTATACCTTGACCACCCTTTCCACATACAATCTCTCTGATGGTTTCTGTTAAATACCAATCATGATAAGAACTACTATAAGACTTTAACGAATCATTCTGTCATCGCAGGACATTTTTACCCCTCTCCTCCCACAACCTCGTAATTTCATCTCCATACTTTTGGTAATGTTTTTCAAACCTCTCCAGATGCTCAATCCTCTTAAAAGGTAAATGAAAAGGCAGTGGGACAGCTTGTTTGAAGCCGAACTGTTTTGTTACACGCTGGGTATTGTGCCTCTCAACAATCCAATAATGTAGTAGGACGGTTGATGAAGTGAACATTCCATTGTCTTCCTTTGTAACACCTTGGAACAGCTTCGTGGGCATCTTAGCATATGGCTGCCACGTAAACTGTAAAATTTTACAAACTTAATCAACAATATATTCAAATGTATCAATATCATAAATCAAAGAAATGAATTGTTCTAAAAGTTAATACCCCAACCTCATTAAGACCGTTGATATGCTTTCGTATCTCTTTCATGTTAGTCACCTGCATCGTATCTCTCAGTCTTAATTCCCATGTCTTGAACAATGGGTACTGTAAGTCCTTTTTCCAACTAGGAGATGGGGCAGGACATCTCCCAATTCACATTCTTGAATAGGCCCAAATCTGCAAAATACAATCAATTAAACGAAAAGTTAATTACTCTTAAAAATCAGATGATTAGAATTCAAATATGAACAAATCACTAAGTTTGCCACACCTATAGCAACTATAAAGGGCCTGTTAGAGTCTTCAAAAGGGTTAGCCTACAAGTATCCCTTTTGTCTTCACGTTTCTCTTCACCTTCATCCTCTTCCTTATCATCATCTTCACCTTTTATTAACCTTGTGGCCCTTCCAAGCATTCTGTATAGGCTTGCAAGACATGCCGGACCCCATGCATAGGGCTTGAATTTCCTAAACAACTCCAGCTGCCAAGCTGGCCCCTAAGCACCAGAAGAATTGGCAAATATTTATCTAGACGCCAAGAAGAACAAGTATGCCCTTGTCTTGTACAGCTCCTTTGTCTTCTTAGAAGGCTTGAAGTTGTCTTCTAGCCACTTAAATTTAATTGTAATCCCAATGGTGTCTTTTCCAGCACGTGGGACAATGCCTAGCAACTCCTTGCACACTTCTGGGACAAAAAAACTCGGGAAAGTCATGCCCGTTACAGGTTCATCGTCAATTAGCAGCCCATATATATGTGCAACGTCCTCTAAAGATACTGTGGCTTCACCTGTAGGCAAATGGATTATATTTGTCTCCGGCCTCCATCTTTCAACCAAGCCACTAATAAGGGCATGGTCTATTCTCATGTAGTCTATTTCAGAAATATTAGATAGTCCAACATCCCTAACAATATCATTTTGTCTCTCTGTTAGAACCCATGTCTTTATCAGGGTTCATATTTATGCATCTATAGGTCCCTGGTTCTATTCCATTTATTATAGCTTTGGACACGTGTGAGTCTTGATCATATAGCAACTTATCCTCCGATCCTAGCTTATCTCCTTTGTCCATCTGTTCACAAAAATATACACAAGCACATATAAAGACTAGATAATTATTAGTACATATGAACAACCGACACCTTGCAAAATAATGTTCTCATAAACAATGGACACCGTTCATCTACTTATAGATACAACATGGATAGAAATAAACTAAAGGATTACTACGAATTTTAGAAACAATGTGGTAGAACAAAATTTATTTAGGTCAAACATTCGACCAAAATTTATAACGAATCTAAATAATAATTTCAGCTCGAGGGAGTCCCAAGACAATAATATATTCTTTTTGGCTCTGAAAGATACTAACCCACACATGCACCAACTAAAAAAAATACATGTTTTTGGATTTTGTCCAATCTATATGAAATTTCAGTTTTACATATCCACAGGAGGGGAACAAAATGATTCATAAGACTAAAAAATGATTCAAACTAGTGACTCAGAATACTTCCTGCCAAAAGCTCAATCAATGCACACCTTAAAGATACAACGCTAAGGTTTCAAATGAAGTCAATCCACAAAGCCAAGAAGATGAAACATTGAGAAACTGCCAGAGTATGACTATCCCAGCCACATGCATACAGCTGTGAAGTTCAGTGTGCCATGTGCAAACAATTCAAGCATTGCAAATTATGGCCCTCACTGTATATGAAGAACACAACCCCAAAACCTTTATTATCCCACAATCTTAGTCCCAGATTAAAAGACTGTCATCTTCTAACCTTTTGAATTGTCCTAACCATTCGTTCTAAGGACACCAATGGGATGTTCTTAGTAATTCTTAGGGTTATGCCCCATACATCATGAACCACAATTTAGAACCCCTCATCTTGAAAACGTACAACGTCATACACACGGTGCACGCACATGAATAAACATATACTGGCATGTCAAATAACGCCTCAGATATAACCCATATATACCATCATAATGCAGAAAAATATACTCAAAATGTCTTCCATCAACACAATGCAAAAAACAACCCCATGGCAAACAAATGTGAGCACCACATAGATAACAACCAAGATGAGGACTATCAATGCAACCAAGGAAGTGCAGATTTGGCTATGGTAATAACAGGCTTGTTTTCCAAAATCAATTACAGGATTTTGGTCATATCTATGTAGAGAACGTGGAAGATTATACGAGCAAAATATGCATTCATGATATTGAAGTCTTGGCAATATTATTAAGCTCTCCAGCTTTGATCAAGCTTTGATCACAGAAAAAAAAAATACAAGCATGAAGAGAAAAACAACAAATGTACTAAAAATTACACACCAAAAATATTGAGAATGAAGAGGGTGAAATATCAAATATCAAAACATCAAAGAGAAAAAAGATATCAGACAAGAATAGAACACAGAAGAAGAAAATGCACGTTTGGGTGATGTAAACCCACTTCCGAATTTTAATCAGACACCAAACGAGCATCAATGAATCAAATGTGCATGTCAAAAAACAAGTGAACAAAATTCATTATGGGTGTTTCGTTCTTTGGGAAGACCATCCAGACATTGTATTTGAAACAACTCACAAATGTGTAGACGCTCAACCCACTTTCTGGATTTTAATCAATCACCAGTATGTGCATGTCCGAAAATAAGAGAAATCCAAACTAAAACCATTGTGGCCATTTCATTCTTGGAGAAAAAACCCAAACGATAAACCCACAAATGTGCAAACGGTAAACCCACTTCTGGTTTTTCGTGAATCACCAAACAAGCATCAAAGAATCGAACATGCATGAAACTCCGTCGAAACCTGTTGACAAAAAAAAAAAAGTCACTTTGCCTCCTCAACATCAAGAAAGCTACATGAAGCTGCAGCCTGCCATAAATAGGCAATGCTACTTCAAAAAAAATCAAATCTTGTCAAAATCAAACAAAAAACTGCAACATCCTTTAAGACAGCCAAAAGAGTAGTAATCAAGAAGTTTCCGGCCATTTCAAAATCATTTGGCCTAACTTCGCTTCTCAGATAACTGAACAGGAGCTCCCGGCAGCGACAGCATCGAAGACACCAAATCTTCAATCAGAGCCTGTCGCTGATCTCAAAATACGTCCAAAAGCCTCCACATCAAGTTCCAAGTCAAACCGACAACGTTTAACCCTACATCAACCCTCAAACAGCTAAATCAAGCCTCTCGGCGGTGAGAACTACTGAGGCCAGCACTCATCAAAAAGAGCGCATGGACGGCTTCAAGATTATTACAAAGGGCTACACATCAAGTTTCAAGTCATTTCGACAACATTTGACCATACTTTTGACTCTCGGAAGCCAAATCAGGCCTCTCGGCGGCGAAGCTCCCCGGGACCATGGTTTTCAAGACATAGCCTATGGATCATATTAAAATGACTCCAATAGGTTCCCTGTCAAATTTCAAGTCAATCGGATATCGGTTGACCGCACATCAAGCCGCCACATCTTCCTCGCGACAAAATTAAGTGTATTGGCGACAGAACTCATATGGCTTCAAAACTCAAATAAAAGCCTATGGATGGTCTTATTTATTGCTCAAGAGGCTTCATCTCAAATTTCAAGTCAATCCGACATCGTTTGACCCAGTTTCAGCTTTTGACGGAAAATTGCCAGCTCTACGCTTCAAAGTCTTCGACTTTCCCTGAAAATTGGAAACTTTGCACTCTAAAAAGCAAGGATTCTCGTCAAGTTTTCTATAGGGAAATCAGGCCAATAAATGTGCAAAAATGTAAAGAAAAACGTAGGAGAAAAAAGAATGGAAAATACCTTAAAATGGCCGCAAAACGGGACAAAAGTGAAAATTCCCCCCAGGGTAGCAGACCCCGGCGACCCTGGATCCCCGGGTCGCCGGGTTCGCCACGGAAGGCCCGTTTTCCGTCATTTTTTCACGATTCGAAGCTTCCAACTCCTGGGAACTTCCAAAATTCATACTTTTGGGGTACCAAATCCTTCGACATCCGTCAAAATCATGGGTCAATCGTCAAGAGTATCAAAATCAACATTGATCACCAACCGGTCAACCAAAAAGTGTGCTTTCTACCCGATCGATCGAGAAATCGACAGGACAGATGGCACTGACCCGCTGTTGGCAATCAATGCCTGAAGTTACATGGTCATCCGATGTCGATCTACATGAAGATCCATCGATGATCATTGCCAGAAGAATCCCAAAAGACGCGGCACGGCCCGCGACTCTTCAACTGCTCGGTGACCACTTAATGCGATAATTGACTTGCTTTATTGCAGTCATTAATTCATTTCTTTGGACGGCCCAATCAGAAGCAAGCGTCCAGGAGCAAAAAATCAATTGATTCATGTCATTTAACTCATGAAACTCCTCACATCATAGTGATTAAGGCAATTAAATGCCCTTAACCTCCATCGGCCAATCAGAAGCTAAGGCCCAGGAGTTACGAAATAATGGAATTAAACCTTGTAACTCCTCCCTTAATGCGGCTTAAATGTGATTAAAGCTCATAAATCCTCCTAAATGGCTACCTAAAAGCCTATAAATAGGAGAGCACTCCAAAGCATTCCATAGAACTTCTTCCACGAACACAGATCCCAGATCAGAAAAAAGCACAGAAAATCCAGAGAAAGAAAGAGAGAAAACTCTGCGAAAGTTCTGCACCGGCCACCACTACAAGGTGACAAAAGTCCCTTGGGGGACACCCCCCCAAAGTCCTTGCCTTCTCCTTCTGCCTCCAATGGCTTAGACGTGGCTTTTCAGCCTATCTACTTAGCTTTTTATTGGACATAGGACCTCCTTTTGGTCTTTGTCCTCTAAAAATCTGAGGTTATAGCCAAGCCAAGCGAATCAAGAGCATCATCTGTTCTCATATGCATGGATGATGGCGAAGTCCGCACATGGCTTGCGACCGTCAATCTGAACGAGTCCCCCACAATCTTCTGAGAAGTTAGATCCTCATTTTCTTGCTTTTCATTGTAGTTTGTATTTTTCTAAGAGAGACAAAAATCATAACTCTTTTCTTTTATGATTGATAAGAATTGTAAATCGGCTATAAATGCCAAGTATCGGCTATAAATGCCAAAATCGGCTATAACGCCAAAAATCGGCTATAAATGCAAAAAAATCGCATTTCACGGCAAATCAAGAAAATGTCTCCTTTCTTAAATATATGTGCAATGGAAAACTTGAAAGAAGTTGATTTCCTTTTTACTTGCGAAGGTCGATCACCGGATCACCAGTTGCAATTCCAAGTAGAATAGAAAATCTGGCAAGCCCACACAAAAAATGTTGATACCCACTTTGACACAAGTCACGAAAGGGTCGTACCCCACGGACTCCCACGTCCGCCGACCTCAGTAGAACAATGTGCATATGCGCAGTCCATCAAGCTGGCTTTACCCATTGAGACCCGTTTATTTGAGAACATGATGCTTGGAAATGAAGTATTTGCATACCATATTTTTGCTCTATGCTTATACTTCTTTTCTGGATTCCTTGGCTACTTTCTAGTTGGTGGCCTATGTTGGATTTCGCTTCTAAAAAAAATGAGATGGGATTCTTTTTGGAAATTTCTAATTCTTCGAATTTATTTCCACTCTTTCTCTTTAAAAAAAAAAATAAAAAATCAGATTTCTCAGTTTGGATTCAAAATTGAGAAACTTTGATCCTTTCCCTTTCGGGCACCGGTGCTTGCAGAAATGTTGAGCCTGTGACAAATCGGGGATTGGGCCATCGTTTCTCTTCGATGAGTCTGTTCGGGATTTAAAAAAAAATTAGATTTCTCATTTTGGATTCAAAATTGAGAAACTTTGGTCCTTTCCCTCTCGGGCATAGGTGCTTGCAGAAATGTTGAGCCTGTGATGAATCGGGGATTGGGCCATCGTTTCTCTTTGATGAGTCTATTCGGGATTTCAAAAAAAAAATAGATTTCTCATTTTGGATTCAAATTGAGAAGCTTTGATCCTCTCCCTTTCGGACACCGGTGCTTGCAAAAATGTTGAGCATGTGACGAATCGGGGATTGGGCCATCGTTTCTATTCAATGAGTCTGCTCAGAATTTCAAAAAAAATAGATTTCTCGTTTTGGATTCAAAATTGAGAAGCTTTGATCCTCTCCATTTTGGGCACCGATGCTTGCAGAAATGTTGAGCCTGTGACTAATCGGGGATTGGACCATCGTTTCTCTTCGATGAGTCTGTTCGGGATTTCAAAAAAAAAAATAGATTTCTCATTTTGAATTCAAAATTGAGAAACTTTGATCCTTTCCCTTTCGGACACCGATGCTTGCTGAAATGTTGAGCCTGTGACGAATCGGGGATTGGGCCATCATTTCTATTCAATGAGTCTATTTGGGATAAAAAAAAAATTAGACCACTAAGGTTAAACCAATTACGTTGTTTGATCACGGTTGATTCAAGAAAAGCCTTGTCCAGAGTGTGGAGACAGCTTGACTGTTCGAGGCAAGGGTCCTCCAAACGGGTTCATTAAGTAATCCTACCCTTACCTGGGGGCAATTCTATTAATCGACATTTCATAAGACCGGGTTAGGAGGCCTATGTGTACTCTCTCGTCTTTTAAATAAAGATTTTTAAAATAAAAAATAAAAAATAAAAAAGATTTTCAAAAAAATATTAAAAATAAAAAATAAAAAAAGATTTTTTAAAAAAATCTTCAAATAAAATAAAAAAAAGATTTTAAAAAAAAATCTTCAAAAATATATATATAAAAAAAAATCTTCAAAAAAAAAACTTCTGTCATTTTTGGGTTCATATCAGAGAAATTTTGGTCTCCTCCCTTCTGAGCACTGGCGCTCGTGGAAATCGTTGAGCCCGTGTTCAGATTGGAATGCCTTTTGCTCTCTTTGATGAACCCGATCTTGACCTTTCAAAAAAAAAAAACTCATCATTTTTGGATTCAGATCCGAGAAATTATGGTTCCTTCTCTTCTGGGTACTGGCGCTCGCGGAAATCGTTGAGCCCGTATTTGGATCGGAATACCATCTGCTCTCTTTGATGAATCTAATCTTGACCTTTTAAAATAGAGAATCTCATCTCATGGATGCGGTCTCCAAACATTTGTGTCTAGCGGTACTAGTACGCCCTTTCAGGGTCTAATGTATTCGTGACCGGCACATTTGTAACTCCAACCTTATATTCTTCTTACCTCGAGCAAGCTCTGTTTCTCGATAAGTCAAATTTGAGTTCACAATTGCTTCTAGCAGTCATTGGAACCCTCATTCTGGGCAAACCATACTTGCGATCGGAACAATTGTACCCTATATAGCCTTTTGCTTTCTTCATATTGCTTAGGTCATATCCCTCGAGTGATTTGAATAGAAAAAACCATAGAACTTTCCATTTATGATCATTATATTCTTGTGATTACTAATGGATGTAGTCTTGTTTCAGAAATTTTTCGAAAACTAACAATGGCAGCTTCACTAACCATTACTTTCGATCAGAACAAGCCCCAGCTCATGCTTTAACAGAAGCAAACCACACGCACCTACAAGCGCCCTATCAGCTGCCGAAGCATCAACTCCCTCGGCAACTCTCTGAACTCCGGGTCAACCTCGACTCCCCGGACTATCGTCTTTAGGACGCTGGGACCATTCCCTCTTTCCGAAGAACAAACTGCTCATTCCAAGAAGTAGAAGCTCGCCTCCCAACGTGTCACTACCATGAAACCAAAGGCGAGCACCAAAAAGCCCGAAGCCCGCGGCACCCCCGCGAAGCCTCTCTACTCACAAACGACCAGGTCTATCCCAAGACTTGGTCCCCAAGACCTTCACCAAAATAAAGAAGGTCCCAAATATCCACCAAGCCAGCAAACCTGGCCCCACTCAAGGAGAACCAATTCTACCCTCTTGCTTACATGAAAGAGGAGAGACCCATCTCCAACCTGACTCCCAAGTCAACCCAGCATGAGCCGGCTTGTTCTTACAAGCCCAAAACAAGATCATGCATCACTATGCCTCTACAAGCACCTGCTAAGGCCTACAATCCTGCAGTTCAACCCTTCATATCTACAGGGGCCGAACTCGAAAAATTCAAAGCTTCGGTACAATAGGCGAAGGACCGGGTTCGGATCCTGTCCTTGCCTAGCTACAAAAAAAATAGGCTCGGCTGCTACGCCTGAGGGAGCACATCCTTCATTGTCAAAGTCCGGCCAGAGCTGACCGAAGCTCAAATTCCTCGTCGTATAGATAAAAAAGACTAGAGAAGCAAAGGACTCAGCCTCCTACACTTCAAGTCTCTCACAAATGGGTCGAAAAAGAAAGACCCATCCAAATTGCTACTGTCCATATGGTTGGAAAAACCAAAAGATGCCAAAAGTCAGCAACAAAAATCCATGTCCGACGTCCGGTGACCCGCAGCGTCTTCAGGACAAGAAGACATTCAGAAGAATCACCTGCTCCTTCAAGCCAAGGACGGCAGAGTGAGCATTCCTCAAGCTCTTCATAAAAAAGAATGAGCCTCAGCTCAGTCACCAGGACAATTTCTTCATTTGAACCTCGAGGGATGAACGTCCTGGCTACAAATTCTGAGCCACCACCTCACAATCCACCTCAAGATGATGCGCTCACACGCATCCAACAGTTGGAATAAGGCCAATAGAGGATTGAAACTCTGATGGAAAACCTTCTCCTCGCCTTCCAAAACCAGGCGAACAATGAACCTCCTCTGAATCATCAAGACGATGAGGTAAATGGAGAAGAAAATGAGTCACGCGCCCTCACAAAAAAAGACGTAGACAGTATCCTCGCCAAAGCAAAAGAAGAGGATATACTCCAGGAGCATGGAGTCAAACCACCATATCCTTTATGAATGGACTCGGTCCCATTCCCTACAAAGTTCAAGCATCCTACTCTCCAAATATATACGGGGAAAGGATCAGTCAGACAGTACGTCATCCACTTCAAGTCTTGACAGGAACTATCGCAGATCAAGATGCACTCAAGATCCGCCTCTTTGCAAGTACCCTAAAAGGTACGGCCTTTGATTGGTACTCCACTTTGCCGGAGGACTCCATCCAAAACTGGGTCTTGCTAAAGACACGAATCCTGACTCACTTCAAAGGTGAGGATCATCCCGCTACTATGGCTCAGCTCTGCAGCCTAAAACA
Source organism: Litsea cubeba (assembly GCA_012931725.1). Taxonomy (NCBI): domain Eukaryota; kingdom Viridiplantae; phylum Streptophyta; class Magnoliopsida; order Laurales; family Lauraceae; genus Litsea; species Litsea cubeba. The sequence continues at coordinate 49,263,223 of CM022950.1, read as the reverse complement.
GGGGGAGAATGAGTCAACATACGACTTCATTCACAAGTGGAAAGCAATGGCGTACAAATGCTCTGATGTACTGCCACAAGCGTCGCTAATTGACATCTGCCGAAACAACATGAGAGCTAGAATCCGCTCCGTGATCATCGGCAACAAATCAAAGAACCTGGGAGAACTCCTAGAAGCTTCCATGGAGGCTGAAACGGTGATTAAAGACCTAAACAGTCAAAGATCATCAAGGAAAGAACCAACTGCCATTGCAACCTCAAACCAAAGAAAAAAGAAGTCTTCAATGTGCAAACTAAGTCAGCTCCTTAGCCACCAAATAAAGTGCTGGTAAGAGACCTGAACTCTCATATGCCTTCAAAGAGTGAGTAGAAAAGAAATACCCGTTCGATGAAGATGTTGATGAAATCTTCAGGGCTCTCGTGGCAAACGGCAAGCTCACCTTGCCTGAACCTAAAAGACCGGGTGATGTAGGCAAAACCAACGATCCTCGGTACTGTCCATACCACCAGATTATCTCGCATCCTCTCAATCAATGCTTCGTTGTGAAGGAGAAAATAAACAAGATGTGGAAAAACAGAGCCATCATCTTTGACAAAAACTATGGGTCTGCCTCCGTCAACATGGTGTCGTGCGGACAAACATCAAAATCACCGAAGAGGAAGATCACTACTTCCTTCAAGGTGATAAACACAATCCAAGCGTCCGAAGAACTGGTTCCTTACCCGACACCGGACGGACAACCCATATGGGTACATCCTGATCTCCTGGAAGATGAAAATTGGGAGATCGTGAAAACAAAGCGTACAGCTCAACAGCGAATACAAACTAAGAAACATCTCCTCAAGCTCAAACGGCAAGAGAAGACTCAGCCAAAACAAGAAGTCAAGGAAAAGGCAGAGGCCTCCTCTACCGCTTCACTGGAGGCAACAAAATTATCCCTTCCAGAGACTTCAAAGGGGGTAAGAAAATTCACTCTCAATGATTTCATGCCACCTCAATTCAAAGAAGCCACGCAGGGGGCATCATACTCTTACAATTTGGTAGTTGGATTCACCATTGATGGATACAAGTCCAGCAACACCGATGATGGATTCAAATCCAACTACACCTACGAGTGGGAGGAATCCCTTGAAACAGGAGAATATCTCTCCGATTAAGAATGAGTTCCTGAAACTCACCTTATGTCAATAATCTGGTATAAGCCCTTACAGCCACAAGGATCTTGGTCTGATGATGAAGAAGACCAAGAGGCTGTATAAGAAAATGCTGTTTAACCAGCACCCGTCATTGCTCCAGTGGAACCCAACCATGTTGAACCACAAAGAGCAGATGAAGAAGAAGATTTGGCTCCCATGCCTGATCTTGAAGAATATGCAAGGATCTTGCAGCATCTCGCTCTAGAACAAGAGCAAGACCGCGTCAACGAGCTTCCTCGCAATCCAGAACCGGAAGTCCCTGAAGACCATCAAGTACCTCCTCCCTTAACTCCTGAAAATGGAGAAAATTGCTGGATAGACGATCCTCTTACATCCGAGGATGAATCTGACTCCGAACAGGCAACGTCTCATGTCAGAATTTCTTGTAATGTGATAATTCGGGATTATAGCTCTTCCAAAGCATCGTCTGATGAGATCACTTATACTCCGGTGACACCTAGCAATGTATCCCCTAGAGCTACCTCGTCTCACGTGACTTTCACAGAGATGGCACTCTCTCAGGTTTCTTCTCCTGAGACTGCGACTTCAGAGCTCACACCCTTCCTGACTGAAGAATCCCCAGCTATTGATGCTTGGGATGATGAATTGGTCAACGAAGAAGAAAGGTTGCTAGATGCTGTTCAGGACTTGTTCCCGAAAAATGCTCTGTGCAACACAATCACTGAGGATGGCAACTCTGCTGCAGATACATCCTCAGCAAATGAAAAACGATAGCCTCTTGATCCTAAAGACAATCTTTCAAACGAAGACCCTTCTCAAAAAGCTCTCGAAGTTGGTATAGGCACCCGCTTTGGCCGGGACTACCACAAGAATTACAACCAATCTTCCTTTACTTAAGTAAATCGTTCGGGAAAAGATGTTGTAAGTGCCCCCAGTGGCAACCATGACGAACATGCAGGCCCTAAGGAGGCTTTCAAGTATGACTTGATTGAACACTTCAACCACATACCTGCACGTCTGCACATCCTAGACTTATTGCGAATGTCTCCGCGCACTCGTGATAATCTCATTTTAGAATTACAAAAGCTGAATGGGGATGTCGACAAACATGCTTCGCAACTCCTCCAAATAGAAATGGACTACCGGGTCAAAAACTCAGAAACTCCCTCAAAGGGAGAAAAGAAGAAAACTGAGGGATCATGCGTCGAATGCCTCTCGGTTCAAAAAGCAGCAAGTGCAACCATCGCCTTCACAAAGGAAGACCTCCTACTTGGCGAAACAAAGCACAACCGACCCCTGTACTTCACATGGTACATCAAGGAAATGCCTCTGCACAGAGTTCAGATCGACCCAGGTTCTGCACTCAACCTCATCTCCACTTCGGCTCTCGAAGAGTTAGGCATCCCACCCAGCAAGCTGAGCCACAATCTGTATCTATCTTTGGACATGATGAGAGTACTCAAAGGCCTATCGGCAAAATCAGGTTCAAGTTGCAGATCGGTGATCTTATCTCTGAGGTCACTGTGTATGCAATAAAAACCCTTCATGCTACAACAACCTTCTTGGACGCCCCTGGATCCATGAGAATAGTGTTGTCCCTTCAACTCTACATCAATGCATCAAGTTTGTTGGCGACGACGGCATGATACATCGAGTATTTATGGATAGAAAATCCTTCAAAGGTAAAGAAGTCCACTTTGCAGACTCCCTGATGTATGAAGGTGAAAAAGAAGGAGGGACACAGCACCCTTTGCCGAAAATCTCCAGAAAGATAAAAGCAAGGCTCCTCAACAATCACCGGAAAAAAACAAACCATCCGGTAAATCCGAAGAGAGCATTCAAACTCCCTTCATCATCTCCCTCAAGACTTCAAAACCTTTGGTCATCACGACTAAAGTGAAGAAGGCAAAACAAAAGTCTGGAGGCAAATTTGTTATCTCTTTCGTGTCTATCATGCAAGACACAGATTCAGATTCAGAGCCAGAAGACGATGCATTGTCAAGCAAAGCTGACACTCAGCAAGTTCAGCCTGCTCTTACTCCAATGGAGACACCTATTGATGTAGAAGATCCTACATATGCTTCCATCGTTGTTCCAGAAGCTTCAGCAAAAGAAAAGCCGATCTTCTTCAATAGATCGGATACTTCTTCAACAAACTCTATGCTTGAACCTTTCCAAAATGAAGGTATGCCTCAACTATCCTTATATAGTCCTGTGGCACAAGCTATTATGAAGAAAATGGGCAATGATGCTCAAAAACCCAGTCCTTTGGGTGAAAGTCACGGTATTCTCACGCCATTGGGGCCCGCCTTGACCAAAACTCAGCTGGAAGAATGGAGACTCTACAGCCATATAGAAAAGTCTTCACACGGGTTAAGGTATAATCCCGACACTCCTCTGAGATTGTTGACACAAAGGCTTAAAAGTCGACTTACCGACCAAGCATCAACATCTCGTATCCAAGAAGACATTGATCTCCCTGGATATCTCTTCGATGAGTCACCTGATAAAAATCCAGGAAGCTCATCCAATTGGTACGATTTCTCTGACGCTGAAGATGAATTGTCCAATGGCACAGACGTGTGGTCTTCTGACCCAAAAGAACCCTCGTCTCCAAAAGAAGTACCTTACTTCGACCCGGTTTCAACCGGCGATTGGGACCATCTCATAGCATGCCTTGATAAGATCACTGATCAAGAAGACCCATGGAAAGGAACAAAACCTTGGTCTGGAAATGCCCTTGAAACCCTAGAAGATTTCGTTGATCTGGAAGCCTCCGAAAATATTATGGAGGAACCACCTTCGAACCTTCCAACAGAAGATCATGTTCAAAAGATAGACTTGGGAACACCAGATAACCCATGTCCTGTATTCATAAGCAAGAATATAAAGGATGATGAGTTACCCAAGTATATCGCTTTTCTTCATGAGTTCGTTGATTGCTTTACATGGTCTTACGCTGAAATGCCTAGTTTAGACCCCAAGGTAGCAGTATACAAACTCAATCTTCAGGAAGACACCAAGCCTGTCAAGCAGGGCCAAAGAAAATTCCGTCCAAATGTGATGGATAAAATTGAACAAGAAGTTCAAAAACTTAAAAGCGTTTGCTTCATTCGTGAGGAACAACATCCTGAATGGTTTGCCAACATTGTCCTCGTGACAAAGAAAAACGGGCAAATCAGGGTCTGTATTGACTATAGAGACCTGAATGGCGCATACCCTAAAGATGAATTCCCGTTCCCTATACCAGAGGTAATGATTGACAATACCTGTGGATTCGAGCAAATGACATTCATGGATGGCCTCTCTGGCTACAATCAAATAAAGATGCATCTTGAAGATGAAAAACACACATCCTTTTCGGACCCCATTTGGCGTGTATTGCTACACTGTCATGCCATTTGGTCTGAAAAATGCTAGTGCCACATATCAGAGGGCTACGATGAAAATATTCCAAGATATGCAGCACAAGACGGTCGAATGTTACGTTGATGACCTCGCCATCAAAAGCAAAAGAAAAGAAGATCATCTCGAAGACCTTCGAGAAGTCTTCCTCCGGCTTCACACAAACTGTGGATGAATCCTCTAAAGTGCTTAATCGGCGTCTCGTCAGGTAAGTTCCTCGGATTCTTAGTTCGGAAAGCTGGAATAGAGCTTGACCCAATAAAAGTCAAGGCTGTTCTAGAAATGCCCTCTCCAAGAACCTTGAGAGAACTCAAAGGGCTTCAAGGTAGATTGGCCTACATCAGACGGTTCATCTCCAATCTTTCGTGCAAATGCCGTCAATTCTCACGGTTGATGAAAAAAGGTGTAACCTTTGTCTGGGATGCTGACTGTGAAGCTGCATTTCAAGAGATCACGTCATACCTGACCAAACCTCCAGTATTAGCTGCTCCTACTACTGGAAAATCATTCATCTTGTACACAAGAGCCCTTGATCATTCACTAGGCACGCTACTTGCACAAGAAAATAATGAAAGAAAAGAAAATGCTCTATACTACCCCAGTCGCATGCTAGTAGGTGCAGAGCATCACTACTCTCCAGTCGAAAAAGAATGCCTTGCAGTGATGTTCGCCGTACAAAAGCTGCGTCACTACTTGCTTTCCAACACAGTTTGCCTGGTCTCGGGATCAACCTCTTGAAGGTCCTTCTCACAAAAGCAGGTTCTCTCAATGCCCAGCTGGCAAAATGGTCCATCCTTCTGTCACAATTTGATATTAGTTATGTACCGCAAAAAGCAATCAAAGGGCAAGCGCTAGCAGACTTTTTCGCAGAGCATCCATTGCCTAAAGACTCTCCACTCAGAGATGATCTCCCAGACGAACCAGTCTACAACGTGGAGACTTTCTCATAAAAAGCCTCCTGGGACATGTACTTTGACGGTGCAACCGAGACAAATGAAAAAAGACAGCTGATCTCGAGAGTTGGCATCCTCTTTGTTAGCCCCGACAAATACATGATTCTACACGCTTTCTCGCTACTGGAACCATGCACAAACAATGTAGCTAAATATCAAGCTCTAATCCTAGGATTGGAACTCGCCATCGAATCTGGCATCACCATGCTGGAAGTCTTTGGAGACTCTCAACTGATCATTAACTAGATGAATCAGAAATTTGAAGTCAGGAAGCCAGATCTACTGTCTTACTACAACAAGGCACAATCGCTTCTACAAAGTTTGACATCTGTCACATCACCCACATTCGTAGAGGTGAAAACATCTGTGCAGATGCCCTGGCCGGACTTGCCACATCTATGGCAATCCAAAAAAGGGAAAACATGCAAATCACCGTGTGCGAGAGAAGAATCATCCCTCCCCTTAAGACACACCAAGCAGTTGCTGAATGCCACTGAGTGGTTAGAAGTCGGATTTCTATCATTCAACCTTCAATCGGCGACTGGAGGGATCCATTCATTGATTACACTATGTTCAGAATCCTACCTGAAGATCCAAAAGAACGGGTAAGCATCCAAAGGCGAACCCTAAAATTTCGTTTGGATATTCCTTCAAAAATCCTCTACAGGAAATCCTTCAACGGAGTACTTCTACGCTGTTTGTCACAACAAGAGGCTAAAGAAACACTCAACGAAGTTTATGCTGGTCTTTGTGGAGCTCATCAAGCTGGTCCCAAGCTCTACGATCAAATAAAAAGGTTAGGTTATTACTGGCCTACCATGATGGTTGACGCAATACAATTTACTAAGCGCTACCAACAATACCAAGTTCACGTGAATTACATTCACATGCCTCTAGAATGGCTCCATCCAACAGCGATCTCATGGCCTTTCGAAGCCTAGGGTATGGACATTATTGGTCCTATTTCTCCCCCTTCAAGTAAAGGTCATTGCTTCATCTTCACCGCTACGGATTATTTCTCCAAGTGGTCAGAAGCATTTGCGCTCAACGAAATGAAGACCTCATCAGTCCTTCAGTTCCTACGCACTAACATCATTTGTCATTTTGGCATAACCAAAAGATTCGTCCATGATAACGAACTACAATTCTGGGATCATCGATTCTACAGGTTCTGCGATAAATACAAAATCCAAAGCTGTCCTTCGACTCCATAAAATCTGGCAGCAAACGGATTAGCAGAAGCTTTCAACAAGACACTCTGCAAAATCCTCAAGAAAATGGTCTCTAGTCACAAAAAAGATTGAAGCGACAAACTGTCTGAAGCTTTATTGGGCCTATCGAACCATCGTTAGAGGACCAACCCATAGCACACCATTCTCCTTGGTCTATGGATGCGAAACTGTCGTATCCTTGGAGGTACAAATTCCTTCCTTTAGGGTATTATTGTAAAATGACATGACTCAAGAAAACAATGTCAAATTGCGACTCCATGAGCTGGACAATCTCGATGAGAGACGGCTCGAAGCTCGACAAAGCATTGAAATTTACTAAGCACGCATGGCAGGATCTTTTAACAAAAAGGTCAGGCAACACGCCTACAAAAAGGGTGACTTGGTTCTTGCGGTAAAAAGACCAATGGTCTTCGCTCACAAGTCCAATGGCAAGTTTGAGCAAAAATGGGAGGGACCCTGTCGCGACCCCGGACCGAGAAACTAGGGGAAAAGAAGGATCCGAGTCCGTGAGGTCGGGACAGGTCGGGTTGATGCCGCGCCACGTGCATCTCTTTGGCTAAAACGCACACGGAATTAAAAGAATGTTTATCCGTGCACGTGATTTCCCACAGGGTTCCGCGGTGAGGATTATCTGTACACATCACCTCACATGTAACCATATCCAATATATTTTTAAGATTGCGGAAGCGTGTAGCAAATCATATGAATACTATTCAATCTCATAAACAAGACAAATCTATGGTTAAATGATAAGGTATCAGGATGAGCAATGATCAAGCATGTTTTCCCCAAAAGTAAATTCAAGTATGTTTACAAAGTATCAGTTAATTAAAACCCCAAAATAACGGTCAACAAAGACCGTACAACCAAATGAAATCTAAACCAAAGATATCAAGTTCCCAAAGTGTATCGTTCTCAAGGCAAGGCCGTATGTCTACATGACATCACCGGCTTGCCACTCAATCACTCGTTGCGGTACACCGACCGCCTCCTCTGGCTCCTCCTCAAAGGCAATAAGCTCGGGACCTGAGTACCAAAATAAATGGATCAGACACGACGGTCTGGCAGGTGGGTGAAAGGATATAACGATAATAAAACAATGATACTATGCAAGAGTTAAGAAAGCTTATGGATAAACAATGAACTTTATAAAAGACAATGTGTCATTTCAAAAGAAGTACATATGCAATAAATCATGTAAGGTAACAAGGATTTGGAAACTGTCAAGATGGCAACCCCACAAGCTAGATCCTCCCTTCACCGAAGTGAAGAGAGCGCATACCCTAACAAGATCATTGTCCTCAGTCACACGAGGTGAGGAGGAACAACGATAAATATTATAATATACATATATATATATACTCTGCGGGACCACGGTAGCGAACCGGGTAAAAAAACTCTGCACATTCCAGACTGCAGCTGGCTATCGGGAGGGGAAGGAACCCCAAGTCGGAGGATCAAACCGACGAGGTCGTCCAAGCTCAGTGGTGCCGACTCATAGGTCAAATACGATAAATCAAATCATATGCACAGTAAGAAACGGGGTGCCATAGGCACAAATACACATCCATCTCAAGTCGCCATATACCAGTTAGCAAAAGCCAAACACATCACTTTTAGTACTCTTGTAACAGTCCAGTCATATCAAGTTGGTTTGAAATCCCAAGATAAGAGTTTAGTTGAAAATTAAATACAAATAGTTTTTCATACATTTACAGGTCAACAATGGGGTTTCTAGGATTGAATCAGTGCGAATAGGGTCCCGTATGTCGGTTATGATGAAATTTTGGCACTCTTTAAGAGTTAGGGACATTCCTGGTCCTTATACACATTGATCAATCTAGAAAACCTCATGGAGTTTCCACGATGAGGTTCTTCCTTCCTTCGGACTTCATATAATGCCTTACCCATCCTTGAATAGCATTGAGCCTCCAAACAATACTTCCACACTACAGCCCTTCACAATATACCCCAATCTTTCATGGGTTTGAACGCATCATTATAGGTTCAATGTCTTCAAATAAGAAGATAAGGGATAGAGCTGAATTGGACTTGAGTATGGACTTGGGGTGAATCCTGAAAATAGTCCCATAATTCTCTCATTTTACAGTTCATTTTTATTCAGTCCGATCGATCGGACCTGAAGGGCGATCGATCGGTCCTGAAGACCCTCTCAGTTATTTACAGTCCGATCGATCGGACCTGATGGGCGATCGATCGGTCCTGCAAACCTTCTCAGTTAATTACAGTCCGATCGATCGGACCTGATGGGCGATCGATCGGTCCTGCAAACCTTCTCAGTTAATTACAGTCCGATCGATCGGACCTGATGGGCGATCGATCGGTCCTGCAAACCTTCTCAGTTAATTACAGTCCGATCGATCGGACCTGATGGGCGATCGATCGGTCCTGCAAACCTTCTCAGTTAATTACAGTCCGATCGATCGGACCTGATGGGCGATCGATCGGCCCTGTAGCGAACCTCAACCCATTTGGTTGAATCCTTCTCTTGTCCAACTCCTATCCATTTCCTTTCTTTCCCCTTCTTCCATACATATCTTCACAATTAATTGGGCTACTCCTTGCCTCATTATCTCATCAAATCATCGTTCAAAATCAATAAGACTAAATCATCAAACATGATAATTCATTAAAACCATCAATGAAGACAAATCAAGATTTTGCAATAAAACATGATAAAACACATGAGAATCATTTCATCCACTTGCCTTGGGTCCAATTGCAATTCAATTGAGCTCTAATCACCTCTTAATTCCACAATCAAACACCTATACACAAAACCCCCAAAACCAAACCCTAAATCAACAAAATCCAATTAAAACAAAACGGAATCTTCCAATAATTGAAATAGGGCTACCCTAGGGCTAAACAAACAAGATTATAACATTTTTAGGAAAATCACTTACAAGGAAGTTCTTCAAAAAGCAAAGTGTTGTCCAAAGTAAGTCTTGAAGTGGGCGGTTTTCTTCAAAATTGGTGTCAAGACGAAGGCCTTGAGATGAGGAAGAAGATTGTAACCTCTAATCTTCCATTAGCACTAGATTAGTGGGTGGTTGAAGATGAAGAAGCAAGAAAAGGTAAGGAAAACCCTTAGGGCTGGGGTTTCTCTTCTCCTCTAGGGTTTTTGCCAGAAATGGGAAAAAGAAGAAGAAACTATCTATATATAGTAAGTGGGAGTGGGGCCCACAACTTAAAGAACTTCTCGGGCTCAAAACAAGGTTTTCGGAGCTTCAAACGAATTCGACGAAGAAGACAAAGTTGATCGGAAAAATTTCTAGTTTCCAAAAAGTATATATTTTGCACATTTTGGTGACATTGAAATCGGTGTCCAGATTTTGGGTAAAAAGACCATTTTGCCCTCAATTAGTGAAAAATCAGGTTTAAGGTCCTCGAATGAAAACGATGTCAACACGAAAACTGTAGGGATTAATAAAATAAGTTCAATGGGTTAAAACACGATTCTTGGAAATCATTGGTAAACTCCCAATCTCACACAATTCGTAACAAGAACCCCCAAAGGGTCCCACACATCAAAAGGCTCTCCAAATTCCCCAAAGCTATTATAAAAGCTATTCTAATCCCCAACTAATCCGAAACCACTAAACACACTTAAAACTAAAACACAACTCAAACAACTCTAAACGAGGTCTCTCGGGTCGGGGTCTTACATCCTCCACCCCTTAGGACATTTGGTCCTCCAAATGGAGATTAAAACTCACCTCCGGTAGAAGATGTGGGTACTTCTTCTGAACTTGATCCCGTAATTCCCAAGTTGCTTCTTCCGGTCCATGATTCTCCCAAAGTACCTTGACCCACTGAATAGTCCGAGTTCTCAATTCTTGCTCTTTGGTGTCAATGATCTGCTTAGGCTTCTCAACATAGGTCGCATCTTCTCGAATTTCCAACGGCTCATAACGGAGTATGTGTAGCCTGTCGGGAACGTACTTCTTCAACATAGACACATGGAAAACATTGTGTACGCCGGAAAGTTCGGGTGGTAAGGCTAACCTGTAAGCCACATCACCAATCCTACTCACAATATCGTATGGTCCAATGTACCTCCTAGACAGTTTGCCCTTCTGTCCAAACCTCAAAGTCCCACGAGTAGGTGACACTTTTCAAGAAAACCTTATCTCCTTCTTTGAACTGTAAATCCCTTCTGTGTGAGTCTGCATAACTCTTCTGTCTACTCTGAGCCACTTTCAGACGTTCTTGGATCAACTTGACCTTGTCGCTTGTCTCACTAACAATGGTCGGTCCATGGAAACTGCGAGTACCAACTTCTTCCCAACAAACAGGTGTTCTACACCTTCTGCCATACAAGGCCTCAAAAGGTGCCATACCGATACTCGAGTGGAAACTGTTGTTGTAAGCGAACTCACACAACGGTAAGGCTTCATCCATTGAGTCTTGAAATCTAGTACACAAGCTCGAAGCATATCCTCAAGTGTCTGAATTGTCCTTTCTGACTGACCATCGGTCTGGGGTGATAGGCTGTGCTGAACTGTAACTTCGTACCCATAGACTCATGCAATGTCTTCCAAAATCTTGAGACAAATCTGCTGTCTCTGTCGGATGTGATGGAAACTGGCTGTCCATGACGACTGACAATTTCTGTGACAAACAACTGTGCCAACGGTAACATATGCATTTTCTTCCCAGTCTTCATCGGTAGGAAATGAGCTGACTTGGTAAGACGGTCAACTATGACCCAAATAGCATCATTTCCCTTACTAGTCTTCGGTAAACCCGATATGAAATCCATGGTAATGTGCTCCCATTTCCATTCCGGAATCTCTAATGGTCGTAGTAACCCTGGAGGCTTCTGGTGTTCTGCCTTGATCAACTGACACGTCATACAACGAGAGACGAAAGCTGCTATCTCTCTCTTCATGTTATTCCACCAAAATCTGCCCTTCAAATTCTGATACATCTTCGTACTGCCCGGGTGTATGGAATACTTGGTATCATGGGCCTCGGACATGATATCGTTCCTCAAGTCCTCCAAGTTAGGCACACAAAGACGGTCTCGGTAATACAAAACTCCATCCACAATCCGAAAATCTGGACGATCTGCTATATGCTCAAAAATCTTAGCCAACTCTGGGTCTTGCAACTGATTCTCTTTGATCTTCTGAATGAACGAAGGCTCTGACACTGACATGTTTGCTAACATGACACCTTCTCTTAGTGGCTGAAAATCTACACCCAACTCTTCTAACTGCTGTACCACATAAGTCCCCCGAAGACTTGCCATGTTCACTGACTTTCTGCTCAAGGCATCTGCGACTACATTCGCTTTTCCCGGGTGATACTTGATTGGAAAATCATAGTCTTTAATATATTCCATCCATCTCCTCTGCCTCATGTTCAACTCCTTCTGAGAAAACAAGTACTGTAGACTACGGTGGTCGGAGTGAACCTCAAACTTCTCTCCATAGAGGTAGTGTCTCCACAACTTCAATGCTAAACCACTGCTGCCAACTCAAGATCATGTGTTGCATAGTTCTTTTCATGATCTTTCAACTGCCGCGACCCATATGCAACTACCTTCCCATCTTGCATTAGCACGCATCCAAGTCCAACATTGGAAGCATCGGTAAAAATAGTAAAACTGCCGCTCCCAGATGGCAAAGTAAGAACTGGAGCCGTAGTCAATCTCTTCTTCAGCTCTTGGAAACTAGCCTCACACTTGTCTGTCCAAACATATGGTGCATTCTTCCTTGTCAACTTCGTCAAAGGTGACGCAATCGACGAAAATCCTTGCACAAACCTCCGATAATATCCTGCCAATCCAAGAAAACTCCTGATTTCTGATGCATTCTTCGGTCTATCCCAATTCATGACTGCCTCAATCTTGGACGGGTCCACGGATAATCCTTCCTTAGATATGATATGACCCAAAAATGTGACTTGGTCCAACCAAAATTCACACTTACTAAGCTTTGCAAACAACTGATTCTCCCTCAATAGCTGGAGTGCTATCCTCAAATGTTCTTCGTGCTCTCCTTTGGTCTTGGAATACACCAAAATATCATCAATAAACACCACTGTAAACTGATCCAAATACTCCGCAAATATTTTGTTCATCAATGCCATGAAAACTGCCGGTGCATTAGTCAGACCAAATGGCATCACTAGAAACTCATAGTGTCCATATCTTGTCCGAAAGGCTGTTTTTTGGCACATCTGAATCTCTAACCCTCAACTGATGGTAGCCTGACCTCAAGTCAATCTTCGAAAAGTAAGCAGCTCCTTGCAACTGATCAAACAATTCATCTATCCTTGGCAACGGATATTTGTTTTTGATGGTCACTTGGTTCAATCTTCTATAGTCAATACACATTCTCATGGAACCATCCTTCTTCTTTACAAACAAAACTGGTGCTCCCCACGGTGACACACTAGGTCTCACAAAACCTTTGTTCAAAAGTTCTTGCAATTGCATCTTCAACTCTCCCAATTCTGCCGGAGCCATTCTGTAAGGTGCGATAGATATCGGGGCGGTCCCCGGTAACAACTCAATAGTGAAGTCTATCTCTCTAATGGGTGGCAATCCTGGTATCTCCTCCGGGAAAACATCCGGAAACTCACAAACAATTGGAATCTCCTCCACCCCTTGGGACCGTTTATCCTCCGAGATAAACGCCAAATAACCCTCACAACCACTTTTTAGAAGCCTATCAGCCTTCAATGCTGAACTAAATCCTGCACCCGAATTACTCCTTTCTCCCTGAAACAACACCCCTTCTTGGGTCTCCTCTAACTTAAAAGTTAGGGTCTTATGAAAACAATCCATAGTAGCATGGTATCCTGCTAACCAATCCATCCCTAGGATGACATCAAAATCCTGCATCTCTAATAAAATGAGATCTGCCGGTAATACTACTTCTCCTATCATGACTGGACAACTAGGGTAAAAAGTTCTACAAACAACTTCCTTACCTAAAGGGGTAGTCACAGTCAAAATGAAACTCAACTCACTAGCATGCATATCAATCAACATAGCAAATTTTGGAGATAGGAATGAGTGAGTAGAGCCAGGGTCAAACAAAACCTTAGCATCAAACCACAAACGAGAAGTGTACCTTCCACTACATTGCCTTCAGCCTCCGCATCAGCTCTATTGACAGCATAGAGTTGTGCCCTTTGTGGTGGCCTGTTCTGCCCTTGCTGTTGCCTGCCTTGTGGTGCATTTCTATTCTGATTCTGAGGACGCTGATTCTGATTCTGATTCTGCCCTTGCTGACGGGCCTGTTGTTGCTGTTGTTGTTGTGGCCTAAACTGTTGCTGAGGTGCCTGTTGTTGTAGTGGCCTTGCTTGATTCTGAACCACTAGCGCATTTTGAGGTGGTGCCTGACGCTGTGCTCCTTGCTGCTGCCTGTTATGTCTATCAGGCCTTGGGCAATCCCTCATTTGGTGGTCCAATGAACCACATCTAAAACATGCTCCCGTGATAGTACGACATTGGGCATTCCCATGATGTTTCCCACAATGGATACAAACATCCGGATTTTGCACATTTTGCTCTTGTCTTGGCCTCTTGTTCTGATTGTTTCTTTGTTGATTGTTCTGCTGCTGGCCTTGACCCTTTCCTTGGTTCTTGACAATCTTGTTGTGAAAGTTCTCAAATTTGTAGGCTCTCTTGATAGCTTCTTCAAAGGTAACGGGTGGTACAACCCCGGTAGCATCCCTCTCAATAATCGGGTGAAGTCCCTCAAGGAACTTGGTTATCTTCTTCTCAACAGTGTCTATCAGCTCTGGAGCATACCTTGACAATCTCTCGAATTTGGTAAGGTATTCGAGGACTGTCATGTTCCCTTGTACAAGTTGCTGAAATTCAGCTGCCTTTTGTCTCTTGACATGTGCAGGTACATATTTCTCTCCAAACTGTCTCTTGAAGTTAACCCAAGCTTCTGCATCAGCCATTTCCCTATATTCTGTCCTGACGGTCTTCCACCAAATATCTGCTAAACCCACAAACATAGAGGCTGCAAGCTGTACACGTTCCACACCGGTACATATGAAGATCTCAAATATGTTTTCGTGTGCTCAAGCCAATCATCTGCTGCCATTGGGTCCTCAGTCCCCAAAAATTCTTTCGGTCCTCTCTTCCTAAACCGCTCATACAGCACATTAGGATCATTTCCTCTAATGTTTACCGGACCAGGTGGTGCAACTGGGATCGGTTCCGGTCTCCTCTCCAATATCCCCAACAACTGTGCCTGCATTTGAGCTATCTCCCTAGCATGATCCTCGTCTTTCTTAAGCATCTGTTCTTGCAATCTGGTCTGTGTCTCAAATGCTTGTGCTTGGAGCCTAGCCTGATTTTCATTTGCTTGTCGTTGTTGGTCTAGCATAGCTTGCATCATCTGCTGGAATTGATTCTGCATATTGTTGTCCTGAAGTTCTTCTGTACTAAGCCCTGCACTCTCGCTGTTACTGGCAATGTGATTACTGTTTGCTGTTCTTTTGCGAGGTGGCATAACGCTGCAAAACAAATTGTTAGCACATATAAATCAAGTACAGGGTGGTCACACATTGCTCACACGGTTCTATCTAACGAATCCTCTCCACGTACTTAAGATTTCTAGTTTCTTTTAATTGCCTGAAACATGTCCCGCTCTGATACCAGTCCTGTCGCGACCCCGGACCGAGAAACTAGGGGAAAAGAAGGATCCGAGTCCGTGAGGTCGGGACAGGTCGGGTTGATGCCGCGCCACGTGCATCTCTTTGGCTAAAACGCACACGGAATTAAAAGAATGTTTATCCGTGCACGTGATTTCCCACAGGGTTCCGCGGTGAGGATTATCTGTACACATCACCTCACATGTAACCATATCCAATATATTTTTAAGATTGCGGAAGCGTGTAGCAAATCATATGAATACTATTCAATCTCATAAACAAGACAAATCTATGGTTAAATGATAAGGTATCAGGATGAGCAATGATCAAGCATGTTTTCCCCAAAAGTAAATTCAAGTATGTTTACAAAGTATCAGTTAATTAAAACCCCAAAATAACGGTCAACAAAGACCGTACAACCAAATGAAATCTAAACCAAAGATATCAAGTTCCCAAAGTGTATCGTTCTCAAGGCAAGGCCGAATGTCTACATGACATCATCGGCTTGCCACTCAATCACTCGTTGCGGTGCACCGACCGCCTCCTCTGGCTCCTCCTCAAAGGCAATAAGCTCGGGACCTGAGTACCAAAATAAATGGATCAGACACGACGGTCTGGCAGGTGGGTGAAAGGATATAACGATAATAAAACAATGATACTATGCAAGAGTTAAGAAAGCTTATGGATAAACAATGAACTTTATAAAAGACAATGTGTCATTTCAAAAGAAGTACATATGCAATAAATCATGTAAGGTAACAAGGATTTGGAAACTGTCAAGATGGCAACCCCACAAGCTAGATCCTCCCTTCACCGAAGTGAAGAGAGCGCATACCCTAACAAGATCATTGTCCTCAGTCACACGAGGTGAGGAGGAACAACTATAAATATTATAATATACATATATATATACTCTGCGGGACCACGGTAGCGAACCGGGTAAAAAAACTCTGCACATTCCAGACTGCAGCTGGCTATCGGGAGGGGAAGGAACCCCAAGTCGGAGGATCAAACCGACGAGGTCGTCCAAGCTCAGTGGTGCCGACTCATAGGTCAAATACGATAAATCAAATCATATGCACAGTAAGAAACGGGGTGCCATAGGC
This sequence comes from Litsea cubeba, assembly GCA_012931725.1. Taxonomy (NCBI): domain Eukaryota; kingdom Viridiplantae; phylum Streptophyta; class Magnoliopsida; order Laurales; family Lauraceae; genus Litsea; species Litsea cubeba. Next base: position 49,246,721 of record CM022950.1, on the reverse strand, counting down.
ACAAATACACATCCATCTCAAGTCGCCATATACCAGTTAGCAAAAGCCAAACACATCACTTTTAGTACTCTTGTAACAGTCCCGTCATATCAAGTTGGTTTGAAATCCCAAGATAAGAGTTTAGTTGAAAATTAAATACAATAGTTTTTCATACATTTACAGGTCAACAATGGGGTTTCTAGGATTGAATCAGTGCGAATAGGGTCCCGTATGTCGGTTATGATGAAATTTTGGCACTCTTTAAGAGTTAGGGACATTCCTGGTCCTTATACACATTGATCAATCTAGAAAACCTCATGGAGTTTCCACGATGAGGTTCTTCCTTCCTTCGGACTTCATATAATGCCTTACCCATCCTTGAATAGCATTGAGCCTCCAAACAATACTTCCACACTACAGCCCTTCACAATATACCCCAATCTTTCATGGGTTTGAACGCATCATTATAGGTTCAATGTCTTCAAATAAGAAGATAAGGGATAGAGCTGAATTGGACTTGAGTATGGACTTGGGGTGAATCCTGAAAATAGTCCCATAATTCTCTCATTTTACAGTTCATTTTTATTCAGTCCGATCGATCGGACCTGAAGGGCGATCGATCGGTCCTGAAGACCCTCTCAGTTATTTACAGTCCGATCGATCGGACCTGATGGGCGATCGATCGGTCCTGCAAACCTTCTCAGTTAATTACAGTCTGATCGATCGGACCTGATGGGCGATCGATCGGTCCTGCAAACCTTCTCAGTTAATTACAGTCCGATCGATCGGACCTGATGGGCGATCGATCGGTCCTGCAAACCTTCTCAGTTAATTACAGTCCGATCGATCGGACCTGATGGGCGATCGATCGGTCCTGCAAACCTTCTCAGTTAATTACAGTCCGATCGATCGGACCTGATGGGCGATCGATCGGCCCTGTAGCGAACCTCAACCCATTTGGTTGAATCCTTCTCTTGTCCAACTCCTATCCATTTCCTTTCTTTCCCCTTCTTCCATACATATCTTCACAATTAATTGGGCTACTCCTTGCCTCATTATCTCATCAAATCATCGTTCAAAATCAATAAGACTAAATCATCAAACATGATAATTCATTAAAACCATCAATGAAGACAAATCAAGATTTTGCATAAAACATGATAAAACACATGAGAATCATTTCATCCACTTGCCTTGGGTCCAATTGCAATTCAATTGAGCTCTAATCACCTCTTAATTCCACAATCAAACACCTATACACAAAACCCCCAAAACCAAACCTAAATCAACAAAATCCAATTAAAACAAAACGGAATCTTCCAATAATTGAAATAGGGCTACCCTAGGGCTAAACAAACAAGATTATAACATTTTTAGGAAAATCACTTACAAGGAAGTTCTTCAAAAAGCAAAGTGTTGTCCAAAGTAAGTCTTGAAGTGGGCGGTTTTCTTCAAAATTGGTGTCAAGACGAAGGCCTTGAGATGAGGAAGAAGATTGTAACCTCTAATCTTCCATTAGCACTAGATTAGTGGGTGGTTGAAGATGAAGAAGCAAGAAAAGGTAAGGAAAACCCTTAGGGCTGGGGTTTCTCTTCTCCTCTAGGGTTTTTGCCAGAAATGGGAAAAAGAAGAAGAAACTATCTATATATAGTAAGTGGGAGTGGGGCCCACAACTTAAAGAACTTCTCGGGCTCAAAACAAGGTTTTCGGAGCTTCAAACGAATTCGACGAAGAAGACAAAGTTGATCGGAAAAATTTCTAGTTTCCAAAAAGTATATATTTTGCACATTTTGGTGACATTGAAATCGGTGTCCAGATTTTGGGTAAAAAGACCATTTTGCCCTCAATTAGTGAAAAATCAGGTTTAAGGTCCTCGAATGAAACGATGTCAACACGAAAACTGTAGGGATTAATAAAATAAGTTCAATGGGTTAAAACACGATTCTTGGAAATCATTGGTAAACTCCCAATCTCACACAATTCGTAACAAGAACCCCCAAAGGGTCCCACACATCAAAAGGCTCTCCAAATTCCCCAAAGCTATTATAAAAGCTATTCTAATCCCCAACTAATCCGAAACCACTAAACACACTTAAAACTAAAACACAACTCAAACAACTCTAAACGAGGTCTCTCGGGTCGGGGTCTTACAGACCCTACGTTATCGACAAGGTTTTCTCCAACGGTGCATATGCACTTCTAAACATGGAGGGTGACAGATGTATGCTGCCCATCAACGACAAGTTCTTAAAGCGGAACAACCCTTGAAGACTTAACCAACTGGGTAAGAGCAATGCCTGTACGGCAAAATCTGTTTCCAGGTACTCGCTCGTCAAACCCCCTCTTTTTAGAATTTTTATATCAAATGTTGAAATTTCTAGAAATTCAAACAATGATTACTTTCATCGTTTTATTATTCAAAAATTCCAAGTTTAGGAACCTCTCCTTAACTTGACCAAAATTTTCAATCCTTGAACCCCAAAATCCATGGTTTGAAACAAAATCCAGATTCAGGGATTTCCACCCTGCCTTTTACCACCAAAATGGTTTTAGGCCAACACTTACGACCCTCGTGTCTTAAAACAAAAAAAAAAGGTTTTTCAAAACCGCGAGGAAGTGACGCTTAGTCGATACTCGCACAAATTGGAAGAACGCGACCATGTTCAACACTTCCAAAATCGCAAGGAAGCGAATTTCGTAGATACTTGCAAATTAAAAAAAAAAGTGGAAACGGAACATTTCAGTTGATATCCACAACCCAAATTTCAAAGGTTCAAAAAAACCTAAAATTGTGGAGATGCAACATTTCAGTTGATATCCAAAACCTAAAGGTTCGAGAAAACAACAAATTTCAAAAATCGTGGGGAACGACATCAATTCAGTACCCGTAAAACCAAACTTTTTGAAAAGCAATGATGCGACATTCCATCGATATATGCACCCAAATCCACGAGGAGGCGACATTCCACCGATACTCGCAACCGAATGAGCAAGGATGCGACATTCCATCGATACTTGCAAGACCATTCAACAGGGAGGCAACTTTTAGTCGATACTTACACTTTTGAAAACCAAAACTGGCTATAGATGCCACAAACCGGCTATAAATGCCAGGAAATCGGCTATCAATGCCACAAAATAAAATCGGCTATCAATGCCACCAACCAAAACTTGGCTTCCATAAAAAAAATCGACTATCAATGCCACCAAAACTGGATATAGATGCCACCAAAACAGGGCTATCAATACCACCAAACCGGCTATTAATGCCAATAACCGGCTATCAATGCCACAAAAAATCGGCTCTCATGCCAAAATCGGCTCTCATGCCACAAACAAAATCTGGCTCCCATGCCAAAACAATCATTTGACAAAAGATTTTCTCAAAATGACAGGCTTTTGATCGAATCCCATTTAGCAATTGCTTTCATCACAAAAAGATCTAAGTGAGCGTAAGGAAAACAAAAAAAAAGAGTACCAAAAAATACATGTGGTACCAAAAAGAGAGAGAAAAAAAAGTGTTTATAAGCACTACACAAAAAAAAAGAGTGTACCAAAAAAAAAATACATGTGGTACCAAAAAAAAGAAGGATAGTTTCTGCTACAAAAAATCAGGAGCTCAACCAAAAATGGTCTCTAGCCAAAGTTTTAGCTCCTCAAGCAAACTCTTGGCCTCAGCTGTTATAGTTTCCAAGGCACGCTTCTTAAGAAACTTGTCATGAGATGCTGGAGAAGGCTGCAACCCTTCTTTTATACCGGGAAGTTTATCCCGAGTAGTTTGCCATTGTTTGTCTTCTTGAAACTTCCTTTCGAGAACTTGATCGGTATCTGCGACCCGGCGAATCAGAGCACTCTCCCTGTCGCGAGCCTCTGTTATAGAAGCCCACTTGGCAGCGACTTGTGCCTTCAAAATGCTCAAGACTTTTCCTGGCCTCATTGACCTCCCTATCAAGGATGTTAAGGTCGTGCCTCAGCCCGATGATGGCTAACTCTTCTGAGTTCTTCTCTCGGACTACCAGCTTCCTGCTCTGTGTAGCCTCATTCAGGTCAGACTTAGCCCTATTAGCAGGATCCAAGAATATCTCCTTGAATAACTGGTCATCAGGGAAGTCCTATCAACGATCGCCCTGGCACCTTTGACGTCCAGACCAACTTATCCGGCATCACTGAAAATCTCATGCACATGCTGGATCATACCAAATCCGGCATCCAAGTGTCCAGAAAGGAGAGTCTCAATCCAAGAGCTCAAAACCTATGCCAACACCTTCTTCACAAATAGAAGAGATGGCCCAGATGAAGATTCGCCCCGCTCCGTCGGTCGGCTGCTCATGTCATGCCCCGTTGGAAGAGTAACAAAATAACTCTTTCCAATCGGAGTAACCGGGGAAGGAATCTCATCACGAGTTCTTGCCTCTGCCGTATCAGAACTGGTTGTAGGAGTCTCTACCTCCGGATCAACCTCTGGCATCCTTTGCACTGGTTCTGAAGGAAGCGATGGACTCACTTCTGTCACTTCAAAACCTGTTAATGAAACACCGAAAGGTATGAATATGATCATGTTTGAAACTCATTATCAGGGTTATTATTATTAAATACCTTCTTCGACGACCGGCGGAACACTTTCTTCCTCCATGAACTCATCGGGAGCATCATCAACATTTACGTCCATCGATGATTCAAAGTCATCGGAATCCTGTGGTAAGTCAGCTAAAAAAAATGTGTTAGCAAATCAAGTCATAGACACACAAAAAAAAGAGAAAGCAAAACGAAGTTGTACCAATTGGAGATTCTGGGTTCACTCCAGAGTCCCTCGGTTCTTTTTCAGGTGCCTCCACAAGATCTGTCACCACCTCATCGGTTGGAACCTCAGGCATCGCCAAGCCTTCTTCTTCTGCAGAAAAAAAGAAAAAGAAAAGCAGAAGTAGAAAGCAAATCAGAACATGAAAAAAACTCCATGAAAGAAATTGGGAGAAAGAGGAAGAATCATACCTTCATCCACGGTCTCTTCTTCTTAGCTCCTCTTTTACGGAGGCTCGTTAGCATTTTCTGGCACCTCGTCATTGATAGTAAGAGGGACTTTTATATTAGGAGAGTCTTCGTGTTGCTCCTTGCTGCGATGCTGACTCCTCTTCCTCTTACCTCTACGGGCTCGCTTCCTAGAAGAACATGCCCCACTATCAGAGTCAGGTCTCTCACTTGACTCCTAGCTGGATGGTCTACCCTTATCAGTAGACTCCACGGAAGCTCGCCTCTGTGCCGCTTGCATCCAAGCATCAAGCTCCGCTTCCTCCTGTTCTAGCTGCTCTAAAGCCTCATCAGGTATTTCTCGAACAACTTCAGAATCAATGATGCCCTGGTCACCGAGAAAGCCTATCTCGTGCTTCTCTCAATAAAGGAAGGCCCAAACTTCCTCTCGCCGGACGCCATCTGACTTTCCAAGGCCTTTTCCAGACGACAACTTCATATCAAGCTCCTTCTAGGAAAGCCCCCGATATGTCGAAAAGCACTCCACGAACCACTTCGCGAAGCCGGCAGTCCAGGAAGTTGACAACACAGGATAGAAAATCATGGCTGTAGTGTCTTCAGCACTATAGAAAGCCCATGCGTTTCTCCCATCTTGTAAACCTCCAAAGCGCTTCACCATGCTTGAAGGCTCTCCAACAATGCCTTGAGAAAAACCCCACTGCAGCGCAAAGCGAGAAGGTACATACGGCTGGATGTCGACGAAAAGATGTCTACGGTACACTATCATGCCGACACGTATGCCGAAAAGCCACTCCTTTGCATTCATCAAGGAGTAATGCCTTCCCGACCCTGCCCTGGTAAAGTCTCGGGAGGCACCAAAGTCAAAAGCCTTCTTCCGCAACTCGGGAGAAAGCTTCACTGAAGATTGCCCCATCTCGACGTCCCTAGGCCGTCGGATCCTCATGCGGGCAAACAAAAGTGATTCGGATACGGCTTTCCCCTTAGCCAATCGAATCATCAGAGAATCATCATCCTATGCATCACCCAGCCGGTGGAAGCCAAGACAGTGGTATACAAACCACGAATAGAAGATATGGGCCGAAAATACCCTGTTCATGGGAAGCCCAAGCCGAACCAAGAAAGCAGCAACTTGCAGTTTGGTGCACAAGTAGGAGTAAAGAGCCGGCAACAAAGCAAGCCGCTCTCTAAAAGCCATCTGACAAGCCGAAAAGATACAATGCGGCCTAATGTGCGTTTCATCTCCTCCAGCAAAAATAGCCTCACCTAGCCAATAAATGAGGTAAACACCAAGATCTCTCCGTAGTGCAATGTCAGAACAAATGACCTCTGTACTCGCGAAGAAACCCCTCAACTCTTCTTGCATGGCCAAAGTCTTCTTCGAACGTGGATCCTGAGCCCTGGCTTCCCGGGTCGCGCTATCAGAAGACTCCTTACTGTCAAAAAACTCGAGGAACGAAGAGCCAGAACTCTTCCAACTACTGGATCTAACTTTCGAGCCGTCCTTCTTTTTTAACAAATGAAAGAAGGCGACAAGCTGAAAGTACAGGAGCCAGAGCTCCTCCGACTGCTCCTCAAGGACGCTGTTAATCGGCATGAACTCTTCATAGAGTTTGCCAAGGATAGGCAATCTAGTAATGGCACTCAGCTCCTTCAAAGAAAAGCCAATCTCACCATTCGTAACAATGAAGGTATTGGTTTGTGGAAGGAATGACTCCAACATAGCCAAGAAGGCCTCGTCAGAAAAGATCAAGGTCTCCCTAAAGGCGCGGACCGCATAAAACATCTCGGCTTCCTTCAAAATGGCGCCACCAATCAACAGGACATGATCAGTCCACGACTTCCACTCGGAGTCAGCACTGAAACGACCACGAAGTTGAAAAGGCTTCACCCAATTGCTGCTGTCACCACTGAAAATGCCTAGGCCAACCGGTCCCAAATCGACTGCGAATAATTAGAGCCCTGGTAGCCGCTGGCCGATATCAACATGTCCATGTCAGCAGGCGATTTCTCCGCATATCCAGGAGAACCGCCAACAAAAATTTCGATCTTGATTACATTTGTCCTCTTCACCCAGCTTGGAGGATCTTCCCTCTTAGAGCACGTGGGATAAAGGCTCATAATCGAGATGGTGCGATCAAATGTCAACCGGGTAACAATAGTTCTCTCCTCACCATCAGCTGTGTCAGAGAACTGAAAACATCTCTTTTGGTATGTCACATCGTCAGGGACTGGATCACCAAAGAAGAAGGAAGGCTTGGGCAAAACCCTCTGATCATTCATAACCCAAGGACGGTCGCTTACCATGTTCTTGTACAATTCTTCATCCTTGAGAGCGATCAGTCGCTGCATCATCTCATCTCTGTTGAGGGAGTTGCACTCTGCCAGGTTTCTGCCAACATACGGGACCTTCTCCCAGGCCTGCTAAATGGCAGGATTGGAAGATCTAGCAGATCGACGAGGTACGCTTATAGCAGGCTCTTTACCTTTGTTCGTTCTGGAGGAACCACCTACAAAGGATGGAAAAGAAAAAGATCATCGTCAAAATGATAGAATTTCGCTAAAAAAAATTCTGGCGAAATTTTGACATGACTTCGGGGTAATTCCAAAGAAAAAAGGAATATCCCAAAAGAAATAGAAAGCTTGAAGATGGGCTCAATATTGCTGCGAGCTCCGAAACTCCAAACTTTCGAAACTTCAAAAGTCTCCACAAAATAAGGAAGGGCTCAATATCACTGTGAGCTCCAAATTCCCAAATTTGTAAAAACTTTCAGGTATGCTATCACATCATGCTACCAGTTCAATTTATGAAAGAATGCATGCATGAACATCTTGGTTTGCCAAAAAATGCATTATCATGATGAACAAAAAAAAAACTTTTTCAAAAAAAAAAAGAGAAAGAAAAGATTAACAAAAAAAAGAAACAAAAAATGGGACTAGCCCACAGGCCATGTGGCCGTACAGCCAGATCCGTACGGATCTGTCCGTACGGCCCACAAAAAAAAAAACAACAACAAAAAAACGTGCAAAAAAAAAATGCACGTGAGAAAAAAAAACAAAAACACGTGTAAAAAAAAAGAGAGGAAAACACGTGGAAAAAAATGAAAAGAAAGAAACAAAAAAAAAAACACTTTCTTTTACCATCCTACTTTCTTCAAAGGAGTTTTCTTGAGAAAAAGAACTTACTTGAAGCCATTGATGGAGAAGAAGAAGAAAAGCTTGAAGATCCTTAAAGAAGAAAAACTCTTGGTCTTGGAGCACTCTTGAGATTGTTGCAAAAGAAAGCAATAAGAGCAAGAGATCCAACCTCCCATTGATTTTATAGAAGAGAGCAAACCAAAGAAGGAAACAAGAAAGAGGTAAGTGTTACTAATTAGTAACCGTACCAAAAAGAAAGAAATTAGAAAGATTCTTTCCCAAAAGAAAGATATCTTGAGGGATTCTTTCCCAAAAAGAAATCAATGAGAGATTTTCTCACAAAAGATAGGAGATTTGAGATATTCTCTCCCAAAGAAAGATATCTTGAGATATTCTCTCCCAAAATAAAGGGAACATGAGAGATTCTCCCCGAATAAAGAGATTCTTAGATATTATCTATCCAAAGGAGATATTTTTAGATATTCTTTATAAAAATGACACCATATGAGATCTAAGCCATTTCAAAAGCTTAAAGTCCCATGGGTTAGCCCATATAGCCAGGTTAGACCACCAGGCACTAAAAAAAAAATTTGGGCTTTTAGTCAAAGAGAAATCCCTCTTACCAAGAGTGTACAAAAATGGTTCCATGCCTCTTTTGAGTTGATTGGACCATACAAAAAAGAATTCCAAGCCCCCTGAGCTTTTAAAAATCAAACCATCCAGCCTCATATACCAAATTGAGCCAAAATCTTGAAATTGACATTCCACAAAAATCCAAACCAAATCTTGGTCCCCTAACTTGCCACATACAGCTTGTTAGGCCACAACCAAAACCAAAATCAAGACCTGACCCCCTAACTTGCCACATACAGCCTGTTAGGTCACAAGATCAAAATCAAAATCGACCCCCAACATTCCACACACAGCTCGTTGGGTCACACGGTCAAAACCAAACACAACCCCCTAACCTGTCACATACAGCTTGTTCGGTCACAAGGGCAAAACCAAATCCACATCCCTGATGTCATCTTCAAAACTTTGCCTCGAGATGGTACGTGATTCCTTTCACTAACATAAAATTCCCCTGGAAGCTCAAAAGGCTACAATACCAAAAGAAAGACTACTTAAAGGCTCTTGGTCAAGTCACAAGCTTTCCTTCAAAAATCTCTTCGAGGCACATCGACTACAAAAGTTAAGCAACTAGTCGCTGTACCTCGAGGGGGCATTTGTTGACAACAAAAAAAGTCACTTTGCCTCCTCAACATCAAGAAAGCTACATGAAGCTGCAGCCTGCCATAAATAGGCAATGCTACTTCAAAAAAAAAATCAAATCTTGTCAGAGTCAAACAAAAAACTGTAAGATCCTTCAAGACAGCCAAAAGAGGAGTACACAAGAAGTTCGGGCCATTTCAAAATCATTTGGCCTAACCTCGCTTCTCCGATAGCTGAACAGGAGCTCCCGGCGGCGACAGCATCGAAGACACCAAATCTTCGATCAGAGCCTGTGGATGATCACAAAATATGTCCAAAAGGCTCCACGTCAAGTTTCAAGTCAAACCGACAACGTTTGACCCTATATCAACCCTCAAATAGATAAATAAAGCCTCTCGACGATGAGAACCACTGAGGCCATTACTCATCAAAAAGAGCACATGGACGGCTTCAAGATGCTTACAAAGGGTTACACGTCAAGTTTCAGGTCATTTCGACAACATTTTACCATATTTTGACTATCGAAAGCCAAATCCGGCCTATCGGCGGCGAAGCTCCGCGGGACCATGGTTTCCAAGACAAAGCCTGTGGATCATCTTAAAATGACTCGAATAGGTTTCTTGTTAAATTTCAAGTCAATCGGACATCGGTTGACTGCACATCAAGCCGCGACATCTTCCTCGCGACAAAATCAAGTGTACTGGCGACATGATCCATACGGCTTCAAAACTCAAATAAAACCCTATGGTTGGCCTTATTTATTGCTCAAGAGGCTTCAGCTCAAATTTCAAGTCATTCCAACATCGTTTGACCCAGTTTCAGCTTCTGACGGAAAATCCGCAGCTCTACGCTACAAAGTCTTTAACTTTCCCGGAAAATTAGAAACTTTGCACTCCAAAAAGCAAGGATTCTCGTCAAGTTTTCTACAGGGAAATCAGGCCAATAAATGTGCAAAAATGTAAGGAAAAATACAGGAGAAAAAAGAATGGAAAAATACCTCAAAACGGCCGCAAAAAGGAACGAAAGGGGAAAATTCCCCCTAGGGTCGCAGACCCCCGCGACCCTGGGCCAGGGTCACCGGCGACCATGGATCCCCGGGTCACCGGGTTCACCCCGAAAGGCCCATTTTCCATCATTTTTTCGCGATTCGAAGCTTCCAACTCCTGAGATTTTCTAAAATTCATACTTTTGAGGCACCAAATCCTTCAACATCCGTCAAAATCACGGGTCAATCTTCAAGAGTATCAAAATCAACATTGATCACCAACCGGTCAACCAAAAAGTGTGCTTTCTACCCGATCAATCGAGAAATCGACAGGACATATGGCACCGACCTGCTGTTGGCATTCAATGCCTAAAGTTACATGGTCATCCGATGTTGATCTACATGAAGATCCGATGATCATCGCCAGAAGAATCCCAAAAGACGCGGCACGGCCCGCGACTCTTCAACTGCTCGGTGATCACTTAATGCGATAATTGACTTGCTTTATTGCAGTCATTAATTCATTTCTTTGGACGGCCCAATCAGAAGCAAGCATCCAGGAGTTACAAGTCAATTGATTCATGGCATTTAACCCATGAAACTCCTCCCATCATAGTGATTAAGGCAATTAAATGCCCTTAACCTCCATCGGCCAATCAGAAGCTAAGGCCCAGGAGTTACGAAATAATGGAATTAAACCTTGTAACTCCTCCCTTAATGCGGCTTAAATATGATTAAAGCTCATAAATCCTCCTAAATGGCTACCTAAAAGCCTATAAATAGGAGAGCATTCCAAAGCATTCCATAGAACTTCTTCCACGAACATAGATCCCAGATCAGAAAAAAGCACAGAAAATCCAGAGAAACAAAGAGAGAAAACTCTGCGAAAGTTCTGCATCGGCCACCACTACAAGGTGACAAAAGTCCCTTGGGGGACACCCCCCCTCCCAAAGTCCTTGCCTTCTCCTTCTGCCTCCAATGGCTTAGACGTGGCTTTTCAGCCTATCTACTTAGCTTTTTATTGGACATAAGACCTCCTCTTGGTCTTTGTCCTCTAAAAATCTGAGGTTATAGCCAAGCCAAGCGAATCAAGAGCATCCTCTGTTCTCATCTGCATGGATGATGGCGAAGTCCACACATGGCTTGCGACCAACAATCTGAACGAGTCCCTCACAATCTCCTGAGAAGTTAGATCCTCATTTTTCTTGCTTTTCATTGTAGTTTGTATTTTTCTAAGAGAGACAAAAATCACAACTCTTTTCTTTTATTATTGATAAGAATTGTAAATCGGCTATAAACGCCAAAAATAGGCTATAAATGTTGGAATTTGAGATGACTTGAAAGTCTTTTGACGAATTGAAGAATATAGTATCTCAAGTATTGATTTGAGTTGGAATTATTGTCAACACATTGTCACAAGCATGATGATAGTAGGCTAGTGTTGATAGAGCTGAAAAGAAGAATCAGAATTGAAACAGGAAACAGTCAGGAATTCAGATTTCCTGAAACAGAGTGGTCGGTCGACCGGGCACCCCATGCGGGCGACCGAAGCAAGAGAAACCTGCAGAAAAAGTTTTAGACTGCTCCCAGTTATTTTCGTGACACAGTGTGTCTTCGGTCGACCGGGACCGCAGGATGTCGACCGAGCGCGATAGTTGTCTGTTTCCAGACAGTGTATGATGTCGACCGAGCAAAGCATGATGTCGACCGAGCACGGGAACCAGAGTTGCGCAGAAACAGAAGTCTTGCACGAAAATTCAGCATTCTTTTCTATTTCGTTTGGGACTCTTTCTAAACGAATTGTAGCCTGTTTTGAATACAATTAAGGGTTAACATAACCTATAAAAAGGCATGTATGGGTCGTTCTTAAACACACCAGAAGAGAAGAGAAGAGAGAAGAGAGTGTTGTGTTGCTGTGTTGCTGCATTATCAGACGTTTTCTACAGCAATTGTGGACGAGATTGTGCTCTTGAAGATGGTAATTCGTCCATGAGTTAAGTGTCTCTCTTTATGCTTTTGATTTCAATTTGTAAGGGATTGAGAGAGAGAGAATTGTAGAGGGGAAGGGCTGTAGACAGAGTTTATCTTCTATTCTGTTTTTACATCAAGTTGGTGCTTGGTGTTTGGGTTTGGTGATCCTATCTGTGGGTGCAGATAAATTGTAAGAGGAGTAGGTGCTTCCTAGATAGTGGGTGCTATCTAAAAACATAAGGGTTGGTGCTCTTTGTCGTTGGTGCGACTAAATATATTCAGACCTGTACCGGATCGGTGTTCGGACGGTTTTGATCCGTGGACGTAGCCTTTTGGTGAACCACGTTAAATCTGGTGTCATTGTGTGGTTTGACTTGTTTTGTTGTTGAATTGGACCTGTTTTTAGAAATCACTGATTCACCCCCCCCCCCCTCTCAGTGATCGCGATATCCAACAATAAATGCCAAAAAAATCGCCTTTCACGGCAAATCAAGAAAATGTCTCTTTTCTTAAATATATGTGCAATGGAAAACTTGAAAGAAGTTGATTTCCTTTTTACTTGCGAAGGTTGATCTCCGGATCACCACTTGAAATTCCAAGTTAAATAGAAAATCCGGCACACCCACACAAAAAAATGTTGATACCCGCTTTGCCACCAGTCACGAAAGGATCGTACCCCACGGACTCCCACGTCCTCCGACCTCAGTAGAACAGTGCGCAGATGCGCGGTCCATCAAAACCAAACTACCATTATCATTCTTGAAAAAAAAAAACACAAATGAAAACAAGAGAAACGCCATTTGTTAGATATGCAAACGGTTTCAACATCCCATACCTTACAAGTTTTGTGGGATATCGAATCAAGGTTGATGCAAAATGGGGAAGGAAGAGTGCAAAAGAGCAGCGGCGCCGACGTACTCTGGTAAAGGGAGGAACAGGAGAGAAAGGAAGGGGAAAAAAAGAAAGTGAAAAGGAAAGGAAACGAGGGTTTTAAAACAGCAGATAAGTGACGCTAGCGTCACTCGTTTAATATTGAAAAAAAAAACCACACGGGGTCAAACGGACCCCGTTTGTGTGGTACGATTTTCGAGGAACTAAAGTTCAACGTCCAACGACTGGGTATTTCTGGGTAAAATCCTATAATTTTTAATATTGCAAAAAAAAATAGAGCAATCAACCCAAGCCTTACCAAAAATTTTTGATATTGTGTATACCAAAAAAAAATTGATATTATTACCCTTTAATAAAGATTCATGTTGAGGGGCCAACCAGTGCCCACAAACAAGCATGTAGAAATTGTTGAAATTTATTAAAGCAAATGCATAACGTTCAAAACATTTTTCTTAAGCAATCATACCAAGCTTGAAGGGAATTCAGCAGGGTTGGAAAACTTTTCAAGTTGACTTTTGACTCTATCAAGTCATCTTCTTTTAACAAAGGACCGAGTCTAAAATAGGAAAACTCGGCCCCCTCATCTCATTTTAATAACTTTATTAACTTGTTTGCATTTCAAACCATTTAATAGGCGGGTTTAATTTTAAATAATTAAAAAAAAATTATAAGTAATTATGCATGAGGTTTGGAGTGAGTACTTTAAAAATGATGATTGGAAACTTATATTTGACCCTTCACATTCGATATTTGGACTTCCAAATTATGTAATATGGAATATTTTCCTTTTATTTTTCTTATTGTAGTAATTTTTTTACTTATATAGATTTTTTAATTTGAATTGATTATCATGAATGCATGTAAATAAATGTATTTTTATATTTTCTAAGTAATGGATTCATTTTTAAATCTTTTTTAAAATTATTTTAAATAAAAATATAATTCTCTCGAGTCTCCACGTTGACTCTATCTAAGTCAACTTTTTTTTTTTCGATTGAACAAGTCGAGTCTGAGTCACGAGTTTTTCAACCTTGGAATTTAGAGCCCGTTTGAATGTATTCGATTTCTTGTACGTCAAGAATTAGCTTTCCGTGATCTTGATGAATATGAGGACTCAAACAATTAGGGTAATTCTCTTTAACATTTACAATTTATATATATTTCCATATATATATCTATATATAATAAGGGAGCTCAGTTTTTGAATTTCCCATATTTTGGACCCTTGGATTTATGTACATAAATCCTAGAGATATTTTGGACCCTTGGATTTAAGAGGGGAATAAAAAAAAGGGGCTAAAAATTGGAGAAATTTACAAGTTTTACCATCCCCATCAAAAGCATGTTCACATCTTGATTTGTACGGCACAAAAAAGGGTAGCAAGTTTGAGTTATTTACAGGTATTGCCATCCCTTCATCATTTAAAAAAAAAGCAAGAGTGTTTACTTTCTTATTGTTCTGCCATTGATAAAAAAGGTGTCAAAAGAAAAAAAAAAAAAACTTCTTTTGTAAGTGAGCTCAGTTTTTAAATTCTCCATATTTTTGACCCTTGGATTTATGTACATAAATCATAGGGCTGAGATTAAGAAGAAAGGGGTTGAGGAGTTTAAGGGGGTTTGAGAGTCCAAAGATCTAGGACACTACTTCCCAGATCCCTAGACTCTTTCTCCCTTATTTGGGCAATGGGTCAAGGAGTCTGGGCCAGGTATGGGGTTAGGCTAAGGTTAGATACTTTTGGGTTGGATTTGGGTTCGGATTGATTTGGGCTAGAGTTTGATGGGTTGGATCGGGTCAGGTTCAGGTCAGGTCTGACGGGTTTAGTTAAGGGCACAATCAGGATCTAGATCAGAGGTTTGGGACCCAAAAGGTGGGCTGCAGTGGGGTCCGGTCTGGGCAATAATCACTAGGACCCAAGTTTTGCAAATTTTGATCCACCCGTCGGATTTCAAAGTTCTATATATGGATGGAAAGCCCTCGATGAGTAGATCATGATGACCCAATTTTGGGGGCGATCAGGGGTCTAGAAGTGTTAGGTGATTTTTTAGATGGGCACCCCAGGGTTGCGGGACCTACTATTAGCTATTATGATTTTTGATCCGCCCGTCAGATCTCGAAGTTCTATATATGGACGGAAAGCCCTCGACGAATAGATTGAAATGAAATTGCAATGAACCAATTCCTAGGGCAATCAGAGGTCCAAGAATAGTAGTTGATCTTTGACTCGGGACCTAATCAGGACATCATTGAGGGTGGACCGAACAGGTTAGATCTTTGACAAAACGAAGAGTAATTAGATTTAGTTGTGCTCAGAGCATGGTGACACTTGACCCAACCTGACTTTGTATTTTTAATGACACGGTAAAAATTAATCATGGTATGTGCCAAGACTCGAACTCAAGACAATGTGGATTTCAAAGAGGCGACCCTGCCACTACACCACATAACAACATTTTGTCAATAGTTATCAACAAAAAGTTAAAATTAGTTAATGAGGAAGGGACCCTAGCCCCACTTTGGAATATTGACTAGGAGTTGGACTTTATCTATGAGGTATTTATAAAGCTAACTATATTTTTAGAGTATTGACCCCTTTAAATATTATTATTATTATTTTCATAGTTATGCATTGTACTTTAACCATAGGTGATCAAACTTTTGAAACAACTATTTTAGATGATTTCCTATATAGTTATTAATTTTCTATGATAACCATTTTACAATAAAACTAAACCCAAATGAATATATAATATATGGAATTGATAAACAAAAATAATAAGTTTCATAATTCATAAGAAAATGACAACATTGTTGAAAAAAAGAAAGACAAACACGCGACAACAGCGTGAAACTAAAGAGGAGCCGAAAAACTTTCCATGTAACTGATGTACTACCATGCACGCTTGACGAGGGAGAAAGGGTGGAGTCTGATTTTTTTTATGGCTTTAACTTTTATAAATCGTGATGTAAAAGGAGTGGAACACCACGATAGACCCCACCTATTAAAAATCATAATCATTAAGACAAGCATCCTTGCTTGGCTTCAGATCTCCATTTTTAAGTATTAGATTATCATAAGTTGGTTTGGTTCTTCTAAATTTCTTTTATCATTGTATTGTCTATGGATCTTTATTTATAGATATTTTTATAGCCTTTTTAAATTTTGTATTTACTTTATTATTATTTCTCATTTGTGATGGGTTTTTAATTTTTTTATGATGGTTTTTCATGCATTTGTGGGTTCTTTTGTCTTTGCCCTTTTGTGCTCCGTTTTTGTGTTTTTCTTTCTCGTGGGTGTTTGATTCTTTTAAATTGCTTATGTTATGGAATTGATAATGGATTTTCATTTCTATACGTCTTTAAAATTGTATTGGATTTTATTAATAGTTTATATTATTTTTTATTTTGATTTTGTTTTGTAGTTTTCTTGGTCATTTAGTCTTCAAATTTCACGGGCTTGTGTTTTTTTCTTTTTAATTATTTGGTATTAGGTATTGATTTCTTATGAACTTTTTTTTTCCCTGTCTCTCAGACTATAACCTTTTGCATTAAATTTTAATGGAATTATCATAATTCTTTTTATAAATTTTAATATTATGATTATATTGCTCGTGCTAAGCACGGGCATGTTTTTCTAGTTTCTTGTTGATTACAATGAAGATATTAAAAGCGTTGTTTAGAAAAAATGCTCTTGAAAATCTTAAATTAATCCCACCCAATGTTCAGAAGATAAATTGGGACTGGAACGAAGAGCTGATAGCATGTGCCATCTTAGATTTAATACAATCTTTTGATTTCGCATTCATTTACATCATATGAAAAATATATTGGGAATCACCAATGACTTATCAAAGGCATTGACACTTGATAAAATATCAAAGCAGCTTATGCAAAATGACGAGCAACACCTCTTGGGATTCTCTTCTTGACGAAGTTATCCATTCAATGCTAAATATAATTTTAGTATTCCTTATGTGGATGATATGCTTGCAATTGTAGCCCAAGGGCAACCACAAAGTAAAGTGAAAAAACATAGAAAACCTCCATCATTAAAAATGGATATTTATCATTTCAAAGCAAGGCTCACATCCCAGGTATCAATAAAAGAACTCATGAACGATCTCATGATAAAGGGTTACTAACTCAGTCATCTCTGTAAGAGCCAAAAAAAGAAATCTTCCATATTTGACCCTTTTCCTAACATGAACTGAATGAATCATGAGAGCATCAAGATGAACCATATCAAAGTTTTGAAGCCTCAATCCCAATTATCAAGCCTAAAATAAAAAAGGCTAAGGTGAAAGACGTTGATCCTTTAAAATATTTAGAAAACTAGAATCCACTTCAAGAGCAAGAACTCTAAGATGCAGGATAAGATCTAATATATCATAAATAGCCCTGTAATAATACAATGCAGATTCAATTGCACCAACAACTGGTTATTGCATATTACTCCATAGCATTATTATTAGAATCATATGATTCGTATGTCGAATAATAAGGAAAACGATACATATCTATGCAATGAATTCCATTTACAGTTGAATAATAGGATTCAAGTGTGAATCTTACAATTTCATAATCGTTTTAACGAATCTTACGATTCAAAAAGTCTGGACAAGGAAGAATAGCTACAACCGATAAATTAAAATTAATATTCACAATCTTTTGTCTTTTCTCTTTCTTTATTCTTTGTTCTTTCTTTTAGTATTTTTACTTTTAAAATGTTATATAGTAGTTAACGAAACCTCTTATTGCAATCATTTATGTATGTAAATGACTCACATATATAATGATCACACATATTTACGTTTGTTTACGTTCATTTACACACCTCATGTACGTGTAAATTCACTACACCATTTGGGTGATTTTGCAACATTAGAGATTTCTCATTAGTAACGCATATATGGCCGTTAGGTAATTTGTCACATTTATTATCCGTTAGCAATATTCATAACCATCACTAAATATATCTGCAAATACTTGAATTTTTTTGTAACATTTCTTGGATATTTTGTGACGATTAGGAATGTGTTACTAAATAAAAAGAGGAAAAATAAAAAAGAGGAAAAATCACATTACAAAGAAAAAATGAAAAATAAGGCGGGAATTATTTCTTCCCTCCATCGTTTTGGCGCAAAAAATGAACATGCAGTATAAATCGTGGGCCCGACGACTGATCTTCCCTCTCCATTTTCCCTGGCGCCATTTTTCCCTCTCCCTCATTCTCTTTCTCTTTTTCTGATAATGAGCTCGATGCTTTTGCTATTTCTCCTTCTCCCGTCTCAGTCTCCCAAGGTTTGATTGGGTTCTGCTGGTCATCTCCCCGGCGACTGTAGTTGGGTTTTCTGCTTCCAAGGTCGATCTTAATCAATCAGGTGCGTTCGTTGATTTGAGTTTTCCTTCAAATGCAGTATTTGATTTGTGTTTGATTCGTTGTTGTTTTTTTTGTTTTTTAATGTTGGTTAAATCTTTAGGTTTTGAAATGCTGTTGTCCGTTCTTTCTTGATTTTCCTCTCTCAAAATGTTCTCTGCCAAAATCATCACAGATTTGGTGACTTGGGTTTGTGCCGATGTCCTCTTACATAGATTTGGTGAAATGGGTTTGTGCGATGACCTTTCTGGATGAAATGGGTTTGTGCCGACTCTCGCTTAAACAGATTTGGTGAAATGGGTCCTTTTCTTTCTTGTCTTTTTTCATTGTTTTAGTTTGTGAACTTTGCACTTCCTTATGCCTGTGTAGTTTGGTCAAGGAGACATCTTCAATGAAAACATGCTTTGTTTGTGAATAAAATATTCAGATTACCAGTTCTTCTCTGCTCCTCCCTGTTTTCATTCATCTTTCTCTTGTTAAGTTGGCTGAATTGCTAGGGGAGACTTTTATGAGTTTGGTAAGACTGGTAAGACTTGGGTCATCACTGGTAAGACCCAGATGAAGAGTTTGAGGAAGAATCTAGCCATGGCAAGTTGGTTGCTGCTGAATAACAGAAACACAGAAGGAACAAAAAACACATCTCTCTATAATCATTCCATGGATATGAGTATTACAGACGAGCTTTCTTCCTCTGTACCTATGGATTGGATTTTGATGGGTCATGTTAGAAGATGGCAAAGATATTAGAATAGCTGCTGTCTTCATTTATTGAAAAGAAATTAGCTGGGCTCCATGTGGGTGAGAAGACTGACTACATAGAAATTAGAAACTGATGGGCAGTACCAACAGATGCAGCTTTTGTAATAAAACCTTCAAATCTAAGTCTCAGACTACTCTTCCATATATATAACTGCCAGTATTAAATTCCCATTTGATGGGTTTTCCAAAATTTGCTAGTTTCTGTGTATTGGATTCTTATTTCTTAATCAATGCCTTTCTTACCTAACTGTGATAGGCCTCACTTTGTTAATCATTACTGCTTTTATTTTCTTTCCTTCCTTTCTGTGGTGTTTATTTATTTAACTTTTCTTGGGTAGCATGATGTTCCTGAAAACTAACAAAGATCTGTAGTCCAAGGGCTATGTGTAGATTCCCAACTGCACAAACAACAACCAATAAGTGAATTAGAGACTACTAATCCTTGGGTTTTAAACTAGTCCCCCATTTCTTAATGGACTGTTACATACCGATAAATGAACAAATATTGTGGGTACTTACTGTTACCAAGGGATTGATATCATGTTTCAGATTCATAAAAAAAAAAAAAAAAAGGAAAATGCTTGACATTTGCTTAATTTACTTTCTGCTCATATCTTGTTTTGTATTTAAGTTAACAATACTTTAGTAGCCTGCACAAAAGATTAAAATTGAGATCTTTCTGTTACTGTATGTTATTATTCCTAATAAAGGGTGTTAATCAGCTTTTCAACAAAATTCCTTGTAGTTCAATAACATTGGAGAAAATGATCAACATCTAAGCTGCCGTAGGGAATAATTTAGCAGGTTGCTTGAAGACCTGTTGGGTCACCGTCGACTGTTGCCTTCTTGACTTGCAATTCTTTGTCTGGAACTGACTATGCTGCCTGAATTTTGTGTGTGAATGGATTAAACTTTAGAGTATCTTGCTCAATAAATAATTAGAGTATGAGTTTGGTTAAACTTTAGATTATTTATAAAATCTATATCTTAATATTAGAGCTTGCCGGATTATTATGATACAAATGTTCACAAGAATAGTATTTCAAGCTTGAGAAATTGCATGAGGATTTTTTTCATGTGGTATTATGTATCTTTTTTGAGTAGTTAAATAGTTCCCTAAAAAAAGATGATTCTTTAATACTCTTTACTTTGAAACAATGCTTAAAAGTTTTTGGAAATGTGATATATGGTGTGGTATACGCTTCACATAAGACGATCTTCTTTTTTCGTTTGGGATTAGACACGCGAGGGTATAAAAAGGTATTCGCCCCCTCCCTCCGCATGGGTAGGTTAATTTATTCGCTTATTTTGTTTTAAATTACTTAAGTATAAACATGCTTGAAAGTGCTTTGTTGAATCGCAGAATGTATGAGCAAATACAGAAAGATTGGATGGACGAAAGAAATAGGAGGTCCACACTTTATGAAGATGGGGTTAGGCATTTTGTTCTTTTTGCCCAAACAAAGTTGGGCGGGTCGGCTTGTCCTTGCCCATGTAAAATCTGTAGGAATAGGTTCCGATTGACATACGAGGTGGTTGAAGATCATTTGATTGCAAACGGTATAGATCTCACATACCGTGTATGGGTTTTGCATGGTGAAAGACGCTCAAAGACTCTAATGGAGCATCCAGTGGTTGGAAACATGAATAAAGAAAACACTGAGGATGAAGGGCTTGGAATAGGGGACTTTGTTGATGCTTATATGGGCTGCCATGGTACTGAAACAGTAGATATTGAACCACCATTTGTTCCTGAACCAGACTTGGGTAAGAGGTATCTTGACTATAAAAAAAAAAGCCAAAGAAAAATTGTACCCTTCTTGTGAGGGACCTGAGACAACACTTTCAGCAGTTGTTGAACTTCATAATCTGAAGAAACAGTTTGGGTGGTCAGGAAATAGTGTGACAGCATTGTTGTCTATGTTGAGGCGATGGTTACCCAAAGGAAACACATTGCCAGTGAAATATCCTGTAATGAAGCAAATGTTGAAAGACCTAGGGATGAAGGCTAACTGCATTCATGCATGCGAAAATAATTGTATGTTATACTGGAAACTTGATGAAATTTGATGGAATGTCGTCATTGTAAAAAACCTAGATATAAAGTCATAGCGGGCAAAGGAGGGAAGGTTTCAAAAGAGCCTAACAAAGTTTTGAGACACTTTCCTCTAATTCCGAGACTCCAGAGGTTATATACAATACCATGGATAGCGCGTGAGATGACTTGGCATGCTAGATCTGAATCTTCTTGGGATTATATGAGGCATCCATCTGATTCTGGCCAATGGAAAGTATGTAAAGAGAATTATAAAGAATTTGCAAATGAGGAGCGCAATGTTTGGCTTGCTATTGCAACTGATGGATTTAATCCACGTGGAGTTCAATCTACTGGTTATAGCTGTTGGCCTGTCATCACGGTGCCTTATAATCTCCCACCATCATTATGTATGAAAGCAGAGTTCCAAATGTTGTCACTGCTAATTCCTGGGCCGAAGGCACCGAGTCAAGACATTGATGTCTTTCTTGAGCCACTATATGACGAGTTGAAACAGTTGTGGGATCGTGGAGTGCCTGCTTATGACATGTATAAGAAGGAACATTTCTCACTGAGAGCTATGTTGATGTGGGGGATTCACGACTTTCCTGCTTTCGGGAACCTTTCCGGTTGTGTAACCCATGGATACAAAGCTTGTCCAGCATGTGGTGACAATACTCCATCTCTTCTTCTACCTGTCAGCAAGAAAATTGTTTACACAAATTATCGGCAGTTTCTTAAAAGTGATCACCCGTTTAGAGATGGGAAATACTTGGGGCTCAAGACAGTGGAAGATAATCTTCCTCCAGAATCGCTAAGAGGGGAAAAACTTCTGCAGCATTTAGATCGTATCAACTTTGTATCTTGGAAAGACAGCAATGGCAAGCGAAAAAGAGCCGAAGTGAATGTTGATGGTGATGGTAGTAAAGTTACTGAGGCATGGTATAAGAAGTCCATCCTTTTTGGTCTGGGGTACTGGATAAACCACAAAGTCCGCCATGTTATTGATGTGATGCATACCGAGAAGAATGTTGCTGAACATTTACTAAACACCATCCTTTGCTTGAGTAAAACAAAAGATAATGTAAATGCACGAGAGGATATGAGGCTTCTTGGCATACACAGTGGGCAGTGGATGCAAATTGATTCAAACATAGGGAAAACAGTTAAGCCACATGCTCCTTTTGTTTTGGATAAGAATGAGAAAATGGATTTCTTGAAAACTTTGAAGTACTTGAAGCTTCCATCAGGTTTTTCTTCTAACTTGAGCAACATTGTTAGTCTCAATCCACCTGGTTTGCTAACAATGAAGTCGCATGACTATCATGTTATCATGGAGTACTTGTTACCTGTATTGCTTCAGCATGCCTTTCCGAAACACCGAGACTTACGGAAAGCTATTCACCAGATAAGCTTATTCTTTAATTTACTGTGTTCGAAGGTCTTGATCAGAAATGACATTCAAGAAGCCAAGTTCATGGTTGTTGAGGCATTGTGTGTGTTAGAGAAATATTTCCCACCATCCTTTTTTGATATAAGCATTCACCTTGTGGTGCATCTGGCAGATGAGGCGTTGCTTTGTGGACCTACCCAAGATCGGTGGATGTATCCTTTCGAACGGTAAAAAACTTTTATTTCTATCGTCTTTGACTTTATTTGACGTGTTTTTGAATTTAACATTTACATAAATAAGTTTGGAATATTTAATAGGTCAATGAAAGAGTGTAAAGACATTCCTAGCAACAAACGATATGTTGAAGGCTCTATTGCGGAATCCTATCTTGTTGCTGAATCTGTTAGGTATGCTATGGAGTACATGTCCAATCCACGAGCCGGTAATCACAAATACAGTCAAGAAGCCTTTTAGATGAAAATGGTGAATATAGTGATGAGGGGCCTATGCTAGATGGTAAGGATGTGTTATTATCCCCTCACCAATTTGTACAGATACGTCGATGGGTGCTTTTTCGACTTGATGTCGAAGAACGCGATACATTCTACAGGTCTGAATTCTTGACTATCTAGGCAAGTAACATGTGTTATTATATAGATATATACTTATATATTAAAGCCTGGATGAATAAAATGCAGAGACTATCGTGAGTCGTTGCAATCCGGTTCACGTGCTAAAGGAAAAGGAATAGCAAAAACAGAGGTAGAAATACAAACAAATTTCATTGATTGGTTATACAAGAAGGTACGTATTAATTCTTACAAAAATAATGTAATTTAGGAAAACTAAGATAGTTCTCTCACTACTTATGTTTTAAATTGTTTTCTTTGTATCATGTTATAGTTGTTGGAGGACGATGCTACGAATTCTATGTTGTGGCGGTTAGTCAAAGGGCCAACTAAAGCGAAGACATATAAGAAGTATCGTGTCAATGGTTTTGTCTTCTCTCCCAAGTCTCATGATGATACTGTTACCACCCAAGACAGTGGTGTTTTCATGAGGGCAATTACTTCTTTTACTGCAAGTAGGAAAGACAAGAATCCTATTGATGCGACAACGATGTGGTATGGGATCATTAAACAGATAATCGAGGTAGACTATACCGACTTTCAAGAGGTGGTTTTTTATTGTGATTGGGTGAGGGTGGAAGACAAGATTAATGGCTGTAAACTCTGTCCAGACTCAAGCTTGGTGATGGTCAACCTCAACAAACTGAAAAGTTCTAGTAATTTTTTGGATGAGCCAGTCATTCTTGCTAAAGAGGCCGGTCAAGTGTTTTATTCACAAGATTTGAAACATCCCGATTGGTCGGTGGTAATACATTCTCCAAAGCGATTGACTTGTCGAGTGGATGAGCTAGATGTACCATGTGACTTCCAATCTACTCTTGAAGACCAACCCAATTTGAAACCCCTGCTGGAAAGACGACGTTAACTTATTGTCTATGATGTTAATATAAACTTTTGCTATTGATGTTTCCATTTTTGTTTAGTTTTATTATGTGTGGGTTATATGATTTCGTGGTGCAATTTGATGGTTGTACGCTATAATTTGATGGTTGTGCCTCAAAGTTGAATGCAATTAATTTGAAGTTTTGAAATGTAGTGTAATTTTTACCATTGTTGGAAGTTTTGGCATGACCATTTCTAGATTTGAAGTAGTTAAATAGGTACGTAGTTAAATAGTTACTATTTTCTGTTATGTAGTGCACTATAATTTAATGATTGTGCCTCAAAGTTACTGTGATTTGTTTTAGGTTTTGAGGTGTAGTGATTTGTGCCAAATTCTTTTGTATGCAATACATAATATTTGCCACTGTTTGCAGGACAGTTTAATGGCATCAAGTGGCCAATATCCAGGTCATAGTGCCTTGCGGCCATCCCCATCAAGTCAAGAAGCGCCCCCACCAGGTCAAGAAACACCCCCGGTAACATCTCAATCATCTGGTGCACCTTCATCGGTTAAGGCTAAGTTGCTTGTCTCAGTGTCCACTAAAGGCACTGCTGTTGGTCCTAATGCGGCGAAATGGGCAACACGGTTGGGGCATTTTATTCGAGCAACCATCCCATTGAGTTATAAAGATTGGAGGCTTGTGAAGCAGACCTTTAAGGATGAAGTGTGGGAGGCTTTGTCGGTAACAATCTATTTTTGGATGCTTTGTCAGTAACAATCTTTACCAAAATGAATCTCTAACTATTATAATTCTTGATAGGGTGAGTTTGAATATGATGTGCCTATGGCTTTGGCTTACAAAAATCTTCAAAAGGAGTTCTCTTCTAAATTCAGGACAGCAAAAAGTAACTACCGAAAAGAGCTTATAAAGAAAGCTTTGAACAAGGAAGCTGTTATTGCCACTTGTCCAGAAGGTATGAATCCAACTATTTGGGCCGAGTTTGTGACCCGTGAGTTCCAACCTGAAGTCATTGAAAGGAATGCAAAGAATGCAGCAAATAGGAAGAAGAACACTATTGGTCATACTCTTGGGCGGCAAAAATATGCCCAAATGCATTACAAAAAGGTACCATCCTATCTTACTCTCTTTAATGGAAGTGGATTGTGGTAACACTTGATAATCTTTTGTGTAGAAACAAAAGAACCCTAAAGCCAAAGTCAATCGAGAGGATGATTGGCTAACAGCTCATGAGCATCCTGATGGATCTGTTTTGGAGAGTGCTCGTGCTGCATATGTAAGTATTTATACTTGTTACATTTTAATGTATTGAGCAGGTCTTAGTCATAGAGTATTTATTGTAATGCTTTTAGTCATAGAGTATATATTGTTGAGGTTGTCCTTGTTGTTTTAGTGCTGAATCTTTAAGTATATATTGAAGGAACAAGTGAAGGCTGTTAAAGAAAGGAGAGCTATTGAAGCAAGAATTAGGGGAGAGAATGATATTCGCGAGATCATAGATCTTAAAGGCGATGTGCTAGCTGAAGTATTTGGGAAAGACACAAAAAGTCGTACTCGTGCTGTTGGCTCTCAAATCTCACCAGCACAAGTTGAACATGCTGCTATTGGTGAATACTTACTCGACAAAGCATTGGCATCATCTAGTCCCGATGTCGAGAAAGAGTTAGTTGAGGTT
The DNA here is from genome assembly GCA_012931725.1 of Litsea cubeba. Classification (NCBI taxonomy): domain Eukaryota; kingdom Viridiplantae; phylum Streptophyta; class Magnoliopsida; order Laurales; family Lauraceae; genus Litsea; species Litsea cubeba. The sequence continues at coordinate 49,220,854 of CM022950.1, read as the reverse complement.
AAAGCTTCCCTAGCCAATCTGACTAACTTGTTGATGGTGAGTTTGTAACGCAACTTCAATTATTTAATTACATATAACTATGCTTAATTAACTCTCTTTAAGCTTGTGTTCTTTTTTTTACACACTTAAAACTTGTATCCTACCTCTATATGCGTTTTCCATTAATACAGGCTCACATTGCAATTGGAAAGGTCCCACCGCAGTCTGTGGTGAATACACCTCATGATGGTTCAACCTCACCTCATGGTTCAACCTCACCTCATCGTTCTCCTTTTGAGGCGACAAGTGCTCGTGTAGAACTGGCTAAGAAAACTAGAGTTACCCTGTTGGACAGGGATGGAAATGAAGTAGCCAAGGGATATGTAGTGACTGATCCTATGCACAAAGACATTTGCCATGGTAGAAGAGTGCTTAGAGGTGAGACAAAGATCAATATTGAGGAAGTGCTTAAAGGTGATGCAGTAGTCTATGATGGTCCTCAGGATGGAAATAGAACTCTACATGGTTTTGTTGCTGGAGGGTGGCTGATTTGGGCTGATAGACGGTTGAAGTATGATTAAGAGTGGTTGATTAGGGCTAATTGTTTTGGACATGTTGTTTAGCAATTTTTTGGGTCTTGTGGAAGAACATATGGGCTGACTAAAGCATTAAGTATGGTTAGTTTTCTTATTGAAATTTACTAGTCAATTTTTACTATTGTTTATAGTTCTAGTTGGAAGTTGTAACGAACTTGTTGAACATTTTGGACATGTGATCTAACAATTTTTATTATTGTTGTTTGTTTTTATAAGTATGCTTGTTTGTTTTAAAGGCTTGTGAGATGATTCAAGCCACCCCTTTTTAACTCCGCCAATGCAAGCTTAAGAAAGTCTTTGCATTGCCGGTTCCAAGCCCGAAGAAAGGAGGAGGAAGAAGGGGTTCTCTTGGAAGTCTTTTGAATGTCAATATATCAAGGTATTGGCGGTAGTCTTGTCAATCTTTTTTTTTTTTGTTAAGGTAGAATCATTGATATTGATATGCTAGCTTTTTATGCTAACTCATTAAAATTGTGTGCCTTCCAGGTTGCTGGAAATTCTGGAAAGGCAATTCTCGAGCTTCTTTTTGTTACGGGATGGACCTTGTTAGAAAAATGCTGACACAGGAAAGAAACAAACTTGCACCATTTTTATTTCTTTCTTTCTTTTATGCAAGTTTAGCAAAAAGACTTCTAATTTGATCTCTTTCTGTTGATAGAAAGCCCACGAAATCTGGTTCATTGAGTGCAAATGTCAATGTCTCATCATCTGAAGCCAATAAGTAAGCTATTGCAATTTTAATTTACTGTTATCTCAGTTGGTTTATATCTTCTATCAAGTACTTCTTTTATTTGCCTTTCTTGCTTGCTTGGCATTCTTAACATACATATTTTGGGTGTTGGGGTTTTTTTTCTTCCTGAAATGAGTTTTCAGGTTTTTGTGCTTTTTCTCTACATAAAGATTAACATGACTATGTTGTGACAATGAGGACATTCCAACTGTGTTACCAGCTCTTGTATTCTTCTTTCTTAGGGATTGAAGGCTGGGTTTTAAGTTTGTTTGGAACATGGCTTCAACAGTCATTGTATTGGTATCTCTGCCTTCATTCAGCCTGCATTGTTTGTTTGGACTGTTATATTTTTTCCCTTGAACTTCTCAGATATGCAAGCAAATGGAATGGAGATATGTTTATTTTACAAGATTGAATGATCCATGTAACCTCTCCACAAATGCGTTTCAATTCCTTTCTCTGTCAAACATGCTGAGGCTTGAAAGCTCAATAGCTGTTCTCCTTGGTCCCCCCACCCCAAAGGAAGAAAAATCAGGGAATCTTTGAAATTGACTGTTTTTTGCTTAGAAAGAAGAGCAACCTTTTAGCTCTACTGAGTGGGGAAAGTAGGAAAAGTAGAGAAACAGGACCAGCTGGTCAGGATATCATTTTCAAGGAAGTTTCCATTTGAGCATTTCTTTTATTCTACTTTTTTTCAGTGAACTTCTGAAGGATGAAGAAAGTGATTCAGTTTTCAGGATTAATCACTACCCTCCATGCCCAGATATTCAATCTTTCCGCTGCAATCTCACTGGATTTGGAGAGCATACAGACCCACAGATAATATCTGTTATGAGATCAAACAATACATCAGGTGACATATCTCTCTCAAAGATGGGAGTTGGGTCTCAGTCCCATCAGACCAGAGCTCCTTCTTCGTCATCGTTGGCGACTCTATGCAGGTAAATGTCGGCAAGATTCCAACGTCAGTCAGATGATTATATACGTGTACATGTATCTATCATGTTCATACACATTAATACATATGATTATTATGCCTGCTCACCTATTGATTTGTGAACTTTCAGTCCGATCGGCAAAATTCATAGCACGCAAAACAGTGGGTTGTAGCTGGAGCAGAAGATATGTTCATTCTTGTTTACAATTATAACACCATGGACAAGTTGAGTCCCCTCTTCAACTTTCCTCCTAATCTCAACTTTAAATTTCTGTTATCCAACGGCATTTTTTTTCTTTCTTCTTTCTATGGATAGTAAAAGGAAAAGATGGAAAAGAAAACCTTCATCCTGTTTTTTTCACAAGCCAAAGCAGCTTAGACAGCTCTCAAACCAGATAGCACAAAATCCAGCTACTCATCTTCTCTTTCACAAAGCTTAGATAAGGAAAAGAACAGAACTTCCTCTTCCTGGAAAAGGGAAAAGGGGTACTACTTGTGTTTCTTCCTTGAATGTGAAGGCTCTTCTTGAAGATGCTTGATTTTCTAAGGCTATGCTCAGCCGAAGTTTTCTCAGATTCCTCTTCTTTTTCCATCTTTTCCTATTAAACTCCCACTTGATAGAGCATTTAAGCCCAACTTCTCTGTGAATACCTTCGAACCCAGCTCGCGAAAACTGATCTCCTGAAAAATTTCCAAGACATGGTCCTATTCCTTGTTCTTGCTCTGTTTTCTCTTCTGGCTGCTTGTAATTCTTCCTCACTGATCAGTGATGCTCATGTTCTAGCTTCACTCAAACAAGATTTTTTGTTTACTGATTCACTACTGAACAGTTGGGACGTGTCCAATCCTAGTTCTGCTTGTTCATGGGTCGGAATCACATGCGAACGGAATCGAGTGGTTTCTATCAATCTCTCAAATTTGAATCTTTCGGGTTCTGTTTTGCTTGTATTTTCAGGCCTGGATCAGCTTGTCAGCCTATCTCTTGATGGAAATGATTTGTGGGCCGAGATCAAGATTGCCAATTTAACCAGTCTCCGAACTCTCAACATTTCAAACAATCAGTTGAATGGCAGCTTGGACTGGGACTACTCTGGTCTGATGAACTTGGAGGTGTTTGATAGTTATAACAACAACTTCAGTGGTCTCCTTCCTATGGGGATTATGGGCTTGAAGAAAATCAATATCTAGACCTTGGTGGGAATTTCTTTTATGGGAACATCCCAACAGGTTATGGAGATTTAATTGGATTGGAATACTTACAACTGGCAGGAAATGATCTTCGTGGAAAAATACCAGGTCAGTTGGGCAATCTTACAAACTTAAAACAGCTTTATTTGGGTCACTTCAATGTTTTTGAAGGCGGGATTCCAAAAGAACTTGGGAATCTGGTGAATTTAGTTTACCTGGATCTCTCTAGCTGTGGATTAGATGGGCAAATCCCACCCCATTTAGGGAATTTATGGCTTCTCGACACGCTCTTCTTACATACGAATCTTTGTCGGGTCCAGTTCCAAAGCAAGTAGGGAACCTAACTAGATTGGTATCTCTTGATCTTTCAAACAATGCCCTCACAGGAGAGATTCCATATGAGTTCATTAATCTCAAACAGTTGAGTCTTTTGAATCTGTATATGAACAAATTACATGGTTCCATACCAGATTTCATCTCCAAATTGCCAAATTTGGAATTCATCGGTCTGTTTATGAACAACTTCACAGGCGTGATCCCGGAAAAGCTCGGAGAAAATGGAAAGATTCAACTCCTTGATTTGTCTTCCAATAAGCTTACGGGTACAATTCCTAGAGGCCTCTGTTCTTCAAATCTGCTTAGGATACTGATTCTGTTTAAAAATTTGTATGTGCATAGAGTGACAGCTATATGTTTATAAATTTTTTGACATAGGTATGGGACTACCAAACTAAAAGCTGTGTTCAGACACTAGAAGGCCATACACACAATGTTTTCTGCTGCTTGTATTGGTATCTTATGCTTATGATATGCAACTCATGCATGTGGGTGGTACCATAATGAAATTTCTTTTTCCTGCATAATAGTGTTCTGTGTAGCAATTTATTTATGCAGCACTAGTACAGTTATGTTTATTTACTGGTTGGTTAACATTAAGAAGTTCTACAAAAAGGGTCTCATTGCTTTACCACCTGAGAATAGTGTGCACTACTACACTGGCTTGTTTATTTTATATATATATATATATATGTCATGGGTTTGTGTTTTCATTGTCATATCATTTTTTAATGATATGTACTAATATTAATGATATATATGTTCAATGAGTTTTTAGTGATCTTATGATTTTTAGAATGAACTTTACCCAATAATCCCAGATTCTTCCAACCCACTATGAAGGATATCCTCAAGGTGCATCACAACTTTCTTAATGGCCTTGATTGGTCTCTTATGCATTTGTTTGTCTTAAAGGTGTCTATGGAACATGTTCTGATTAAGCTGGTAAAATGCATTTTTGGTTTTACAAAATTTTGTGGATGTAAATTTTCTTGAAATTGGATCTTTACTATCCGATCCTTTGTTTTTGTGTCCAGCATTATGCACTGCTAATTCATTACTGTCTTTACATTTATTTCTAGTCGGTAGCAACCTTTTCCAGCCAGGTTATGTCAGCCATTGTAGGAAACACTGCTGGACCAGGTTTTTGCTGCTTTTCTCTACTTTTTGCACTTTGTATATGATGCATGTCACCTGATGTTCAAAATATTGGTACTAGCGGCTGTATCATCCTTTGGAGAAACCAATACATATTACTCGTTTGTCGTATTAAAAAGTAGCTAGCTGCTGCCCCTAATCTAGCTGCTTTTTTTCATATGCATGATTTGGGGCTTTATTTAATTTCTGCATGTTGAGATTTTGCATGATATTGAAGAAAACGCCTATAATCAGGGCTTGGTTTGTCTCTTCTGTATGAACTGACCTTGATCAAGCTAGTTCCTCTCTCTCTCTCTCTCTCTCTCTCTCTCTCTCTCTCTCTCGCTCTCTCTCGCTCTATAACTTTTTTACTTGGTATTTTACTTGGTTGATTGAGATGCAGAAGCTCATGCTCAAGCCACTTTTTATTTCATGATTGAGATGCAGAATTAAAAACTTGCCCCCAAAGAAGATGAGGTTTATTCCTCTTCACAGGTGTGGAACGTACAAGAGTAGGCTCTCATTACTTTACCACCTGAGATATACACAAACCTTTAACATTTTGGTTGAGCCTCCAGGCATAAGCCATTTATTCCTTTTCAAACATTGTTATAAATCATTGACAAAATTACTGTCTTCACCCATTATGAAGTAAGGCTTGTTTGGGTGACAAAGTGAGGAAATTGATGTTGCTTTTTGTCCTCTGTTTTTTCTTCTTTTCCATTGAGCATCTAATTGTTCCTTGCTTCCTTTAGGACCCTTGTTCTTCACAAAAGTAAGACAAAAGACCAGAGACTCTTTCTCTAAGTTTATATGCACTGAATTTATTATTGCAAGGACATGCTAATGTTCACACTTATTTGCTCAAAAACATTTCAAGTTGGATTTTATGTTATGTTAAATTGTTAATTACTTTTATAACTATTGTTAGGGAAGGTGACTGTCCCTCATCCTCAATGCAATCAACCATGGATCTATTTGTCTCATTAAAATGTTGCACCCCTTCTCAAACCACTCCCCTTTCAAAAGGTGCGCTTATTGCTTTATGCTCCATTCTAGCTATCTAAGATTGATATGATGAGTGAAAACTGAAGACACATGAAAAGGCCTCTTTATGAATAAATACCTTATAGTTTCTTAGACACTGATCTCTCAAGTCATTGCACTAACCCATCTGTATCCTTGTGATGCCTTGGTATGCAGCTTTTGTGATTTTAAGGTTCGTGACAGGAAGCGTGTTTTGTGATTTTAAGAGGTAATATTGTTGATTCTCTTGACTTCTTACTAATTCGGTTTGGTTCAGAATCTGAGTGCAGGTCGTTTTACAAGTGAAACAGTTGTTGTTCCTTTGGTGCAGCTTTTACATGATCCTGTTATGTCAGTCCAGGTTTGATTTCACTTGCTCAATTATTTACATTTCTTCCATTGAATTACCCAGTGTAGGTTACTTTAAAATTGTTAAAAGTCATGGTGGCTGAATATTCCTTCATGTTCTTGGCCTTTGGATGTCTCTGGATCAATGAATAATTTCTTATGCTCTAATAATAAAATATACTGATAGCATAATAATATTGCTATACACTATTAGCGACCGCCAGGTCACTTTTAGCGACAGTAAATGGCGGCCGCTAATAGTCTTTTTTCTAGTAGTGATTAATGGATCAGGAAATTCCATTGCTTTTTTTTTAAATAACAAATATTTAGTAACGGATATAAACCGTTATAAATAGAATACTTAGTAACGGAAATCAACCGTTACAAATAGCTATATATGCGTTAGAAAGTAAGAATTACCAACAGTTTTATCCGTTGGGAAAAGGCTATGAATAAAACTAATAACCGTTACTAATAAATTGTAACGATTGCGTATGTGTTGCTGAAATTAATTTCAGTCACGTTTAATAACCGTTAGTAATATTTCTAACGGTTATTAAGTGTTACTAACTTTCGTTACTTTTCATTTGTGACGCAATTGTGTCAACGTAAAATAACCGTTACTAATATTTTTTGTAACGGCCGCAGATCCGTTACTAATCTATTATTATGGTGTAGTGATTGTATGTGAAAATGGTATGTAAATGAGCACATTTTCACACTTATATTTACACATCTCATATGGTGGTAAAGTGAGTCACAATGATTTTTTATATGAAATGGAGTCACACCTAAAAAAGGCGGACAATGACGGTGAAATGATTCCGTCAACAAAAAGCCTTGGGTTCGAAACCCATCTTTACCGTTTTTTGCACTGGAAATCATCTGAAATGAATTTAAATGAACCCGAGCTAGAAGAGAAAATCGATCACAATTTGAACCGTTTTCTAATGAAACTGAAATGATCGAAAAATTCCATCATTGGAAAATTTTCATAAAATCAGAATTACAAATAAGTCCTTTTTTATAGAAAATTTCATGTTTGTCATAAAATGGCATTTCAAATCAACATAGGTCCAAAACAAGAAATGTCCAACACAATTTCAAAAATTCATTGATACCAATAATTCAATATTATCTTATCATATAATTAATCTAACAAATTAATCAACACTAATTAACAACTAATCATGCTTATTTGAAACTAAACATAATTAATTAAATAAAAACTCATTCTAAAAATCATAATATGACATTGAGTGATGAGTTAGGCTTGGCTTGAGTGGAGTTGGAGGTGGTCTGGATGAGTGCTAGTTCTGTTAGGGTAGTTCCAAATGTTTACCAGGGTCTGTATGAATTGTCCAATTCATGGAGTTAAAATACATTAAAATTTATGGAATGTGAGTTGTCTGTATGGAATTGATATACATTGAAATTCATGGAGAAATACATTGAATTTATGGAATGAGTTTGTTTGTTTATCCATTGAAAATAATTTTTTACATTTTCACATGTAGTTCAAACAAACGTGATAAAATGAATCACATGCGTAAATGATGTGAAAATGGTATCAGTAGACAAACGTTGTAAATTGAAACACAAGCGTAAAGCTTACATATGTGACATTTACATATGGGACATTTACATGTGTGAACTGTAGTTATGCATCTCATGCGTAAAAGGCAAACGACCCCCAAAGTTTTTACAGTTTTGGAAAGGTTGGAAAGGTTTTGAAGATGAATAAAAAAATATGCATTTGATTAAAGAGTTCTTTTGTACGTATCGGGTTTGTCTATATATCTTCTTTTTTTTTTAATCCTTTTAGATTTTTTTTCTTCATGAACACTTTACTAACTTCAAGAAATACCCAACTGTTTAAGATTGATTGTCTGGATTTTATTTTTACTTTTATATTTTGACTTAAAAATAATAAATAAATATATATTAATACCTAAAACTTATTTGACTATTTACAAATATCCTATATTATATACTAATATATGTCATGATTTATTTAAGATAAGAGTATAAATATTCGAAAGTCAATGTACATTGTACAAAGAATAGATATGAAGCTACCAATCACTTGTCCTTCTCAAGATGAGGGAGAACTGAGAAGGAGCAATCCAAGCAAGCTGCCCAAAAAACCCAAAAGCAGGGAAGGCCCAAGAACAGCTTTGCCAGAATTACATTGCCAGCAGCGCTGTGATCGCACTGTGTAAGAAAATCTTCAATAAATTGGACAAAAGAGAGGCCCCTATTAGAGATAGCACCATATTTTGCACTAACAAAGTTCCAAATTTAGAGGCTATATGAGCATGTTGTTAGTAAATGAGTGCATGTTTCTTGACTGCTATTACAAACGACATATAGTGGTCTGTAATATATTTTATTTAAAACTCAGGGTACCTTTCACCCAGCCCAACCCAAGAGCCTTTGGCCCTGAGCCCGAGGCTGTTGGCAATGTAACAACTTGATTTTGGACAGCCGAGAACTAATCTCTAAGGGCACATGCATATCCACACGCACTAGGTAAAATTATAGGAGGTGACCAACGGAGGTGGGTGTCAAACACAAGTCTTCTCCGCTTCCTAAGGCACAAAGCCCTTGGGCGACTAAGAGAGTGATAATAATGCTCCTAGCGAAGAGCAAATTCTTAGTTTTAATAAAAGAGAGCTTCTAATAATGTTTGTATAATAATGTCATGATATTCTTAATATGATTGTATAATAGATATATTTTTCATTATATTATAATGTTATGAATGGAAAATTGGAAGGATTATAAATAAATGCTTTTTTACTTTTTAATTATTTTTTATTTTATTAGGAAAATTGAAAAAACCTACGAGCCGCGATATGATTCATGATTTGATTTGATTTATGGGTATGAGAGTTTTGCGATATGATACCAATTTTCAAAACTATGCTCCATAGAATACCAACTAGAGCATGATGGATATAAGCAATAGATAAGTGACACTAATCCTTCCTAGACACTAATCCTTCCTACAATAAAAGATATTTTGTATCCATTTGTTTACTTTCTCGTGACATTGAGACTAATCCTACCGGTTTCCATTACTACGTTATAAGAAGGCATTTTCTGCTATGCATATTGTAAAGAAATAACTACATAATCAAATGGGGATGAGTAGATGAATGGTTGCAATGGTAGACTACATTGAGAAAGACAATTTTAATGACACAATCATGTAGCGCTTCTAGAATATGAAATCCCGTCGAGGGCAATTGTAAAATTTCTTTATTGGAATTGAAAATGTTCTTTTCAACTTTTCTATGGGAAACCTCTTTTATGATTGATTGATGTAATAATATTTATATTCATACAATTTTTTTATGAGAAATTAATATTTATCTGTAAGTGCAAAAAATGTAACTCGCGAGATTAGAGGGTGCCTGATAGGACTTATCCAAAGGGACTGATGGAGATTAACTGCTATGATCCTGAAATGGGAGAAACAGACAGTCAGAGGACCCTGGCTGTGGGCAGCGCAGGGCTCTCCGATACCTAAGTTAGTGTGAGAACTAAGCAAATGATGAAGATCTTTGGGGAAGAAGATGGCCTACCAGAGTGGTGTATTCGCTGGCCCCCCTGCTCTGGAGCTGTGGCTGAACTTATATAGAAGAAGAGAGGGGGCAAGGAGGTGGTTAACTATCTTGTCATAGCCCACCTTGTCAGGTACTAGGGAGGCGCAGTCTCATCGTAGCCTACTTTGACATCAATGACAGTCTCATCGTAGCCCACTTATCTCATCAGGCCATATCCTGGCGCTTTGGGAGTCGTGAAAGCCGCTTCTGTCAGAGATACGGGTGGTGGAGCAATAAATGCCCTTGTCTTTATTACACGTTTCTATGACGTATTTTCACTAAGTCTGTCGGTATTCATGCTTTTTATCGAGGCCGAGACCGCTTCCAAGGTCTGCCGAAATGGAGTATGCCAAGGCCGAGGCGGGGACCGTCAGTGTATAAACAATTCATTTTTGCTTTCTTTAATCATATTTGTAATAGAGGTCGCTCTCCTATTCGGACTCACGATTTCTGTGAGGCCAAAGTGCCGAGACGAGACTCGTTACTGACGCGCGGCCGAGATCATTGTGCCGAGATGGGACCCGTGTACCGAGACGGTACTTGCATGCCGAGACGAGAGTTATATGTACCGAGGTTGTGCTCCGGTTATCCACACACATTATCATTTAACATAATATAAACCTTGGGAAAAGAAAAAATGATTGTTGTTTGGTATGTCCGAACTATCTCGATTTTACCAAGTGCCTAGAAATATATTTGAGCAAGCCTACATGATCGAGTTAATGTTGAAATGTTTTGAACCATATCATTTACATAAAACTTCTATAAGTTTAACTGCTTTCAACGTTGATCTTTTTAAGTACATCATGAGAATGATTCAACTCAGAAATTTCTGGTAGAGCTTTTACTCAGACCCGGATTTTTTTTTATGTCATTCTTAAGGGCTTGTTTCTTTACCGGAAGTTTCGATATTTTGGTGCATAAGCAATTAATCATATGAACGAACTTAAAAGCTTTGAAAACTATGATTAGTTGACTATATTTGAGCTAGGGTTTTAAATGGGCAGGGCCGGCTCAAGCTCATCTTTGAGTCCAGCCCACAATGGGCTTGATTTGGGCTAAGTTTAGGCCCATACCTTGCATCCCATCCTAAATATTTGGCCATAACTTAATGGGGTGGGCCTGGACAAATGTTTATTTAAAGGCTTGACTGGATTGCTTTATCTTACTATACATATTTTAAAACAGCAAGCCTTATGGATCGGTTATTATACGGTGGGCCTGGACTCAAATGCTAGTAGGTTGAATGCTGACCTAACTAAGTATGTTGGAGTTGGACAAACTTCTAGACCTTAGTCAGGTGTGCAGTGTGTGAAGCTACATCTTTAATTATAAAAAGTTCAAGAAAGGGTTCAGTCAATGGCCGCATTATTAAAGGAGTTAAAACAAAGCAACCTAGGAAATCAAAACATGCCAAATTATTAAAGCTACAGTGTTTGGCAAAGGCTAGAAGTTTTTTTAGAACTAGAACCCAGGAACTTTTAACTCACGTACTCTTGTTGATTACCAGTTGAACTGTAACTTGGCGACTAATAGGCGAGAATTTAATTTAAATCAAATATACAAGCTTTCTCCATTGGTAGGAAACTGGTATTGTTTCCAAACATATTCCCAATGTATCAACTTTATTCATACTAGTTTTCAAGTAAATAAGAAACTCTTGCTCCACTTGTCATCTCAGATTCAAGAAAGTACAAGAGGGAGACCAATAAAGACTCGAAACAAAGAAGTAAAGAAAAGACATGTTAGATTGAGGAGTGACATTGACCATGGCTTTAGATGGTGTTGGAGACTTGGAGCTGAAAATACTCACAATTCAAACCTTAGACAAATGGGATAAAATCTAAATCTTTAAAGACGACGGGAGGAGGAGGAGGAGGAGGAGTCCCCTATTTATCTATATACTTATTGTGTGGGCTATGCTGGCTATAATATGCATATTCCACTACATGAAGACTTGTGCAACTCATCAATATATTGGGCGCACACGCATGCTAATTATGATATTCTAAAGTAGTGTTCACCAATGTGAATGTAATATTGCATAAAATCAGCATTTAATAGCTAAAAAGAGAAACGGTTAGGTTCTAACATATTTCATTACGAATTCCTAAAAATTTAATTCACTTTTTTTCTTTTACACATCCTGACACGCTACACCCACACACGCTACCCAAGTCATTTGCCAAATAAACGGGGAATAATTCCTAGTTATTCTTTGTGTGGTTTGACATTTGGCAATGCAACTTCCTCGGATTTGCCATTGAATTAACTTAGATCTTTTCGATGATTATTTTACTCTAAACCTCATCTACAGTCAGACCTGTTTATCCCACTTGTTTCCCATGATCACTTCATTACATGTGTGGGAAGAGTTGTACTTTAGATAAATGAAAACAGTTCGGGTGTTTATAGGTAGGGTCCATGTTGTATTAGACCCTAACCTAAATTATAGGCAAAGACCCAAAACCTGAAACAATATCCAACTCTGGTCTGGGTCCCAAATTGGGTTGCATGATATCCTTGAGTACTTGCTTCTCTTGTTCCCCCGTTTGTTAATTTAAATGGTGCAGTGAAGGTGGTGTATATGTCACATCATTGCTTTTTAAGGGTGAAAAAGTGAAATAAAAAGAATGAGTGGGTTATGATGGTATTTTATTTTTAGTTGTTTGGGATGGAATATTTTTGACTTTATGTATGGGGAAATGTAGTTTTTTTTTTTTTATCTTTTAGTGAGTAAATGTAGTTGCTTTTTTACTTTTTGTTGGAAAAGATAGAGGGAGTTTTGGTAAAAAGTGCTTTTGATGTGATGTTTAACTTGACTTAATTTTAGAGGTGAAATTGACAAACGGGCCTAAATTTTATTTGGAAACAGTAGGGGTGTTCATGGGCCCGGGCTGAGGAATGTCCGTGCCCAACCCAACTTCTTAACTTTAAGCCCAAGCCCGGCCCACCGAGAAAAGATGAAGCCTGAGACCGGCCCAAGTTTGATTTATAGAATAAAAAAGAATTTCTTATTATGTCCTAGGTCGTAGCTCAACTAGTTTGTTCACTGAACTTGTATGAGAGGTCATGTGTTCAAGTCTAAATTTCTATGCTGGAATTATAATGCTAGTGTGTAATGAAGCATCTAGAAATTCCACCATTTGTAATCTCAAAAATCTGCAGGGCAATTGATTGCAAATGTCATCTCAAATTCTTGCAAGAAATTTTAGCAAAGAAACAGCCCTTTACCTCCCTACAATTATTTTCATATTCGGGCCAGACCGGGCCGGGCTTCGGGCTCTCTACAACTGAACCCAAGCCCAGTCCAAAGCAGGCCAAGCCCGGGTCATGCGCTGGCCAGCCTGGTCTATGAACACCCATTAGAAAAAGGCCTTATGCACCTTGCTCTGATTTTAAATATTATCCTATTGCTTTATACTTTTATGAAGTACTTGGTTTCCATGTTCCTTTCCTTTTTAACCTCGGTGATCAAATCATTTATATAGTATTTTTAAATTTTTATCATTCATTTGAAATTTATTTAAGTAAAAGAATTTGCATTGCTGGTCCAAAGATAGTCAAGGTCTTCAATTGGAATTGATCATTCTAAGATAACAGGAAAATTGGGCAATAAAAGCCATATGTCACTCATCCAACATATGAGAATATACCAAAACCTACTTTAACACTATTCTACCCTAATCTTGGACTTATCCTGCTCTTCTAAACTAATAATGCATAAATCTCTACATATTTCCTTAAATAACTCTAAACAATTAAAGACAATTCTAAAGTGAGTGTTATAGAATCTAGAGTCTCTAGACCCTTCAAGATCTCTATGGATCAATCCAGATATTTTTGTCCATACGATGAGATGCATGTCCCACCACTTCGATGATCATGATGCCCATGCAACTCTAGAAAGCCTCACTCTGCCATTACCCATGGACTTGCTTGTGTCTGCTGAGGGCCATGACCCATGAGCATGTGACGTATCACTAAGCAAACATGCACAAAATAGAGAGGTTGGTGTCTTGCTACTCCATTAAGGGTTCATTTGACTCCCATGAAAACATACAAAAATCAAAGATGTCAGAATGCTTTTATTTCCAGTAGTATATCTCGGGTCCCCTCAGTTGTACTCCTTTGCTCTATTACAAGTAGCCAAATAGAGAGTGACATGATTGAATGGTATCCTACTTTCATGTGATGCAACAAGTACATTTCCCAACTTCACCAGACATATGACACATTTACAATGATGAAAGACTAATGTGGTGCTAACCATGAATTCACCATTGTGACAATACCCTCCATAATCCATGGTGAACCATCATGCATATACAAAATGGAGATCGAACAGGGAGAAGATCAGCACAAGTTGGGAAGCAACCAAAATACTCGATCAGTAATCAGCTTATACAAACACTCAATCAATAATCATGGGAGTGATTTGTATGTATTTCATGCTCAGACAAAAGAATGACAAAAGGAAAAATAAATTCAAGAGAATTGCATCGGCCACTATTTTCATATAGAAATGGCTGATTGGCCACATCTTATTATACCAATTTTCAACAATATAGCTACATACATTAATATCTCAAACAAAAACAAACTTGTGGACAGTAAATCATAGAGGATTACACTCAATTTCCAGGGGATGCAAACCGCAATCGATCCCTTTTCCGATTCACCACATTATCCTTTGGAGAAGATGTTTTCGTACTGACACCAGCTTGGCGCATCATCTCTGCTAGTGTAATTAACCAAAATTATGCACTCAAATATTAATAACTACCCTTAGAGATCAGAAACTCAAACAAAGAAAAAACACTAGTACAACGTACCACGTTTTCTCGCAAGCTCTTGGTCAAGCTCTTCCTTCCATTTCCTCTGTCTCTCAGTAAAGCTTGTACTGTTAAGATGGGAAAAAGAAAAATTGAGAGAATGGATACCAGGAACGCAGCAAACTAGTACTAGGAGAGACCAATGGAAGAACTACATTATTATCAAGATAGAAGAGTGTAGTGTCCTCAAACTTAATTAGTACAAGTGGGGTCCTCGTTTTGACAATCATCATTATTAGGGTTATGCATGAGCTGGACCATCACAGACAACATTCTGTTGGATTCTGGCTGTGAATTTAGGCCATTTGTTAGATATTTGTAATGCCTCCTCACGTGTCAGTCTTACGCAAGGATGAAAATAGCGGTAGCGACGGGCGTAGCGGCCCGCCGCCAAACCGCTACGAAGAGGGCGATACGTAGCGTAGCGGGGATACGTAGCAGCATAGCGGTGCGATTTGAAAAAATTGCCCAAAAAATCTGAAAAAATTTCAGAAAATCCAGAAAATTGTAAAATGAAAGAATATATGGTTCTTTTGCAAAAGTAAGGAAAGGAGGCATAGCGGTGCCCTCAATATATGAAGTCATGTATCGATGTATAAATAGAAAATAATAGTAATGATTAGTTTTTTCACATGTATTCATATTTCTTAGTCATGCTAACTTAGAAAGTAATGGAAAGCTCATAAAAATAAATAAATAAATAAATAAATAAAAAAACGATACGTATCAGCCGCCACGTTTTGTGGCGGTCGTAGCGGCCGCTACACATATGTAGCGGCCGCAACGGTGCGATACCCGCTATTTTCTAAATAGCGTGGCGGTCGTAGCGGCTGATATTTTTATCCATGGTCTTACGTGCAGAAAAAATACTGGCATCTTACATGCAGACAACCATAAAAAAAAGTTGTCAAACCAAATATAACCTATTTTGGAAAAATGTAGCACTCGTCCTACCTGCATAGACAGGATAAGGTTTGCAGCTGATGTGATATTCAAGACCATAGGGGCTGACTCAGTCATAGCTGAACAAGCTGGGTTTGGAACTGTCTGTGCTTAAAAGCCTGGCCAGAGGACCAGCGTGCCCAGACATTTTTAACACAACGGGATGTAAAACTCTCGCTAATTGGGTGGGCCTTGGCATGCTTTTCAGGCCAACGAGCTGGATTTAGTCCTGGATATAGAGTCCAATAAGAAAGCAGTCTGTCTTGGATAATTGAGGCTCAGACCAACCAGGCCCACACCTAGCCTACACATCATTGATCTGACCTGCTCCACAAACTGTAGTGCCTCAAAATGAAATATCCTCCCCACAGAACAATTCTAATACGTCTACTACCGATTTGTGACAAAGCGCAAATGTAAAGTGCAGAGAATAAAACTCTCATCAAATGGATATGCCAAAAATTAATAGGCTAGGATAATCCAATCTGGAAATTTCAGGGCCATGTACCATTCATGGTAGAGTTTTACAAGATATCCAGCAAATTGGGTGGTCCAGTTGTCAACAAAAGGCAAATTATCAATCTAAACCAGAAGACGCATTTGGTTTCACAATGAATTACCAACAGTTCTCAACAATCACTTTATGAAGATGAATATTAACCAGCCAACCCCAGATAGATGGCATAATGCTAAAATGACGATGATGAATTAATCAATAATCACCCTATCCATGTGTTAAAAAATGAATGATATATGAAAAGAGAAATTTGAATGTGGTGAGATCATCATACTGGTGTGTTTTTAGCAAAGCTTTCCATGAACTGTGAGCTAAATTAAATAGACATTCCTCAATTCCAAACATATACCATTTTATTAGAAACAACGCACTGGATTTACCCAGCACAATATCATTGGAGAAATACTTGCCATTACATTTAAGTTATCTTCATCACATGGTACCTCAATTTATAACTTGAGTGGAGGAAGATCAATTCAGTCCAGCCCAAATATGTTTGGATGGCAAGCATTACTTCAATACAATGCCTTGGCAAATCACGGTCTGATTATCTGATGGTGCATTAACAACTTAACAAACCTTGGGGTCTCTGGTTCTCGGTCAGTATCTACAAGAAGGTCTCTCCACTCATTGGACTGGGGAGAAGGAACTTCCCTTGAGCTTTGAACACTTATGCCACTACTTGAAACACGCCTGCTACAACTCCGTGGGCTGGCAGTATTTGCAGCATCAACCACCAGAGTAGAGGTTCCATTTACTACCCTGCTTGGTGATCTGCTTTTTGGAGGTAATTTCAAATAATTGGAAGCACTTTCATCATGAATGTTACCAGTAATTGCCACATTCATGGAGTTTAGGAACTCTTCATATAGTGGAGTCTGCAACTTCTTCAAATCTAAAGCCTGAAATGAAATATATATATATAAATAAATATGCAGTTCATGTCTGAAACAACTTAGAAAGTTCGAAATGTTTCTCTTCTATCATGGAAGATGGAAAGAGCAGAGAAGGTGGGTCCGTTTGGCATCATTCTTGTTTTATTAACATTTCATTTCTGAGATTAGTTTGTGCCGAGACTGATTTATTCTGAGATCAGGCAGCCCTGAATTTGTTTGGCAATAATTTGTTAGAATTGTTCTCAACAGCAAAATAGCATAAATATGCTTGGCAATGTTCTTGAATTTGAATAAATTATAAAATCTTTGTACAGCCATGTTGTATGCTAAAAAAAATCCAGAACTAGGAATAATTGAAGAAATGAGGAGTAGACTGGAGAGAAATTCTGATGTGAGTATGAATTTTTCCATCTTTGCTGAAGATACATAGACTTTAATAAGTTTCGTGATGAAATAGAAGATGCAACTGATGGACCCTCCTTAATATATGTTATTCTTTGTAAGGTTTTAAAGAGTAGAAAGATTGAATGACCATCGGGACAACTTCGTGTGTGGGGGTACAAGAAAGTGCAAGGAGAGAGAGTAGAGGGAGAGATAAAGAGATGACAGAGACAAGGAGGAGAGAGATGAGAGAAAGAAAGATAGGAAAGAAAGGGAGGGGGAGAGAGATGACAAAGAGATGGGAGAGAGATTAGGGGGAGAGTCGAGAGATGGGGAGTGGTGGAGAGGAGAAATGGGAGAGATATTTTAGGGAGTTTAAGAAGAGTGGGCTGTTCCAAGGATAAAAACGATTGTTAATTGTTCCAAACTTTCTATTCCCGATGTTATGATATTCCGGAAAAACATTCCATGGAAACAACAAATAAAGTGCAACCAAACATATTTCATGTTTTTCATTCCATGGGAATGAAGAAATGTTCTCACATAATGATGCCAAACAGGCCTTAGATTCCAGAGGTAGATTACATTGTGTATTTCCACATTTCACTGAAAGTTTCGCAGTAAAGGACCTTTTTGTTTGTGTAGAATACATAGGAATTCATGATCAAATGAGCTCCACCAAAAGATTATTAAAGAGATTAGGGGAGGAGGATATTTGGTGAGTGTAAAGGATATAAGGTAGTAATGTAGATTGAATCTTGACTTTCCTAGGATTTGAATTACTATGGTGATGGCTGGGTATTCATTTCCCATCTTCCCTTGATTCCATTTCCATTAAAATAAGTTTTTTCACCTTAATCTTCATTTTTAGCCACTTAGTGGTTAGAAATGAATATCCAAGGTGAATATACAAACCTAACCATCAAATAATCTCCCCTTAAATGGAAAAATCCATGGAAGATTGGAACTGAATACACCACCATAGTATAATTTAATTCCTAGGAAAGTCAAGGTCTCATCTACATTGCTACCTTATATCCTTCACTCCTCACCTCATATCATTCATACATAGCCTCTAAAAATCCTTCAGTGTCTCATTTGACCATGAATTCCTATGTATTGTAGTGCAAACAGACAGGCCCTAAAAGTTCATGGCTTATCATGCATATCATTCAAGAAAACAGGCCTCACACTAATTGTAGATGGAATACAGGCTAGAGAACTTATAGATAGCATGACCTGACCATCCAAGTGGGAGCCATAAATTAAAATGAGCCAATAAAATGAAAATAGTGAGAATCCAAATTTAACAGGAAAAGACAAAGGGTTAAGATCCTCCAATTAATACAACTTCTGCATTATGTTCTATCCACAATAAGGGTTGTGACTTGGGCAGTCCAAATAGAGATGCATCCATGCCAAATGAAGGTGGGTGAATTGCCAAAACTAAATGAGCAGTACCAAATGATTATTGTATTCTACCTGCATATTTAAAAGTAAAATGGCATTCCAGTTATCAATCCCAAGTAAGAAACAAGATGTATGACTTCACCATTCAAAAGCACATGTGCATGTAAATATGCATTGGCTTGATTTGATTTGATTCATAATACATCATGCTACTCCTAGAAACATAATCTCATAACTCTCCAGTTTAGGAATGGCAATGGGTCAGGTTTAAAAAGGGCCCACCCCGACCTGCTCCTATTAGTTGTGGGTTTGGGGTTTGGTAGTGTGTTGATAGGGTTAGGGTCAGGTATGCTGACCAAGCCACTAACCCAAGTAGGGTTCAGGGAGGGTTTCAGCTCTGGCTATGCCGAACTTGCCTTGCCCTGTATGTCTTCACTTTATATATTACTCAGATTCTGTGTATAAAAATTCATTAGTGTAGGTGTTAGTAGGGACTAGGGAGTGACGTTTTCCTAGATGTAATGTGTTGAAATCTTGCCTAATACACGATCTCTTTCATATTTTCCAAAAACTGTTAAATTAACCACCAACATACCCAACCCGACCCGTGACGGCCATGGGCCGGGTTTGGTATGACAACCATAAAACCCACCACGGGTAGGGGCAGGTATGGGGCAGTGCAATCATGTCGGGTTTGGGTCAACCCAAACCTGAACCCGACCCGCACTGTTGTCATCCCTACTTTAGTTTCCTTGTATTTGTGTCCCTCAAATTCTCATAAAGTAAAAGAAATGCTGACAGAATGTCATAGATAAGTAGTTTCCTCATAATAAAAAAAATATAGAACATTAGAAATTAGATTCCAAAAGAAGATAAATTAAAGAGCACCTCCAGCCCTTATGAGTTTCTTCTACTCTCCTTGAGTGGCAACTGTTTAAGATTTTCTTATCAAATCCAAATAAACTTTTTGAGTTCGAGTTCATAAGATTTCACAATTTTTTATGTAATTGTATTTCCATGCAACTTGTCTCTTCTACTGCCTGTTCATATAAGAGGTTTACTGCTTGTAGGCTATAGCTGAAAAGACCCAATTGCTTATACCAGTATGCACAAGTAAATCAATACCTTTTCATCAAGAAAAGCTCTAATTTTGGACTCAGTAACTTCATCATCATCCTCAGATGCTGACGGCTCACAAGGAAACGTGAAATCATTCTCCACTTTTGCAGATGCTCCAAAGCTGCTGGCAGTGGCACCATTAACCAATTCACAAGAGTCCTGCAATTCAATTTCTCTTTGCTCTGGACTTGCATCAAATTTGCATGGCCAATCATCGGCAGGCTCAGACATGGGATTATAACTCTAGAATAACCATAAAAAATCAATTAAACAGGAGAAATATGGAATCACCTCAACCTGCTTAGCCTAAATTGCTCGAGCACAAATAAAATTTAGAATGCAACTAATTTGAGAACACCAAATTGGAAAGGAATTAGTGGATTCAACAGTATAAAGTTCAATGTAATCAATAATAGAAAATTCACATATTAAAATGTTTATGATGGGTGAATGAATGCAATGTCCTAATTTTCATATAAAACATTTCCAATGAAGAGAGTGAATCATAAACAATAAAAGATGCAATCTTCAATTTAGACAAAACTACAAAAATCCAGAAATTGAGTCAAGAACATGATTCAAAATCATGGTCAGTCACTATCACAGTCGATCCCAAAAAACAATATGATACTGCATTACGTCGCAGTTCACAGCCGTTGCAACACAAATTTTAGACCATAGAAAAATTGGAAAAAATATCCAGAAAACCTGGACTGTTGGAAAATGCTAGAAAACAATGTTTTCGAGCATTCAGAGTGGAGATACACCTGTTTAAGAGCATTCAAATTAATGTTGTAAAATCTCAGCTTTGTATCTACCTTTGGAAATACAATTATATAACTTTCCAAAAAAAAAAATCATTCACAATAATAACCAAAAATCTCAGTTTCCCTA
The DNA here is from genome assembly GCA_012931725.1 of Litsea cubeba. Lineage (NCBI taxonomy): Eukaryota > Viridiplantae > Streptophyta > Magnoliopsida > Laurales > Lauraceae > Litsea > Litsea cubeba. The sequence goes on along the minus strand of CM022950.1, from coordinate 49,199,972 downwards.
AGTCAAAATATATCCTCTATATATACGTTAAAGTTTGGTGTTTAATATTTAACCCAACCTTTATAATTTATAAATCCATCAATGTAGCGTGTATCTAGATCACTTGAAATAAGTATCATCCTTAATATTAACTTCATGATTCACTTAAATCAAAGTAGGGCCCATCGTCAAATTAACCAGGCCACATGATTAGAATCATTGACCTATCAGATACACTGAGCTTACTATCCATCTAATGACTTCAGATGGACACCTGGCAAGATGCAATGATAGGTCATAGGTCCACTGTTAGATTGACCACTATAAACAACTTGATTTTTTCTAGTGTTTTAGTGATCAACCACTTGAATTTTCCTAGTAAACAGAGTCAAACCACTTTTTCTGTCGTCTCTCTCTCTAGGGTGGGGGGCTAAATCATCCAGCACTTCCAAGATTTCGTGGCCCCTGCATGGACCACTATATTGGTCCCTTTCACTCTCAATCCCGCTTCCAGGCGGGTGGCAAATGGAGATCGATGTCCGGTCGAGGTCTTGAGCCCCTGTCTAGTAAGGCCAGCACCTCTTCGTTTCATAACACTCCTTTCCTGTTTTACTAGGCGTTAGGCCCTCCATTCCATTCTATTCTATTCGGAGGAGCCTACCAACTTGCCTTTCTTCCTCTTAATCTCCGCCCGTTAACATCTAAAAAATAAGACTCTTGGGGATTTGCCTCTTTCTTTCCTCGCTTTCGACACATCACGTAGCTGGTCTCCATATCTCCGACCTCTCACACCACCCAACATTCTCTTTTATGCATGCTCTCTCTCTCTCTCTCTCTCTCTCTCTCTCTCTCTCTCTCTCTCTCTCTCTCTCTCTCTCTCTATGAGGCCCTTTTCCTGATTTTCAGTCATTTGGGAAAGTGAGAAGGTAGAATAAAGAGGGAAGAAAGGGATTTTTATGTTTTCAGGCCAATATTTTCAATATATCGGCCTAGAATGATATTTGATCGATATTTTAAAAATATCAGTCGAGATTACTACTAATATGGGAAAATCTTTCGTGATATGAGAACCGATATTTTAAAAATATAGACTGAGATGACCCATATTTTGGGAAAAACTCGGTGATACGAGATTGAAACTGATAAGTTGTAAAATATCAATTAGGTCTTGGCCGATATGTACCAATATTGTCTGATATTTTAAACCATTGTTTTTAAAACATGCGCATGGGCAATATGAAATATATGCAATAGGCATAAAAGAGTACCTTATTAAACTGGTCAAACATTGATGGAGAACTGGGTTTCACTGATTCATCCACCAAAAAATCATCACCAACCTGACACATTTCATCACTTTCATTTGTTCCCCTAACTCTTGAGAGCTTCCCTGAGTATGTAGTTGAGCATATCACACTATCAAAGTTACAAATATCCTCTGAGGTGCTGCAGGTTGCTATAGGTCTAGACGTCTGGTTAATGCTGCAGTACACGAAGGCATGAAACAAGAGTTATCAAATGATGGCAAATAATGCACTGTCAATGAAGCAACAAAGGCATCAAAAGACTCACAAGTTGTCTGGGTATGAACCAGGCATTGGTGACTTACTTGTAGAATGTTCCTGGAATGAGAAAGTATTTCTGAGATCAGTGAATAGTACTTAAAGAGCACAAAGAATTAACGTGATAAAAGTATTTTAAGAGCATTGAAACTGACAAGAGCAGAAGAGCGAAATATCAGATGAGGATCCATATATTCTCCAGTAACAAAAGAGTGCTGCATAACATTACCAAAGTAAAATAAGTGACCCATTCAAGGAAGTTTGACTTTGAAATTTAATAGCATCTGTAGCTTACTTGTTGGAAATTAGAATCTAACCTGTATCCAAAATTCCAGTTATCTGCTGTGCTGCACTCATATTTTGTGCATGGCATGATATTCATCATCTTCACAGGAGTACATCCTATAATGGTAAGGCAAATAAGTACACTGATTGAAGAGATATAATCTGCCACTTCAAATGATCGGCGGTAGTTGGGACATCAAGACCAGGTCCACCAGGTGAACAATCTGAACCATGGACCCATTATGCCATGCTTCCATATGAGTGCAGCATGACAGATAGCTTAAGAAGAGCAATTCACTCAGATTAGATTTTCCTATAATATTTTGGTAAAGCTGTGCATTTATTTAGCTCATAATACCTGCAGCAAATCAGAAGCAGATGGCCTCAAGTTTGGTTCCCTGCCATCATGGCATGTTAGTCTCAAAGGAGTCTGAATAGAACAGGGAAAGAAGAAACATAGGCATTTACTGATAGAGCTGCTAATTTCAAATTTTCATGATCAACAAATTTCTTTCTTTTTTTTTTTTAATAGTGACAAAAGAATTCATATTGACTGAAAGGAAATAAAAAATGAGATTGATAGTCATAAGAAGTTAGAACAGCAACATGGAGAAAGAAAAATGCTTTTTGCATCAAATATTCAAATGCTTCTTGCATTAAGAGCAATTTATATCCTGAAATGGTCGGGTGCCAAACAGCAAAGACCCTCCATAAGCAGTATCGAATAATATGATTGCAACTCGTAATCTATCTAGCCTACTTATCAAAGCCTCCTGCATCTATCTAGGTTCAGCTTTGTGATTTCTACTTTCCACTCAACCCAGTTCTAAAAGCCATAACCTCTATCACAATCTAACTATGAGAGAAAAAAAGAACAAACGAAAAGAGTCATGTAATATACTTTTGCAAACATTTTAGGAGGAAATCTTTTGCCTCCAAAGAGAGATGCTCAGGAATTGGTGGATGTGACTTTGTTGTCCCTATATGGAATAAGGCAGCAACCTGAGAAAAGAATAAAAAATTTAATGCATTTCTAGAAATGAATGAAAGAATATTAAGTTTCTTCAAGAGGTGTATAATGCATAATAGATGGAGAAAAAAGGAAGGCAATGAACAAAAGAAAATAAAACTGATCGCCGAAATAGAATAGACAAAATAAAAATTAAAGAAAAAACATACTTCCTGGTACTGCTGGCTCCAAGGAGGTTTTCCTGTGGCCATTTCGATAACAGTACATCCAACGCTCCATATGTCAGCAGAACTAAAATGTAATTTTTGAAGCATCAGGAACAGAACCTTTCCACTTATCCATGACTATTTATACAAGGTATAATCTTTAAAAGAATATTAAACAAATGATAACTTAAGCTGTTTAACGAAAAATCAGTAAAATGCAATGTGACCAAGTGCATAGTATGAATAAAAAAGTTGGCTACATGAAAACAACCAAAAAAAAAGTGAATGGAAAATATCATTAGTAAAAAAGATTCCTGATATTTTATAAACACATATCAGTCCAATGAGGGGGTACGTTTATGACAATCCACCAAAATATGGGTACAAAATTGCAGCAGGTAAACCAAGACTGGATACAGAGATTCCAAAACCATATCCTCAATAGGAGTACTAACAGGTTCTATCTAAGGCAACCAATCACCATCAATAATTTCAGAGCTGCTCCTTTCTATATTGCTATGCACAAGCTCCTTTAGATAGAATGTACAAGTGTTTTTTTTCTAAATGATTTGTAAAATGAAGTAGCCGATGACCAAGAATGCAATGGCTAAGACTCGGTCTTTCTTGTCTTGGTATGGAAGGGAAAATGTTACAATCACACTCACTTCAAGGGAATTTCAGCAAACTCCATCATACATCATTGGAAGGAAGTGGCATTCTCACATCCGCATAAATCCTGCATAGTTTATAGGTGAACCCCTCCACCAAGTGGTGTATTGAAACTGAATTTTGATGGAAGTGCTCAAGGCAATCGGGGAATAGCGGGAGCAGGGGGTGTTATCCGTAACGATCAAGGAATCACCTTGTTATCATACTCAGGTGTAGCTAGCCTATGCTCAATTAACAAAACTGACGTATTATCTCTGAACATTGGTTGAGAGAAGCTTTGATATTCAATCCTCAGCTATTGGTGATTGAAGGGGATTATTCATGTGCGGTAAAGTGTGCATCTCAATCATCTACCACTTGGCGGTACCTTGCAGATATCATAGAAGAGGTGATAGAGAACTCCAAGAATGTGAACATCTCATTCCATCTGATCAAGCGCCGTTGGCACAGCCCCGGATCCTTGATTGGAAAACTAGACCAATCCCCCAGGGGATTGATCAAATCCAAAGATGGATTCAACCACTAAGGCTCACTCAAAGTAATGGTAAACACCATAACTAAATAGAAAACTCTCAGAGCTAACTTGATTAATTGATAATAATCAGCATGAATTACAATGAGGATGTCCATCCATATATATAGAGTAGGAATCAACCCTTCGTAGCTTGGACACCAAGACTTTCCTAAACAATAAAGGAAACTAAATCACTGAACTTACTTAACAATCCAAATTAAATAAAACTCCTACTTTTAAATACTTCAAAATAAGATTCCCAATTAAATAGATGTCCAGTTGGGTCTATGGACTGGGCCAAATGAGTTGGCCGACCCATGGTCCGGCCTGCCTCAGTTGTGCCAACTCAGAAGCATATCACCTAACGAAAGAGGGAGATCCACACCTTCTTTGCTTATTGTTATTGATTGCCAATACGTTCTGTTTTCTTCAGGTTGATGCCTGAATTTTTGGGGGTTGTCGACCCTTTCTCCATGGGGATGATTGGTTTGCCCTCATTTTTTTAGGGGCTTTTTTGTTTTCAATATAGTTCTCTTATACTGTAAAGTCCTGGTGAAATGAATAGTCATCTTTTCAATATATATATATATATATATAGAGAGAGAGAGAGAGAGAGAAATTCTCAAAAACTCCCCTATCTCAAAAGGGGAGTTTCTGCCCCTCTCTAATAGCCAACAATTTAAGAGAATTTATTAAAGATCCACATTTGTAGGAGAATATTTAGGAGAGAGAATGGATAACTGTATCATTGATGACATGTGTCACTCTTTCATTGGCTAAAAAGGGGCGTTTTCTTTGTGAAAAACGCCCGGGGAGTTTTGTAGCATAACTCATATATATATATATATATATACTTTCACGTTTCCCACATTTGTTTCACACTTCCACATAAATGGCATAACAAAATGCCACCAAGTTGGTTGTTTCTCGAATAGCTAGGTACAACTGTTTCTTAACATGTGGTTTGAAACTTTGAATATTATACAACACTAATGGAAACACTTGAACACTTGTATTCATGAATTCATATTTCAAAAGCTTTCATGGTGGATAGACTCATTCATAGTTCAATCAAGTTTTTCACATGTAGTATCTTTGTTTCCATAGTTAGCATGAGACAACCGAGTGAGCTCTTGTGTTGCTACATTAGTGCACCGAAGAAACATTCCTGCTCTCTGGCTCTTGGGATCAACTATACATCCCTATTGTAATTTGCTTGGGTACATTACTAAAAGAAGCATTCATTTCCTGTGTTGCTTGCTCGTTGCTTTCTGCTGTTCCTATGCCCAGTTGTGCTTGTATTCATAGTTTCTAAGTATATAGTATGAAACTTTGAATACAACACTAATTGACATATATACACCAACCTTTTTTTTTCACGAATTCATGTTTCAAAAGACTCCTAATGGAGATAAAAAAAAAATATTTAAGTATTGAGAATTTCTTAGAAAGTATTAAAATATAAATTTGCCTCAGGAACAATACTGTGAAAAGAGTTTTCTTTATTCACTAATTGCAATTATAGTTCCTACCCTATGCATGAAGTGATATAGACAAAAATAGAAGTAACTTGCATGCGTCGGTGACTCGGTACCCAATCAAATCAATGGCTAAATCTGGTGAAGAGCTACTGTGCATAGAGAAGAAATAAAAATAACCTAAGCTGTACAGGTGCTCAAGGGCCGGGCCAACCCCCTTTGGCCGGGCTTGGATCTAGATTTTTTGCCCGTTTATTAGACAGGCTGGGATTGGATTAAGTGGTGGAAAGCCCGGCCTAGCCCGGTCCCACCCACTCTGATTGACTAAATGGGCAAGCTAGAGCCAGACAATTAACGCCCATGTTGAGGTTGGGCCTGATTTGGGCCTTTTTTTAAGACGGGCTGGGCCTGGATATGCCTTGGCCCAGCCCAACCGATGAACACCCATCTAAGCTACATCAGTGTTGGTACAAGTGCCACAATCCGATACTGTTAAAGATGTCCAATTCAGAAAATTTATAAACATAGGATTAGAGGATTTGGCACAATAATTAAATAAATATGTGTTCATTTTTAGATCAAAATTATGCACAAAAAAGGTACCAATAACAAAAAAGTACATTAAGCCAATCATTTGATATTTTTGCTAGATTTCGAAGAAAAAATGTCATAGTATCTTATAAACTAGAAAACAATGTTTAAATAGTAATAGAAATTTTCTTGAAGACTCCAGCTCAGTGTTGTGTCCAAGGCATGTCCGGTACAAGTACATTACTTTTCAAAATATATGTGCAACAATATCAAATTAGAGAAGAAAAACTGTAAAGAATAACATTTGTGTATACTGTCGATTTTGATAAAAATAATAAAAATACAGTACTTCAAGGCTCATGAAATTATATTCATATTACAAGTATATTAATAACAGTAAAAAATAAATGTCATATCAGAGGTCATTAAAGGTTATACAATGGTTTGTGCAGCAATATGGTAATGATTTCAGGCCACCTGGCCAGGAAATTCTTGACCCTTACTCCCTTAAATACGCATTTTTTACTTATTTTATTGGTTTCATTCAACTTCAATTGCAATTCTGGAGATCATCATTCTTCCACTCAATTAGTCAGTATGAAACAAGCCACTATTAGACAGAATATTCATAATAATATTTCTACGTAACAATCCTTAAACAGGTGAAACAAATCACATAGAAAGAGATGAAGAAACAGAGAGAGAACTCCATTTCTTAAAATTGTTTTCATCTCATGCCATGCAACTTGTTCCAAAAAAAAAAAAAAAACCCATTGCAGAACAACCCCATCAGAATAAATCAAACCAACCCACTCGTGGTCCAACATTGTTCTCATTCCAATGCCCTTGAGTGGTCTCACCTAAGAGCAAAAACAAATCAACTCTGAAAAGTTGATTCAGTTTCAACCAAGATTTAACTCCATGATATTGCCGAAGTCCACAACATGATCACACCAATTGATTGCATAAAGTATAAATTACAGAAAATGAATAAATTTAATTAAAAAGAAGTTATGGTGTTGTGTTTTATTCCTTACAAGCTATGGCCCGTTTGGAGGATGACTTCAGGAGCCATCCAGTATGGAGTACCCTTCATTGATTTGGCGCCAGTGACAGTTGCCTAACATGATACACAAACCTCAGTAACCACATATACTCAATCAGACAGAATTGGTAAGAGAAAATTTCCCACAAAAATAGAATTTTAGCCTCTTCATCCTTACTCACAAGGACACAGGCAGACATAACAACCAAGGTTTAAAAACTCGGACTCGGGCCAACTCGGTCCCCCCTTAAGTCAAGTCGGAATGGGCCACCCCTGGGCCCCATAAACCTTACAACAAAGCCCTTCATCATGGGGCTCGGCCTATTCGAACTCGGACTCAGTCAGGTCCAATGGTTTTGGTTGATTCGCTTTTAAAAAGGGAACTTGGACCCCAACTTGGACTCGGCCAAGTTTTAAAACCATGATAGCAACACATGATATGTGTTCCACTCATGCTGCTTCACCAGTGGCTGCCACATGGAGCTTCCATAGCCCAAAAATCATACTGGCCCGCTCATTAATTAAACAAGTCTAAGTTAATTGTTGACCACTATTCTTCCTTTATGACCTGCCAGTATTTCTGTTCACAAGACACAGGATTAGTGTCTACACTGTACACTACTGACTACCCAATCATTGATTAAAAATTTTTATGGTGGCACCCAATGATAACATGCTCAAAAGAACAAGACTGTTAACACATTGTCAAATGTACCAGTGACAAGTTAGATGAGTAGTCTTATGTTTGACAAACTCAGACAAGTAGATTAGCTTTCCATGCGCGCTGTTATGTGGGGCCCACCTGCTGGCCTACCACCAGATGGGACCTAGGGGGATTTGAAGATCTGGGTGGGGCCCCTCCCTGTAGAAAAAATCCGCCACATCTGATCAGCCTGAAGCTAGCATCTGCGGCCCACAAGTCCAGTCCATTTGGATGGGTGATCAATCGATCCAGAAGTCCAGTCCATTTGAATGGATCAAAACCCTAGGGGCATGTGAACTTTTTTCTTTTTCTTTTTCTTTTTCTTTTTTTTTTTTTTTTTTTTTTTGTGGGGGGGGGGGGGGGGGGGGTGCAACTTTTTTTGGTCCACTCGGATGGACTATCAGGTGGGCCCCACTAGGGGTGCACGGTATGCACAACTCGTGCATAGGATATAACATATATATGTATGTGTGTGCGTATAGAGAGAGAGTGAGAGAGACTATTGTAATACCAGCTCAACCACTTGCTTAGAAGCACCAAAGTCAGCCAGCTTTATGCACCCTTTGTTATCCACCAAAATATTTGCCCCCTAAAAATTCCATGTGTCTTATTAGTAAATGAGGAGAATTTGCCCGCGTGCACGAGCATGCACGCGTAGAGAGAGAGAGAGAGAGAGAGAGAGAGAGAGAGAGAGAGAGAGAGAGAGAGAGAGAGAGAGAGAGAGAGAGAGAGAGAGAGAGAGACCTAGCATAAACTAAACACTGTATGAAGGGGGAAAATAACCCCCTACATGCCAACCACAGTACAAAGCAGAGGGAAAAGGTACCTTAATGTCCCTATGCATAATGCCATTCTTGTGGAGATATTCTAGTCCTTGCAAAAGCTGCTTTGTATACATTCTTATAACCTGTTCAAAAAAACATAACAAATATATATATATATATATATATACAAATAAAACTCCTGAATTCATGTGTCAGCAGTTCAAACTACAACTTCCACTTACAGCCTCAGGAAAGGAGCCAAACTTCCCCAGCAACGACGAAATGGAACCACCAGGAACAAACTCCAACAAAATATTCAACGACTCTTCCTCCCTTGCTGTTCCCAAATATCTCTGATACCCCCAAACAAAAAAGAGAAACTGTTTTCCATCATACAATTTAAGGGGATAAAACACTACCCACCATCTCCAATTGACATAGTGAGCTCACCACAATGTTTGGATGAGAAAGATTCTTAAGAAGCTTGACTTCCTTCTCGAGTTCCCGAATGTGTGCCTATACAAAGTAGAAGTCTCTATAAACAAATTTATATTCAACAACTCTCAAGGAATCCGACCAAATCAAATCAACATACATGCACTACAGCCCATGTGTGGCCTACATCTGACCCTATCCCCCTCTCAACACCCACTACTCCCCATGAATTGTCACCAGAACCAATTTGCCACACAACTGGACTAAATTCGCTGTTTGATTTTTATGTTAAAACACTTTTATCACTTCACACCATTGGTCATGAACCCTTAACTTCTACGCCATTTGAAGGCCAATTAGGCAAATTATCTATCTACCCTTTATTTAAGTACAAAGCTCTCTCCATCACCCTCTCCCTCTTGATTGGCATACATACACACAAATGCACCCCACGACCTTGTCACCGACAACCAGGGCTACGTAAGCAGATCACTAGTGTCTGTCTCTGTGTGTCATATAACTACTTTAATGAAATGTATTTTATATTAAAGCAACACTGAATTGTTTAGTTTTCATCATTAGAAATCACAAACTGCAACACCGAATTGTTTAGTTTTCATCATTAGAAATCACAAACTGCATGATTAAGTCCAGAAGCGAAATAATCACATATCAAACAAATAGATAGATAGATAGAATAGAATAGAATAGAAAATTCTCACCTGAGCTTTCTCATTTGAAGCATGGCTCGCCGCAATCAAAACCTGCAACAACCAGACAAGATTAAAAGAGAACAAAACAAGTAACTGAAATTATACACAGAGAGAGGGAGGGAGGGAGGGAGAGACCTGCTTGACAGCGAGAAGCTCGCCGCTGTCGAGATTCATACCCATGTAGACGCGTCCGAAGGCGCCGCAGCCGATGAGCTCGCCTCGCCGCCATCGGATCTGAGGGGCCGCTGAGTCCCTTGGGATTGGAGAGTGGGAAAGGGGAGGATTTGGGGATTTTGAGGATAAAAACCCTACTCTCGATTTGCGAAGGCAGGATCCGATTTTGTCTGCGAGAGTACCTTCTCTGGTGCTCTCGTACCCTTCGGGGCTTCGGAAAGCTATGGATCTGCGAACAGAATCGAAGATCTCTTGCATCTTCTTCTTCTTCGTCTCTCTCTGTCTCTCTTTCTCTGTATGTGGCAAGGTCCGTTTGGGGTTTAATTTGAATTAGGGAGAGTGGGAAAACAGCAGAGGTTAGTTTTTTTTTTTTTTTTTTCTTCTAATGGGGAGCGGTAATTTGGTACACGTCGTGAGTATGTGAAGCTGTGATCCGCAGGAGATTAGGCTAGGCGACCCAAGTCAAAATGTCGGCAACCGCACATTTAGGCCAAAATCCGGCTTTCCATCCAACTCCGGAGCTGATAATGAATGCCTTGCCCGTGTAATTATGATATATATACTAGTGGATTAGGCCTGCGTTCGGATAAAAAGTAAATAATATTTTAATTAGAGATATTTATAATTTTTAAATAAATTATAAATAAAAATTAATATATAATTGATAATACAAACACATTTATAACTGAACTTAAAAAATCAAGGTAAAAAAATAAGTAAAATGATCTAATTGAATCATCTTTTATTGATTGTGATTGGACTAAAATTGTAACATTGAGTAATAGAAATCGAATGAAAAATAAAGTGAAAGATATTTATGGATCGTCATAAAAACCCCAATGCAAAACGTAACTTCTTTTAAAAGAAAATTACAATTTCACATTAAAATATTTATTAAAAATAATACAAAAGAAAAGAAGTACAATAAAAAAAAATCATACCTCTACTACTTGAATCTGACCACAATAAAAGGAAGAAAATTACAAAAAAGAACTACAATAAAAAAAATCTATAAAAAAATACAAAAGAAAAGAAATCATACCACTTCGTGAATAAAATCTTGTTTCCCAATGTGGAATAACATCCATGTCTCTTTGCTTTTTTTTTTTTATAATGAATAAAAGAGGACTCAATCTCTTGTAGATCATGATCATTAAAATAAAAAGTCCAAAAACCCATGAATCTATTAAAGAATTATTTTTTCAAAGAAAACATAAAGACCTTGTAGATGAAGTAGGTCTAGGTCATGGATCAGCAAGATATAGATTGATGGGCTCAGTTTGCGGGTTGCACAAATCAAGGGTTAGTTTCAATTGGTGGGTAAATAGGTGGGTTGGATAACTTCAGCAAAAAGTTTTAGAATGTGCCACGTGTTGCTCCCCCACGAATTGCCACCCCTAAATTTTAGATTAATTCACTAAAAGTTTCTGGGTCCATCACAAATGCTTTATTGATGATTTTGTACTTTGGTGGGCACAATATATACACGGAATCCATGTGAAGAAAAAATGTTCACGGAATTCATATGAGATTTTTATGGGCCCTCATGAAAGGTCTCAATATTAAAATGCATTGCATTGCTGGGGTACCCTATCAGATAAATACTGGAATGGGTCCAAGATGTGAACCTTTAAATGCACATTATCAATCGACTTGGATGTATTTTGATGCATGTAAATTTTGGGGGCCCCTAGTAAATTGGCTATGATCATCCAATCAAGGTGATGTTTAGGCCATATGTGCATGGTGGGACACTCTCATCATTGTACACTTCTCGTGGAGGTGGATCTTGCAATGCACTGTGTAATGGGGCCCATTTATGGATTTTCTGATTCTCATCCATGATTGGGGGCCCCTAGTAAATTGGCTATGATCATCCAATCAAGGTGATGTTTAGGCCATATGTGCATAGTGGGGCACTCTCATCATTGTACACTTCTCGTGGAGGTGGATCTTGCAATGCACTGTATAATGGGGCCCATTTATGGATTTTGTGACTCCCATACATGGATTTTTTTATTTTAAAAAACAGTTTCATTGAGAGATTTTAGGGAGGAGAAAACGTATATGAAGAAAAAATGTACACGGAATTCATATGAGATTTTTATGGGCCCTCATGAAAGGTCTCAATATTAAAATGTATTGCATTGCTAGGGAACCCTATCAGAAAAATACTGGAATGGGTCCAAAATGTGAACCCTTAAATGCACATTATCAATCGACTTGGATGTATTTTGATGCATGTAAATTTTGGGGGCCCCGAGTAAATTGGCTATGATCATCCAATCAAGGTGATGTTTAGGCCATATGTGCATAGTGGGGCACTCTCATCATTGTACACTTCTCGTGGAGGTGGATCTTGCAATGCACTATGTAATGGGGCCCATTTATGGATTTTGTGACTCTCATACGTGGATTTTTTTATTTTAAAAAACGGTTTCATGGAGAGATTTTAGGGAGGAGAAAATGTATATGAAGAAAAAATGTACACGGAATTCATATAAGATTTTTATGGGCCCTCATGAAAGGTCTCAATATTAAAATGCATTGCATTGCTGGGGTACCCTATCAAAAAAATACTTGAATGGGTCCCAGATGTGAACCCTTAAATGCACATTATCAATCGACTTGGATGTATTTTGATGCATGTAAATTTTGGGGGCCCCTAGTAAATTGGCTATGATCATCCAATCAAGGTGATGTTTAGGCCATATGTGCATAGTGGGGCACTCTCATCATTGTACACTTCTCGTGGAGGTGGATCTTGCAATGCACTGTGTAATGGGACCCATTTATGGATTTTGTGACTCTCATACATGGATTTTTTTATTTTAAAAAACGGTTTCATGGAGAGATTTTAGGGAGGAGAAAACGTATGTGTAGAGGGAGAGATTTTAGGGATGAGAGATTTTAATGGATGTGTGTAGAGGGAGAGATTTTAGGGTATGGAAGGGCAATTACGGAATAAAAGGATGCAAAAAGTTTGAGGACACGCCACGTGTCGCTCTCTGGAGAATCACCTGCTATCTTTTATTATATAACTAGCGCTTCAGGGCCCACGCCCAACGTGGGCCTTGTTTAAAGAGTTATTAAGATTTTAGATAGTATTATTCATTTCATAAGAGGAAATTTGGAAAAAGAAATTGGTTTTATATGCATCCCAATCAACCCTCCTAAATAATAGGAAAAATCTTTGGGTTTTGAGTTGGTTGTTTGTATCCCTTCATACCATGAAAGGATGCATCCCATTCTCTCATTTAATGCTTATAAACCAAATCCCTTAAAATTGGGACTTATCTTTAAGAGTCTAGCTCATTTAAAAAAATTTCCAAATGGATAGGGATAGGGATTTTAGGGGAATAAAAAAGAGGCTGATAAATTGATAATCCAAGCAAGGATTGAAACATCCCATTGCACAGGCAGCGTCAAACGGGAAAAGACCATAAAAAATCAAAATTAATTAAAAAAAGAATAACAATCCCAAGAAATGGGGAATAAGTATATTAAAAAAAGAAACGGGCAATTTCTACGTGGTCTCAATCAAAACTAAAACTAAAAAGATGAACGGTCCCAATAAATGTACAACCACCTTTTTTTTGGGATGAACGGTCGAGATCCCCATCCAATGGGCCCCACTTGTTTAGGTTCCAAAGGAAATGGCTGTATATTTATTGGGACCGGTAATGGAAGAAGGAGCTTTTAGGGCCCACCCTCTTTTTTTTTTTGCTGTACCCAACTCGCCTGGTCCCGCCCAGTCGATGCAATTGCAAACCCCTAGCAAGGAAATTTAAAAGGGTTTGGATGGGACCCTTTTAATTTTAGAAGTGGGTATCGTTTACATTTTATTTATAATCCTCTGACCTGGATCTTTTTAAGGCAGTTTTTACCATCAAAGTGAGATATATCATTTGAAATTTCATCCATTATTCAATCCTATCCACATATGAATATATGCCACAATTAGAAACATGGTGTGTATGATCGAATTCTGCCACAATAATACCTAGCTGCTTTAATTTCAGAATCAAAAAGTCCCAAATAGACATATCTATTTAATTTTACATGAAGAATAAATTGAATTAGAAACAAATCAGAACCCATTAGAGAGTTCCTACTTTGACAAGAAGTAAGAGAAATAAACTAAGAATCGACTAAACTCCAGAGCTTTATAATGAAAAACCAAGAGAGGAAGAATAAAAGAAGCAGATAGGGAGAGGGAGAGTACTTCTTCCCCAAGAACTGGCCAATTCTAGCCTCCCATTTGCACGAAGTAACCCCTCGGCTTATTATTTTGCACAAACAACTGTATCATACACAAACATAAATTTCTAATATGGCTAACGCCTCTCTCTCTCACACACACACCTGTTTAAGATCTTCCTCATAATCATCGAGACTAAAATTGATGTCTGCATCCACTCCATGGAACTTGATGGCTACTCTGTCTGGAAAATTAAAAATCAAAATGCGCCCATACAGATCACATGATTTCGAAATGGTGTGCTGCAAAAACATGCGATTATATGGAAATCATAAGGATAACATGATTTTAACTCTAGTCGGTGAGCTTGAAATAGAATAGAAAATCAAAATTACAATAGGCAGTTACAGATCAATAGGATTTTTGGACTGTGTCGTTCCCTTCATAATTGCACAAAGCAGATGAAATGGCTTAGATTGTCAGAACAATGCAACACATGTCCAATTCTTTTCTAGAAGCAGACAGGGTATCAGCCAAAGCACTCCATCAGATTACAAAACCCCACAAAAGAAAATGCCTTGTCCTTTTACGCTCGGCAAAGAAAACAAAAAACATTCTAAAGAAAACTGACAGAGGAGAAGAACCCAAGTGTATGCATTTAACAGACAATATCTAAGCCAATCTTTTAAAGAAAAGACCAAACCTACAAACTTCAAATTAAAGAAAAATAAATTGATCAGTTATTGTTGAATAAAATATTCCAAATGCAAGAGAAAACTAACTTAAAAATGACAAAGAAGAGTATTTTGGGTTGTTTTTAAAAAAATATGATTTTGCACAGATGATTAGAAAGTCTATTATTATCAACAGAAATTCCAGGAAAGAAATCTCAATTTCTTTTATCAGATGAGAAAAAAAAAACCCATCTCTCCCCTGAAGAATAATAAAATTATTATGGAGAACATCTTATAGGCCAATTCCAAACAAAAGTAAACACCGTGTCCTTGATCCACAAAGTTATATGAGGACTATATAGAGGAGATCCTGAACTTTCATCAGGTGGGTCCTAATCTGTTGAGCAGTAGGTCACAAGGCACAGAGTTCATTAAATCCAAACCATCCTACAGGTGCCCCACAAATGGATACTAGGAAGAAAAACAGACAAAATTTATCCAATCAGACTGTAAAAACTTTCCAATCAGTAACAATCTATGGAGCCTTAGGTTAGGTTACATGTGATGAATGGTGTAGATCTCTTTCGCAAAAGCAACATGTGAACCACACCCAACGCCTTCTTTACCTCTTCCTTATTCAGAAGAACACTGACCATTGTGATTGGTAAGGTTTCTTCTTGGTCAAATCATAAAGTGTAGCCAAGCTTGTGGCATTCTCCAACCAACGCAAGACCCGTATTCGTGGCCTCGCTCCAGTTTCCCTATCAAGTCAGCCTCACCGCCACAGCCTGAAGGAAAGAGAGGGAGATGGCAGAGAGGTAGAATTCATTCAGCCTGTGGTTATGTTGCAGTATATATAGAGGAAAATGGTTGTGGTGGAAAACGATGGTGCAGGTGAGGTTGAAGTGCAGGGTGCAGCAGGTGGGTGCAGGTGCAGGTGAGGGTGCAGTGATAGAAGAAAAGAGAGAGAGAAGAAGGGTGGAGAAAAGAGGGTGAGGTGCTGCGCAGGGAGGAGGAAGAAGAGAGGCGGAGGTGGTGGCAATGGGAGATTGGTCCGTGCAAGGCTGGGGTGTAGGGATCTGCACGTGGGTGATAAGATTGAAAGAGGGAGATGGAGATGGTGGAATGGGTCTGGGTTGATGCGCAGGGAGAAGAGGAAAGGAGGAAGGAAAGAGGGAGAAGGAGGAGGTGGACAAAGAAGAAGATGGAAGAATGAGAAGAAGATGGGGAAGGAGCGAAGATGATGCAGGAGCAGGAGCAGGCGCAGGTGGAAGTGGTGCAGGTGGTTGCAGGGAAGGAAAAGAAGTGCAAGTGTGTGCAGGGAGGGTGATGGGCGCCTGCGCAATGGGCTGGGCAGGGCGTGGGAGCGAGAAAGGGAGGAGGGAGAGCAGAGGAGGGAGAAGAGGAAAGGAGGAAGGAAAGAGAGGGAGAAGGAGGAGGTGGAGAAAGAAGAAGATGGAAGAATGAGAGAGGAAGGAAGAAAAAAAAAAGAGATGGGTTCAGGTGGTGCGCAGGTGGAGAAAGAAGAAGTGCAGGTGGGTGCAGGTGGTTGCAGGGAAGGAAAAGAAGTGCATGTGTGTGCAGGGAGGGTGATGGGCGCCTGCGCAAAGGGCTGAGCCGAGAAAGGGAGAAGGGAGAGCAGAGGAGGGAGAAGAGGAAAGGAGGAAGGAAAGAGGGAGGAGGAGGAGGTGGAGAAAGAAGAAGATGGAAGAATGAGAGAGGAAGGAAGAAAGAAAAAGAGATGGGTTCAGGTGGTGCGCAGGTGGAGAAAGGAGAAGTGCAGGTGGGTGCAGGGAAGGAAAAGAAGTGCAGGTGATGATGTTTGTAGGTGATGATGGTATGGATCCCATTCTATGAAGGTGTTGATAGGTTGTTTGTTTGAGGGAATAGGGACGAGTAAGAGAGATGGGCTCAGTATTGTTGAGATGAGAGTTGGCTTGAAACCTTGGTGAGAGGGTAAGAAGGTGGTGAAGCAGTGTCACGTCCCCAAAATTTAAACCGGGGTTATACGTGAGATTAGGGCTAATTAAAACTTTCCAACATAGATAACAACACTTAGCCCCAATCGTGTCCCATAGGATCGAAGTCCGCGGTGAGGTATAAATATTTCCTCGGTAGTTATAAGTATAATGGGACATCATGATTAACAAATGGTACGATATAACATTTCAGAGTATGCACATCTTTCTTTTCTATAATTTAAGTTTAGCAAAAGATAACAAAAGTATATTAATTAATGGCTTCTATCAAAACCTAAGCCAAAAGAGAATAAATATAAACTAACCATAGTATGAAGGCACTCGTGTGCTGGTCACGACGACAATACCGTCAACACATAACTCGTACTCACCATCAGGTTAAACTACCTGAAGCAACGCCTCCACTTATCCCAAAGGTAAATCTACTCGGCACCTATGCACCAAGAGTAGCATCGTCAACACGACGGATGGCAAGCAATGTATATATAGATGACAACAAGATATGCATATCGAATCAGAGTAAACGAGAGACAAAATCAATAGAAGCATATGCATTTCAGACATAAGAAGTGCATAGTATACGAGTCATAAACAAGCTAGCAAATAGGCAAATCACACAAGCTAATACACCACGGATAGTTTCAACAAGGACCCTCCATACTCAACATGAGAGTTGTGGTAGAGTGGCACGGGATGAAAACCCGGCAAACAAGTAAGCAAGCAAGATGGATACTAAAGGCCAAACAAGATCAATAATGCAAGATGTATCCGATGGTGTACAATCCATCAAAATATAAAAAGTAGTACTGCGCAGACTTTCAAACCAAGGTCCTCACACATGTGGTGCCCCACCATGTGTTGGGCGTTGACAACTGAGTGATGCCTGACACAAGAGTCCTAAACAAGTAGGAGTGAGGAGACTAGGCTTTCTTGCGTGAACAAGATTCATAAACAATTGAGAGACTACTTTCCATCAATCAGATCAAGACTATCAAGCAAGCTTATTCAAGTATCAATACCATAGTAGTCCTCATCAAGCTTTTACGATTAAAGCCGCCTAATCTTAACACTTCCATCAATCATATACAAGATAAACAAGACATCAAGGGGATCCTAGGTCATCATCTAAGTTCATCATGTGATCCCAAACCAAAACAAGTAAAGCAATCTATAGAACATGAACATTTCATGTAGAAAGTACCCAATTGTACTATTTAGAGTCGAGAGCAATAAACAATCCAATCTTAGGTCAATAGTTATTACCATAGTCTCGTACAACTATACTCAGTCAACGAAAGGAATAAGGTTCGCGATACCCGAATAAATAATCTTCGTGCATAGATATAAGAGAGGGTATCCCGTTGTCCCGTACCGTTCAAGATTGATATAAGTTGAAAAACCGAGAAAATAGGAATAACGACGAGAAAATGCATGCCCATAACATTCCTCGTATCAAGTCAAATGAGTCCAAAAAGGTAGCCAAGGTTCCATGTAAGTCCAATAGAAAAAGAGGTCAAAAGGATCCTTCAAAAGGTTCCCAGCAGTTGTCCAGGTCGACCCCGCCATTGGTCGGTCGACCTCCCTCAAGGAAGGTTCGGTCGACCGAAAGGTCAACCTCCTTCATGCCCGGTCGACAGAGCCCATGGCCGGTCGACCGAGGACACTACAGTTACAGAACACCAGTTCTGTAACTGATGTGTAAATGGTCCAATCCCTATCCCATAATCCCTGAACGTGTTCCATAACATTTCAAGGATAAAACCTCATCAATTCAGGTTCCATAAACCTATCAATCTATCCATTTCATTATCAATCCAATTCATTAAGCAATTAAACAAGATTATCATGTTTTCAATTAAAAACAATCCAGATTAGAGCATAGGGTCATCTAGACATAATCAATCATCATTTCAAGGAAGAAACAGCATATCAAAGCATAAATATATAGATTAACTTGCCTTTGGTTGAAATTGCCCAAATCCACAAATCTTAGCTCAAAGCCCAACAAACCAAACCTAAGGGATAATTAGCAAAATAAAGCTAAATTAAAACATAAACTAAAAGAAAGGGAAGCTCTAAGCTACTAAACACACTACTACAACCCAAAGCACATTAACCCAAACCTAGGGGAAGGGGAGCTTACCAAACAAATGGGTGGATGAAGTGAGGATGAGATGCTCGCGGGGTCCATGCGAAGATGATGATCGGAGGTTGTGGGGTCCACTTGATTGGTGGCCCACTAAATTAGTGGTGATGATGGTGGCCCACTAGGATGCAAGAAGGAGAAGACAGATTAGAAGAAAGAAAGAATGGAGCAAGAAAGAGAGAACAGAGAGAGAATTAGAGAGAAAGAGAGAGAAAGAGTGAAATGGTGAGATGGGTGGGGGATTAGGAAATCAACCCCTGTTGACAGTGAGTAGAGTGGAGTGGAGGTGAGTGAAGGAGAGAGAAGAAGAGAAAACAGAGAAAGGAAATGGGGGAAATAGAGAGATGGAATGGGCTGGGTGTTCGCCGGAGATGGGGGTGGTCGGCGGTGACGCAGGCGGCTCGGGACAGTGGGGCGGCGAGGTGAGTGAGAGAGAGCTGAGATGAGAGAGTGGAGAAAGGAGAAGAGAGGAGAAGAAGGGCTGGCCGGCATCGTGGCTGGCGGCGGCGGTCCGGCGGCGTGAGGCAGCAAACCGAGAGGGAGGGAGAACGAGAGAGATGGGAGAAAGAGAGGAAGGGAGCTGCTGTGTGGATGGAGAATGGAGAGGAAGAGTATTCATCGTAACCTAAAAGAGGGAATGGGAAAAGTGAGATGAGATGGGGTGGTATACGTGGGTTAAGGGGTGGGATACACATGGAAATGAGGTGATGAGTGAGGTGGGTCTCACATGGGATAAAGGTGGGGTGGGATGGGGTTTGACTTTGGGGAAATTAATAAAAGAAGTTAAGGTGGGTTCGGGTCAGGCCAGGTTTTGGGTCGGGTTCGAGGGTCCAGATCGAAATGCAATAGAAGGATAAAGTCTGGGAAATTAGGTAATCTACCCGATGGTGCCAAAATCTCGAAAAGCGGAAAATACTAAAAAGCCCTCGGAACTTTCCGGAAATAGCGACACACACCCCTACTGTACCCAAACGGACTCGGATCTCACCCAACTTCGCACACGCGATCCTAATGATTAATCGGACCTATTTGGCTTATAAACGAGCTTAATTAACTAAAAGCACAATTAATTAGACTAATTACAACTTGGAATTTCGGGATGTTACAAGCAGTGGGGTCCGTTTGGGTTGATTTGCTAATGATGATTAATGCCTGATCTAGTTTCACATGAGGCCTGGTTGCGATGACGATGAATAACAGTTAGGTCTGGCTGGGTTGGATTTGGTGAGGTAGGAAGATGCCATGCTGATGGTGATGATGATATTGGCATTGGGCGTGATTCTGGGATGAGAAAACTAATGGAGTGGTTTTCTTTTGGTTCTGATTGAGTAGAGATGGAGAGTTTAGATGGAGATGGTCGGTTCGAGTTAGTGATGTGTTGCAGACGAGGAAGAAGAAGTGGGCGATGATGATGGTGGAGTGAGATGGAGAGAGAGATATCAGGGGGGTTGATGGATGGTTGATGGAGGATGGTTGATGGAGGATGGTTGTTGAGAGGGAGAGCCTGGGAGATGGGATCGCTCCAGAGTTTAGCGCATATCCCCGGGATTGAGACGAGGGAGAGGACCAACGTATAGAAATGAGCACACTTGAAAATGCCCAGGCAACATAGCTGGGTGCGCAGGCCAGGGGGAGAAGGAAGAGTTGGAATGAGATTAGAAATTTTGAATTTTAAACTTCAAAATTTTATTTAAAGAGATGGAAGGGTTTCGTTTCTACATAGATAAAGATAAGAAATAAAGATAAGAAAGGCTGTTAACAGGGATCTAATGGATTGAGAGACTTTAGGATAAAATAGATAGATAAAGATAAGAAAGGTTGTCATTGCACTGGATAAAAAAAAAGAGTAAAAGGAGAGAAGGGCAATTACGGAAGTGGCAGTGCAAAAAGCATTAGGGTGCGCCACGTGTCCTCCTCCCGGGAAGCCTCCCCCGCCACGCGTCGCTCCCCCAAGAAAAAACCTGCTGCTTTACTATATATAATTTATATAGATTGTTCATGCATGAACACAAATTTATGTAGTATCCATTATATTTATGAATCTTAGTATTGATTAAATATTTGATCTTCAAGTGGGAACAACCGATATTAGTATAATTTGAGGACATCTCATGTATGGACATGGATAGGATGGTTATTCATGATGTTTATTTTGAGTAGTTCGGATGTTGCCAAATCTTACTCTAATAGAATTTAGTCTCACCATAACATTGAGAATAAAATTGGTAATATGCAAGAAAAAGGTTTTGTTGCGTGTTTTATATAATATAAATTATGTGCTCGATAAGTGGAGATACTAACTTATATTGAAGGAATATTTGGAGACGTTTTATATAAGAGAATAATATTTATTTTGAGCAATTTAAATTTCCAACAAGCAAGCTATCTTATTGTAAAGTTCCATGTATCTCACTCATAAGTGATTGGTCCATAGGTTGGGATAGGGTGCTACTTGATCTGGATTCTGATCAGAGGTGGACCACCATTCCTGTGCTTAATGAAGAGAAGTTGTGTCCTGTCGCAGAACTGGGTTCTGTAACAGAACACAACACTGATAGGAGAGATGGACAGAGTCCAGCGATGGCCGAGCTCAGCACTTGCAGAGCCCAGCGGTTGCCGAGCTCAGCATTAGTGCAGCTCAGCAACTGCCGAACTCAGCACTTGCAGAGCCTAGCGGTTGCCGAGCTCAGCGTTAGCGCAGCTCAGCAACTGCCGAGCTCAGCACTGGCCGAACTCAGCGATGGCTGGATTCAACACTAGCCGAACTCAGAGTTCTGCCGAGCATAATGGTTAGGATGAGATTCGCGTTTAGCCGAGCTAAGTGTCTAGGCCGAGCTCAGTGCTCAAAGCCGAGTTCAGTGTTACGGCCGAACTCAGTGTTATGGCCGAACTCAGTGTTTACTGAGCTCAGCGCCAGACCGGGTTCTGTGCCAGACCGGACTTCGAGCTTAGCCGAACTCAGTGCTTAACCAAGCTAAGAGCTTGACCAACCTCAATGCCTAGCCGAACTCAATGCATTTTTCTGAACTTAGTTGGGTGGCCGAACTGAGCTAGGCCTTTGCCGAGCTGAGTTGGGTGGCCGAACTGAGTAGTCAATTGAGCTCCATTGCTTAGCCGAACTCTGAGATGGATTTCCAAAAAAAAAAGGGCGGGATTTCAACAAAGGAGACTAGAACCTCGGACATTCCCTTCAGCCAGGATTCTTAGTGTGCACGGCCAACTACCCAGGCCAGGGAGCTAGCCGAACTCACAGGAAGTCCTGGACAAGCAGGCTTTGCCTGTAGGGTGTTTTTCCTTCTCTGGTCCCAGTGTGCCGAGCTGACCGCCCAGGCCAGGAGGTCGGTTGAGCACACTGTGTACAGTGACGATCCCCAGATTCTAATTTCTATTGTTGCAATGGCCCATTGACCATTCAAATAGACTTCCATCACTGTGCCAGCCACGAGTCAATGGTACGGCTCAACCTTGACTCGTGGGGTCCACTAATTAAAGTCCAGGTTATGTAATCTAAGATGATTCGACCTTTATACATTACCAAAATGATGCACATAACTTCTAAGCACCAAACACAATATTCCTTAGCATCTGTGGTTTCACTTAAAGATCGAATTACCTGAGATGGACCTGTATCCGAAAGTGGACCATTTACCTAGGTTGGACTGTTGCTATCTCCCTATGATTCGTGTACTTGGAGATTCATCTCCCTCATACTACGGTTATCACTCTATTGTCCTTATTATTGCTCGTACCTGTTAATTAAATGGAAAATGGATGACCTAAACCTAGGAATACTTAGAGGTGACCCGGTAATCTGATTGGGTGGATCATTGACCCGTGTCTGTGGCTAGGCGGGCCCTTTTTATGGCCTAAGTTGGATGTGAATTACCCTAGAATGGAGAGGTTAGATTGTATGGGCTTATGACCAATTAAGGTTGTAAATGGATCATATGTCATTGAATATGGACTTGTATCTCATATGGACTGTTATAGATCAGGCCATGTATTTGGTGGGCCATGGTATGGATCCAATGATGGAATTGGACTTGGACTATGATCCATAGTTTATATTGAGTACTTGGACCTCTTAGAGACTTTTGTTAGGACCTTGTTCACGCAAGGTAAAGCCTAGACAGACACAGACCTTTATTGTTTCCGAGTCGGCATAGACATTCACTGAGTTGATTTAAGCTCAGCCAGTTGGACTGATCATCACTGGTAGGAGCTATTGAGATTTGTTGTGTGGCTATCATGATGAGCACTGTTGGGACGGACGGTGTGATGCCGGTTCCGGTCGTTGTGGATGATGTTGATGATATTTTGCAGGGTTAGTAATCCCTAGCATTAGCTTAGGATCCCTACCGCGACTGTGTTCAGTATGGGAGGGCCGCGGCATAATATCCCGCGGTGACCAGCTTATGTGGATGTGCCATATTGTGTAGGTTTATTACTGTTATACTTATTATGATTCTACATTGTTATCTTGCACGACTGCATAGCATATGTACCTTTGTTACTCTCTTAACTTTATACATGTCTCTACTCATTTTGATGCATACATTCTATATTATCTGCATATTGTGACTTGCCAGATCTTTAGATCTGACCCACTCTTGGTGCTTAGGTCTTGACCCCGAGTTCGAGGGCGATGCGTTCGCACTCGTTGAGGTGCCCGTAGCAGGCGACTACGGATGGGGACAGGCCGACCATGAGGTCGAGCCGGTGATTGGAGAGCCTACACCTGGGGTTGAGTGATATCTTTGTTTGGGATATTTTTTTGAGAGAGTCTGTTGTAGTGAGAGGGTATTATTGTAACTAACTTTGGTTTTATACTATTGTCACATTTAGGCTGGACTTCAGCCCATTTATATTTGATATATGGATGATACCTTATGCTTCCGCTATCTCTGATATGGCTTCCGCTATACTATCATGCTTCCGCAATTAACCATTGTTATTATGTTGATGAAAAAGTTTTAAATTGGACCTCACTGCGGACCTACGATCTTGGAAGTTCTCGGATTTTCCGGGAAGTAGCGCGCCAATTTCGGTACTTTGACGGTTTTCTCGGTATCCGGAATTGGGGCGTTACAATTTTATGGTATCAGAGCGGGCAAGTCTCTAGGAAATAAAATACACTAGAAACTTTAGGACGTAGTGAGGATCTCAGTGTGGGAGTACGTGTAGGGTCGATGGATCGGGTAGAATCAGTGTAGTCCTAAGTGTTGGACTTAAACTAACCTAATTTCTTTCTCTTAATAGATGTCTAGAGAAGGTTCTCCATCACATATGATGCCAGTAGCCGGTAGTCAGCCAGACTTCGAGCAGCGTTTCCAGAGGTTCTTACAGGCCTTCCTCATTTCCCAGGAGGCCCAGGCGTCGGCGCAGCAGCAGCAGGCCGAGGATTTTGCCCAATTCCAGACGCAAGTCTTGGACATCATGGACATAGTGGCTCATCCAGGCACAGCAGCGGCATCCGTTCGGGAGGCAGACCCGAACGTCATATTCGAGAGGTTCCTCAAAAGGGGACCGCCTGAGTTCACTGGCGCCGATGACCCGCTGGAGGCCGACGAATGGATCGTGCGGATGGAGAAGATCTTCAAGGTCTTCGAGTGCACCGGTCAGCAGAGAGTGCAGTTAGCTGCTTACATGTTCCGGGGAGTCGCGGAGGACTGGTGGAGGACGATTCAGCGTCATTTCGAGGCGATAGGAGACGAGATCGCTTGGACTGCATTCAGGGCGGACTTCCTTCGGAAGTTCATACCATCCCACGTCAGAGACCGCAAGCTGCGGGAATTTCAGGCGCTGGTGCAAGGCAGCATGACTGTCTAGCAGTATGAGGTTCGCTTCACCCAGCTTTCTCGTTTTGCAGAGGCTCTGATCACACCTGAGTCTGAAAGGATCCGTCGGTTCGTCGATGGGCTGAGAGATGAGATCCAGTTGAGCATGTCCTGCATCGAGCTGCCCACATATAAGGAGGCTTTGAGGAGAGCTTACTGGGCAGAGGAGCGTTTGCAGCGGATAGAGGCCAGTCAGCAGCAGAGGCGAGTTAGAGCCGCCTTGGTCAGACCGCAGCCCTTGCCCATACAGCAGCAGCCATTTCAGAGACAGAGGCCAGCAGGCCAGGCCAGGCAGCATCAGTACCAGCGGCAGCAGCAGCAGCGTGGGCCCAGAGTATGCTATGACTGTGGGGAGACAGGACACATCTCCAGATTTTGCCCACTCAGAGGGGGACAGCCTCAGGCCCCGATGCTTCAGCTTCCAGCACCACCGAGAGCACCAGCTCCAGCTCCACCCGTTCAGCAGATTGCACCGGCACCCCAGCCACCTCAGCAGCAGTACCGTGCCCAACAGCAGGCACGTGGACCCCAGCAGCCCAGGGGACAGCACTACCAGAGGGGACGACACCAGAGACCCTATGGACAGCAGCGACAGCAGCAGAGACCTCAGGCCGCAGGTCAGGCATTCGCACTCACACATGAGGAGGCCGAAGCTGCAGGGAACGTCGTCGAAGGTACTATTTCTATTTGTGATCAGATTGCTAGAGTATTGTTTGATCCTGGTGCGACACATTCCTATGTGTCTTCTGCTTTTGCTTTAGTTCTTGGTGGGGTAGGAGAGGAGTTGCCTTACACGCTAGTTGTGTCTACGCCCGTGGGCAAGAGGGTAGTGTGTCAGACTTACCACCCCAGATGCCGAGTGCAGATCGGGGAGTACATTATGTTTGCAGATTTGATCGTGTTACCCATGCATGACTTCGACGTTATCTTGGGGATGGATTGGTTGGCCAGATATCGAGCGGTGATGGATTGCTTCGAGAAGATAGTTAGACTCACCATCGACGGTTCAGATGCCACGATCGAGTTTGTGGGTGAGAGGAGACCACCCAGCACTAGGTTGATTTCAACACTGAAGGCAGAGAGGCTAGTGAGATCAGGTTGCGAGGGCTACATCGCATTCATCTCAGAGGACAAGAAGTCCAAGGGAGTCGAGGAGATCCCAGTTGTTTGCGAGTTTCCAGATGTGTTTCCCGACGAGATCCCAGGATTGCCTCCAGTCAGAGAGATCGACTTCACCATTGAGCTTGTGCCAGGCACCGCACCGATTTCCAGAGCTCCTTATCGCATGGCTCCAGCAGAGCTGCGAGAGTTGAAGACCCAGTTGCAAGAGTTGATAGACAAGGGCTTCATCAGACCGAGCATGTCACCTTGGGGAGCACCTGTACTCTTCGTGAAGAAGAAGGATGGATCGATGAGGATGTGCATCGACTACAGGCAGCTGAACCAGGCAACAGTGAAGAACAAGTATCCTCTTCCCCGGATCGACGAGCTCTTCGACCAGCTTCAGGGATCGCAGTACTTCTCAAAGGTGGACCTGAGATCGGGATACCATCAGCTGCGAGTCAGAGAGCAGGATGTGCAGAAGACAACGTTTCGTACTCGTTACGGGCACTATGAGTTCCTTGTGATGCCGTTCGGGTTGACAAATGCGCCGGCAGTGTTCATGGCCCTGATGAACAAGATCTTTGCCTCGTACCTCGACAGCTTTACGGTGGTGTTCATCGACGACGTGTTGGTCTACTCCAAGTCCAGAGAGGAGCACGAGCAGCATTTGAGGACGTCTCTACAGTTGCTACGTGATAACCAGCTGTACGCAAAGCTCAGCAAGTGCGAGTTCTGGTTAGAGCAAGTAGTCTTCCTCGGACATATCATCTCCAGAGACGGCCTAGCAGTGGATCCAGCAAAGATCGAGGCAGTAGTGAACTGGGAGAGACCGAAGAATGTCACAGAAGTTCGGAGTTTCCTTGGCTTAGCAGGCTACTACCGCAGATTTGTCAAGAGTTTCTCTTCGATTTCAGCCCCTTTGACCAAGCTGACGAGGAAGGACGTACCGTTCGTATGGACCAATGCATGCGAGGACAGTTTCCAAGAGCTGAAGGAGAGACTGACGTCAGCACCGATCTTATCTTTACCTTCTGGTACAGGCGGTTTCGTTATCTTCACCGACGCTTCGGGGACCGGTCTTGGTTGTGTTTTGATGCAGGAGGGTAAGGTCATCGCCTATGGATCTCGCCAACTGAAGGAACACGAGAAGAAGTATGCTACTCACGACCTGGAGCTTGCAGCAGTCGTGTTCGCACTGAAGATGTGGCGGCACTACCTCTACGGAGAGAAGTTTGAAGTCCATTCAGATCATCGCAGTTTGCAGTACCTGTTCACTCAGCATGATCTCAACAACCGTCAGAGGCGTTGGATGGAATACATCAAGGATTACGACTTCCCTATCAAATACCATCCGGGTAAGGCGAATGTCGTAGCAGACGCCTTGAGCAGGAAGACCGCCCTAGTCAGTTTTCTAGCAACAGAGGGCGTGTGGACCGATGTCTTCAGTGACTTGGATGTCCAGTTTCAGCCGCTCAGCGACCGAGTTATGCTTGCCACCATGTCCTCATGGGAACCGGAGTTGCTAGGAGAGGTCAAGGACAGTCAACGCAGCGATCCTAAGCTTGTCAGAGTGATCGAGCAGATTGACCAGAGGCCAGAGTTCAGACTGATTGGTGGAGTACTCTACTACCAGGACAGGCTGTGTTTACCAGACGTCCGGGAACTGAAGGACCAGATCTTAGCAGATGCACACCACAGCAGATATTCGATTCACCCGGGCAGCACCAAGATGTACAGGAACCTGAGGAGCTACTACTGGTGGAACAACATGAAGAAGGAGATTGCAGGCTATGTGTCCAGATGTCTGACCTGTCAGCAGATCAAAGCCGAACACCAGAAGCCACCAGGGCTACTTCATCAGCTCGAGATACCTCAGTGGAAGTGGGAGCATATTACCATGGATTTTATTGCAGGACTTCCAGCTGCCAGGAGACGCAGTGATGGCATATGGGTGATCGTGGATAGACTGACTAAGTCAGCTCACTTCTTGCCAGTATCGATGAGAGTGGGACTCGACGTCCTTGCTAAGCTGTATGTGGATAAGATCGTCTCTTTGCACGGAGTTCCAGCTTCGATTGTTTCAGACAGAGATCCACGCTTCACTTCTCACTTTTGGGATAGTCTTCAGCGGGCTTTGGGTACTAAGTTGAGCTTCAGTACAGCCTACCACCCCCAGACAGACGGACAGACAGAGCGCACCAACCAGACCTTGGAGGATATGTTGCGAGCTTGTGTCCTAGACTACAAGGAGAACTGGGAGGATTCCTTGCCACTCTGTGAGTTTGCCTACAACAACAGTTACCACTCGAGCATCAAGATGGCACCGTTCGAAGCGTTGTACGGCAGGAAGTGCAAGACCCCAGTATGTTGGGAGGAAGTTGGTGTCAGGTGTAACGCCCCAATTCCGGATACCGAGAAAACCGTCAAAGTACCGAAATTGGCGCGCTACTTCCCAGAAAATCCGAGAACTTCCAAGATCGTAGGTCTGCAGTGAGGTCCAATTTAAAACTTTTTCATCAACATAGTAACAATGGTTAATTGCGGAAGCATGATAGTATAGCGGAAGCCATATCAGAGATAGCGGAAGCATAAGGTATCATCCATATATCAAATATAAATGGGCTGAAGTCCAGCCTAAATGTGACAATAGTATAAAACCAAAGTTAATTACAATAATACCCTCTCACTACAACAGACTCTCTAAAAAAAAATCCCAAAACAAAGATATCACTCAACCCCAGGTGTAGGCTCTCCAATCACCGGCTCGACCTCATGGTCGGCCTGTCCCCATCCGTAGTCGCCTGCTACGGGCACCTCAACGAGTGCGAACGCATCGCCCTCGAACTCGGGGTCAAGACCTAAGCACCAAGAGTGGGTCAGATCTAAAGATCTGGCAAGTCACAATATGCAGATAATATAGAATGTATGCATCAAATGAGTAGAGACATGTATAAAGTAAAGAGAGTAACAAGGTACATATGCTATGCAGTCGTGCAGAATAACAATGTAGAATCATAATAAGCATAACTGTAATAAACCTACACAATATGGCACATCCACATAAGCTGGTCACCGCGGGATATTATGCCGCGGCCCTCCCATACTGAACACAGTCGCGGTAGGGATCCTAAGCTAATGCTAGGGATTACTAACCCTGCAAAATATCATCAACATCATCCACAACGACCGGAACCGGCATCACACCGTCCGTCCCAACAGTGCTCATCATGATAGCCACACAACAAATCTCAATAGCTCCTACCAGTGATGATCAGTCCAACTGGCTGAGCTTAAATCAACTCAGTGAATGTTTATGCCGACTCGGAAACAATAAAGGTCTGTGTCTGTCTAGGCTTTACCTTGCGTGAACAAGGTCCTAACAAAAGTCCCTAAGAGGTCCAAGTACTCAATATAAACTGTGGATCATAGTCCAAGTCCAATTCCATCATTGGATCCATACGAAGGCCCACCAAATACATGGCCTGATCTATAACAGTCCATATGAGATACAAGTCCATATTCAATGACATATGATCCATTTACAACCTTAATGGGTCACAAGCTCATACAATCTAACCTCTCCATTCTAGGGTAATTCACATCCAACTTAGGCCATAAAAAGGTCCCGCCTAGCCACAGACACGGGTCAATGATCCACCCAATCAGATTACCGGGTCACCTCTAAGTATTCCTAGGTTTGGGTCCTCCATTTTCCATTTAATTAACAGGTATGAGCAAAAATAAGGACAATAGAGTGATAGTCATAGTATGAGGGAGATGAATCTCCAAGTACACGAATCATAGGGAGATAGCAACAGTCCAACCTAGGTAAATGGTCCACTTTTGGATACAGGTCCATCTCAGGTAATTCGATCTTTAAGTGAAACCGCAGATGCTAAGGAATATTGTGTTTGGTGCTTAGAAGTTATGTGCATCATTTGGTAACGTATAAAGGTCGAATCATCTAAGATTACATAACCTGGACTTTAATTAGTGGACCCCACGAGTCAAGGTTGAGCCGTACCATTGACTCGTGGCTGGCACAGTGATGGAAGTCTATTTGAATGGTCAATGGGCCCTACATATGATTGCAACAATAGAAATTAGAATCTGGGGATCGTCACTGTACACAGTGTGCTCAACCGACCTCCTGGCCTGGGCGGTCAGCTCGGCACACTGGGACCAGAGAAGGAAAAACACCCTACAGGCAAAGCCTGCTTGTCCAGGACTTCCTGTGAGTTCGGCTAACTCCCTGGCCTGGGTAGTTGGCCGTGCACACTAAAAATCCTGGCTGAAGGGAATGTCCCAGGTTCTAGTCTCCTTTGTTGAAATCCCGCCTTTTTTTGGAAATCCATCTCGGAGTTCGGCTAAGCAATGGAGCTCAATTGAATACTCAGTTCGGCCACCCAACTCAGCTCGGCAAAGGCCTAGCTCAGTTCGGCCACCCAACTAAGTTCAGAAAAATGCATTGAGTTCGGCTAGGCATTGAGGTTGGTCAAGCTCTTAGCTTGGTTAAGCACTGAGTTCGGCTAAGCTCGAAGTCCGGTCTGGCACAGAACCCGGTCTGGCGCTGAGCTCAGTAAACACTGAGTTCGGCCATAACACTGAGTTCGGCCGTAACACTGAACTCGGCTTTGAGCACTGAGCTCGGCCTAGACACTTAGCTCGGCTAAACGCGAATCTCATCCTAACCATTATGCTCGGCAGAACTCTGAGTTCTGCTAGTGTTGAATCCAGCCATCGCTGAGTTCGGCCAGTGCTGAGCTCGGCAGTTGCTGAGCTGCGCTAACGCTGAGCTCGGCAACCGCTGGGCTCTGCAAGTGCTGAGTTCGGCAGTTGCTGAGCTGCACTAATGCTGAGCTCGGCAACCGCTGGGCTCTGCAAGTGCTGAGCTCGGCCATCGCTGGACTCTGTCCATCTCTCCTATCAGTGTTGTGTTCTGTTACAGAACCCAGTTCTGCGACAGGACACAACTTCTCTTCATTAAGCACAGGAATGGTGGTCCACCTCTGATCAGAATCCAGATCAAGTAGCACCCTATGGTCGCACAGGCCCCCTCACATAGACGTAGGGTCCTGATCTACCAAAGGTGGTCCTGCTTCGATTCCGATCTCAATACTGCGAGATGGGTTCTTGTCATTCCATCTCCGGAAACTCATTCCCGTGACCCAATTCTTCTGGGATTCTCCATCGACCATTACAGAAGCAAAATAAATCATTCCTACATCATCCATCCATCATCAACCGGCCATTGATCATCCAAATGAGGTAATCCCATCCATCAATGGCCAAAGGAACCAAACAAACATGCTCAAGGATCGATCTAAACATATATATTACAAATTGGAATTCTACTGCAAATCAAAGGAAGGAAACATGCAATCTAGACTACCAGCACAGTGCACTTGCCTTGATCGATTGAAGGTAGAAGGAAAAGGGAGAAAACCACAGGGAAAAAGAGAAAGGGTCTCGACAGTAGCTCTTACGGTGCAGGCCGGTCTCGGCTGGTCTTCTGCCAGGGATTTCTGGGGCGAGGAAGAGAAAAAGAGAGATTGGAGGGGAAGATGAGGGTTCGTTGGAGAGAATTGGGGAAGGAGAAGAGAGAAGAGATTGAAACTTGAGAGAAAGGAAAAAGGAGATGAACAGTACTCGTTTGGGCAGGGGAGGGTTTTGTTTATATAGGTTGGGTTTTTGGGTTAGGGACAAAATTGCCCTTGGGGTTAGAATAGGATTAGGGTTAGGGTAGAGGGTATTTAGGTCTTTAGGTGATCTTCTAGAAGATTCTTTGGTGCAAACCCCCTATAGTAAATACAAAACTCTAGCTAGGGCCTCTAACAAACTAACTAACTCTAAGAATAACAAAAGACCCCCTATTGACTCTACTAATTACACTACTAGACTAACCCTAGGAAAATACATAACTACCCTCACTAAGTCCCATAATTAATATAATTAAAATACTTAGGCTAATATATAGCATTCAAATTCACATTAAGGGCCCACCAGGGGTGGGGTCTCACATTCCTCCCTCCTTTAAAACATTTGGTCCCCAAATGTAAAAACAAAGTAAGAACATACCTGCGGTAGAAGATGTGGATAATCTCTTGCCACCTGGTCTCGTAGCTCCCAAGTAGCCTCCTCCGGAGTGTGATGCTCCCACTGAACCTTCACAAAGTGAATAGTTCGATCCCGAAGTACTTTCTCCTTGGTGTCGATGACGGCGACTGGCTTGGCGATGTAGGACGCGTCGGGCTGGATGTCGAGCGGCTGGTGATGCAGAATGTGGGTAGGGTCCTCCACATACTTCCTCAACATCGAGACATGGAAGACGTCGTGCACACCCGATAGCTCTGCTGGCAACTGAAGTCTGTAAGCGACATCTCCGATCCTAGCCTTAATCTCGAAGGGTCCGACGTATCTCCGTGCTAACTTGCCCTTCTCGCCGAATCTGAGGGTGCCTCGAGCTGGGGAAACCTTCAGGAAGACACGGTCTCCCTTCTGGAACTCGAGTGGTCTGCGCCGATTGTCTGCATAGCTCTTCTGTCGACTGCGGCTAACCTTCAGGTTCTCCACTATCTGGTGGATCTTCTCACTGGTGTCGCCGACGATAGATGGTCCATGGAATCTCCTGACACCAACTTCCTCCCAACAGATTGAGGTCTTGCACTTCCTGCCGTACAATGCCTCGAACGGTGCCATCTTGATGCTCGAGTGGTAACTGTTGTTGTAGGCAAACTCACATAGTGGCAAAGAATCCTCCCAGTTCTCCTTGTAGTCTAGGACACAAGCTCGCAACATATCCTCCAAGGTCTGGTTGGTGCGCTCTGTCTGTCCGTCTGTCTGAGGATGATAGGCTGTGCTGAAGCTCAACTTGGTACCCAAAGCTCGCTGAAGACTATCCCAAAAGTGAGAAGTGAAGCGTGGATCTCGGTCTGAAACAATCGAAGCTGGAACTCCGTGCAAAGAGACGATCTTATCCACATACAGCTTAGCAAGGACGTCGAGTCCCGCTCTCATCGATACTGGCAAGAAGTGAGCTGACTTAGTCAGTCTATCCACGATCACCCATATGCCATCACTGCGTCTCCTGGTAGCTGGAAGTCCTGCAATAAAATCCATGGTGATATGCTCCCACTTCCACTGAGGTATCTCGAGCTGATGAAGTAGCCCTGGTGGCTTCTGGTGCTCGGCTTTGATCTGCTGACAGGTCAGACATCTGGACACATAGCCTGCAATCTCCTTCTTCATGTTGTTCCACCAGTAGTAGCTCCTCAGGTTCCTGTACATCTTGGTGCTGCCCGGGTGAATCGAATATCTGCTGTGGTGTGCATCTGCTAAGATCTGGTCCTTCAGTTCCTGGACGTCTGGTACACACAGCCTGTCCTGGTAGTAGAGTACTCCACCAATCAGTCTGAACTCTGGCCTCTGGTCAATCTGCTCGATCACTCTGACAAGCTTAGGATCGCTGCGTTGACTGTCCTTGACCTCTCCTAGCAACTCCGGTTCCCATGCGGACATGGTGGCAAGCATAACTCGGTCGCTGAGCGGCTGAAACTGGACATCCAAGTCACTGAAGACATCGGTCCACACGCCCTCTGTTGCTAGAAAACTGACTAGGGCGGTCTTCCTGCTCAAGGCGTCTGCTACGACATTCGCCTTAACCGGATGGTATTTGATAGGGAAGTCGTAATCCTTGATGTATTCCATCCAACGCCTCTGACGGTTGTTGAGATCATGCTGAGTGAACAGGTACTGCAAACTGCGATGATCTGAATGGACTTCAAACTTCTCTCCGTAGAGGTAGTGCCGCCACATCTTCAGTGCGAACACGACTGCTGCAAGCTCCAGGTTGTGAGTAGCATACTTCTTCTCGTGTTCCTTCAGTTGGCGAGATCCATAGGCGATGACCTTACCCTCCTGCATCAAAACACAACCAAGACCGGTCCCCGAAGCGTCGGTGAAGATAACGAAACCGCCTGTACCAGAAGGTAAAGATAAGATCGGTGCTGACGTCAGTCTCTCCTTCAGCTCTTGGAAACTGTCCTCGCATGCATCGGTCCATACGAACGGTACGTCCTTCCTCGTCAGCTTGGTCAAAGGGGCTGAAATCGAAGAGAAACTCTTGACAAATCTGCGGTAGTAGCCTGCTAAGCCAAGGAAACTCCGAACTTCTGTGACATTCTTCGGTCTCTCCCAGTTCACTACTGCCTCGATCTTTGCTGGATCCACTGCTAGGCCGTCTCTGGAGATGATATGTCCGAGGAAGACTACTTGCTCTAACCAGAACTCGCACTTGCTGAGCTTCGCGTACAGCTGGTTGTCACGTAGCAACTGTAGAGACGTCCTCAAATGCTGCTCGTGCTCCTCTCTGGACTTGGAGTAGACCAACACGTCGTCGATGAACACCACCGTAAAGCTGTCGAGGTACGGGGCGACGATCTTGTTCATCAGGGCCATGAACACTGCCGGCGCATTCGTCAACCCGAACGGCATCACAAGGAATTCATAGTGTCCGTAACGAGTACGAAACGCTGTCTTCTGCACATCATGCTCTCTGACTCGCAGCTGATGGTATCCCGATCTCAGGTCCACCTTCGAGAAGTACTGCGCTCCCTGAAGCTGGTCGAAAAGCTCGTCGATCCGGGGAAGAGGATACTTGTTCTTCACTGTTGCCTGGTTCAGCTGCCTGTAGTCGATGCACATCCTCATCGATCCATCCTTCTTCTTCACGAAGAGCACAGGTGCTCCCCAAGGTGACATGCTCGGTCTGATGAAGCCCTTGTCTATCAACTCTTGCAACTGGGTCTTCAACTCTCGCAGCTCTGCTGGAGCCATGCGATAAGGAGCTCTGGAAATCGGTGCGGTGCCTGGCACAAGCTCGATGGTGAAGTCGATCTCTCTGACTGGAGGCAATCCTGGGATCTCGTCGGGAAACACGTCTGGAAACTCGCAAACGACTGGGATCTCCTCGACTCCCTTGGACTTCTTGTCCTCTGAGATGAATGCGATGTAGCCCTCGCAACCTGATCTCACTAGCCTCTCTGCCTTCAGTGCTGAAATCAACCTAGTGCTGGGTGGTCTCCTCTCACCCACAAACTCGATCGTGGCATCTGAACCGTCGATGGCGAGTCTGACTATCTTCTCGAAGCAATCCATCACCGCTCGATATCTGGCCAACCAATCCATCCCCAAGATAACGTCGAAGTCATGCATGGGTAACACGATCAAATCTGCAAACATAATGTACTCCCCGATCTGCACTCGGCATCTGGGGTGGTAAGTCTGACACACTACCCTCTTGCCCACGGGCGTAGACACAACTAGCGTGTAAGGCAACTCCTCTCCTACCCCACCAAGAACTAAAGCAAAAGCAGAAGACACATAGGAATGTGTCGCACCAGGATCAAACAATACTCTAGCAATCTGATCACAAATAGAAAGAGTACCTTCGACGACATTCCCTGCAGCTTCGGCCTCCTCATGTGTGAGTGCGAATGCCTGACCTGCGGCCTGAGGTCTCTGCTGCTGTCCATAGGGTCTCTGGTGTTGTCCCCTCTGGTAGTGCTGTCCTCTGGGCTGCTGGGGTCCACGTGCCTGCTGTTGGGCACGGTACTGCTGCTGAGGTGGCTGGGGTGCCGGTGCAATCTGCTGAACGGGTGGAGCTGGAGCTGGTGCTCTCGGTGGTGCTGGAAGCTGAAGCATCGGGGCCTGAGGCTGTCCCCCTCTGAATGGGCAAAATCTGGAGATGTGTCCTGTCTCCCCACAGTCATAGCATACTCTGGGCCCACGCTGCTGCTGCTGCCGCTGATACTGATGCTGCCTGGCCTGGCCTGCTGGCCTCTGTCTCTGAAATGGCTGCTGCTGTATGGGCAAGGGCTGCGGTCTGACCAAGGCGGCTCTAACTCGCCTCTGCTGCTGACTGGCCTCTATCCGCTGCAGACGCTCCTCTGCCCAGTAAGCTCTCCTCAAAGCCTCCTTATATGTGGGCAGCTCGATGCAGGACATGCTCAACTGGATCTCATCCTCAGCCCATCGACGAACCGACGGATCCTTTCAGACTCAGGTGTGATCAGAGCCTCTGCAAAACGAGAAAGCTGGGTGAAGCGAACCTCATACTGGTAGACAGTCATGCTGCCTTGCACCATCGCCTGAAATTCCCGCAGCTTGCGGTCTCTGACGTGGGATGGTATGAACTTCCGAAGGAAGTCCGCCCTGAATGCAGTCCAAGCGATATCGTCTCCTATCGCCTCGAAATGACGCTGAATCGTCCTCCACCAGTCCTCCGCGACTCCCCGGAACATGTAAGCGGCTAACTGCACTCTCTGCTGACCGGTGCACTCGAAGACCTTGAAGATCTTCTCCATCCGCACGATCCATTCGTCGGCCACCAGTGGGTCATCGGCGCCAGTGAACTCAGGCGGTCCCCTTTTGAGGAACCTCTCGAATATGACGTTCGGGTCTGCCTCCCGAACGGATGCCGCTGCTGTGCCTGGGTGAGCCACTCTGTCCATGATGTCCAAGACTTGCGTCTGGAATTGGGCAAAATCCTCGGCCTGCTGCTGCTGCGCCGACGCCTGGGCCTCCTGGGAAATGAGGAAGGCCTGCAAGAACCTCTGGAAACGCTGCTCGAAGTCTGGCTGACTACCGGCTACTGGCATCATATGTGATGGAGAACCTTCTCTAGACATCTGTTAAGAGAAAGAAATTAGGTTAGTTTAAGTCCAACACTTAGGACTACACTGATTCTACCCGATCCATCGACCCCACCCCTGGTGGGCCCTCAATGTGAATTTGAATACTATATATTAGCCTAAATATTTTAGTTATACTAATTATGGGGCTTAGTGAGGGTAGTTATGTATTTTCCTAGGGTTAGACTAGTGGTGTAATTAGTAGAGTCAATAGGGTGTCTTTTGTTATTTTTAGAGTTAGGGAGTTTGTTAGAGGCCCTAGTTAGAAATTTGTATTTACTATAGGGGGTTTGCACCAAAGAATCTTCTAGAAGATCACCTAAAGACCCAGATACCCTCTACCCTAACCCTAATTCTATTCTAACCCCAAGGGCAATTTTGTCCCTAACCCAAAAACCCAACCTATATAAACAAAACCCTCCCCCGCCCAAACGAGTACTGTTCATCTCCTTTTTCCTTTCTCTCAAGTTTCAATCTCTTCTCTCTTCTCCTTCCCCAATTCTCTCCAACGAACCCTCATCTTCCCCTCCAATCTCTCTTTTTCTCTTCCTCGCCCCAGAAATCCCTGGCAGAAGACCAGCCGAGACCGGCCTGCACCGTAAGAGCTACTGTCGAGACCCTTTCTCTTTTTCCCTGTGGTTTTCTCCCTTTTCCTTCTACCTTCAATCGATCAAGGCAAGTGCACTGTGCTGGTAGTCTAGATTGCATGTTTCCTTCCTTTGATTTGCAGTAGAATTCCAATTTGTAATATATATGTTTAGATCGATCCTTGAGCATGTTTGTTTGGTTCCTTTGGCCATTGATGGATGGGATTATCTCATTTGGATGATCAATGGCCGGTTGATGATGGATGGATGATGTAGGAATGATTTATTTTGCTTTTGTAATGGTCGATGGAGAATCCCAGAAGAATTGGGTCACGGGAATGAGTTTCCGGAGATGGAATGACAAGAACCCATCTCGCAGTATTGAGATCGGAATCGAAGCAGGACCACCCTTGGTAGATCAGGACCCTACGTCTATGTGAGGGGGCCTGTGCGACCATAGGGTGCTACTTGATCTGGATTCTGATCAGAGGTGGACCACCATTCCTGTGCTTAATGAAGAGAAGTTGTGTCCTGTCGCAGAACTGGGTTCTGTAACAGAACACAACACTGATAGGAGAGATGGACAGAGTCCAGCGATGGCCGAGCTCAGCACTTGCAGAGCCCAGCGGTTGCCGAGCTCAGCATTAGTGCAGCTCAGCAACTGCCGAACTCAGCACTTGCAGAGCCCAGCGGTTGCCGAGCTCAG
Organism: Litsea cubeba; assembly: GCA_012931725.1. Lineage (NCBI taxonomy): Eukaryota > Viridiplantae > Streptophyta > Magnoliopsida > Laurales > Lauraceae > Litsea > Litsea cubeba. The sequence continues at coordinate 49,162,019 of CM022950.1, read as the reverse complement.
CGTTAGCGCAGCTCAGCAACTGCCGAGCTCAGCACTGGCCGAACTCAGTGATGGCTGGATTCAACACTAGCCGAACTCAGAGTTCTGCCGAGCATAATGGTTAGGATGAGATTCGCGTTTAGCCGAGCTAAGTGTCTAGGTCGAGCTCAGTGCTCAAAGCCGAGTTCAGTGTTACGGCCGAACTCAGTGTTCTACTGAGCTCAGCTCCAGACCGGGTTCTGTGCCAGACCGGACTTCGAGCTTAGCCGAACTCAGTGCTTAACCAAGCTAAGAGCTTGACCAACCTCAATGCCTAGCCGAACTCAATGCATTTTTCTGAACTTAGATGGGTGGCCGAACTGAGCTAGGCCTTTGCCGAGCTGAGTTGGGTGGCCGAACTGAGTAGTCAATTGAGCTCCATTGCTTAGCCGAACTCCGAGATGGATTTCCAAAAAAAAAAAGGCGGGATTTCAACAAAGGAGACTAGAACCTGGGACATTCCCTTCAGCCAGGATTCTTAGTGTGCACGGCCAACTACCCAGGCCAGGGAGTTAGCCGAACTCACAGGAAGTCCTGGACAAGCAGGCTTTGCCTGTAGGGTGTTTTTCCTTCTCTGGTCCCAGTGTGCCGAGCTAACCGCCCAGGCCAGGAGGTCGGTTGAGCACACTGTGTACAGTGACGATCCCCAGATTCTAATTTCTTTTGTTGCAATGGCCCATTGACCATTCAAATAGACTTCCATCACTGTGCCAGCCACGAGTCAATGGTACGGCTCAACCTTGACTCGTGGGGTCCACTAATTAAAGTCCAGGTTATGTAATCTAAGATGATTCGACCTTTATACGTTACCAAAATGATGCACATAACTTCTAAGCACCAAACACAATATTCCTTAGCATCATGTGGTTTCACTTAAAGATCGAATTACCTGAGATGGACCTGTATCCGAAAGTGGACCATTTACCTAGGTTGGACTGTTGCTATCTCCCTATGATTCGTGTACTTGGAGATTCATCTCCCTCATACTACGGTTATCACTCTATTGTCCTTATTATTGCTCGTACCTGTTAATTAAATGGAAAATGGATGACCTAAACCTAGGAATACTTAGAGGTGACCCGGTAATCTGATTGGGTGGATCATTGACCCGTGTCTGTGGCTAGGCGGGCCCTTTTTATGGCCTAAGTTGGATGTGAATTACCCTAGAATGGAGAGGTTAGATTGTATGGGCTTGTGACCCATTAAGGTTGTAAATGGATCATATGTCATTGAATATGGACTTGTATCTCATATGGACTGTTATAGATTAGGCCATGTATTTGGTGGGCCTTGGTATGGATCCAATGATGGAATTGGACTTGGACTATGATCCACAGTTTATATTGAGTACTTGGACCTCTTAGGGACTTTTGTTAGGACCTTGTTCACGCAAGGTAAAGCCTAGACAGACACAGACCTTTATTGTTTCCGAGTCGGCATAGACATTCACTGAGTTGATTTAAGCTCAGCCAGTTGGACTGATCATCACTGGTAGGAGCTATTGAGATTTGTTGTGTGGCTATCATGATGAGCACTGTTGGGACGGACGGTGTGATGCCGGTTCCGGTCGTTGTGGATGATGTTGATGATATTTTGCAGGGTTAGTAATCCCTAGCATTAGCTTAGGATCCCTACCGCGACTGTGTTCAGTATGGGAGGGCCGCGGCATAATATCCCGCGGTGACCAGCTTATGTGGATGTGCCATATTGTGTAGGTTTATTTCTGTTATGCTTATTATGATTCTACATTGTTATCTTGCACGACTGCATAGCATATGTACCTTTGTTACTCTCTTAACTTTATACATGTCTCTACTCATTTTGATGCATACATTCTATATTATCTGCATATTGTGACTTGCCAGATCTTTAGATCTGACCCACTCTTGGTGCTTAGGTCTTGACCCCGAGTTCGAGGGCGATGCGTTCGCACTCGTTGAGGTGCCCGTAGCAGACGACTACGGATGGGGACAGGCCGACCATGAGGTCGAGCCGGTGATTGGAGAGCCTACACCTGGGGTTGAGTGATATCTTTGTTTGGGATATTTTTTTGAGAGAGTCTGTTGTAGTGAGAGGGTATTATTGTAACTAACTTTGGTTTTATACTATTGTCACATTTAGGCTGGACTTCAGCCCATTTATATTTGATATATGGATGATACCTTATGCTTCCGCTATCTCTGATATGGCTTCCGCTATACTATCATGCTTCCGCAATTAACCATTGTTATTATGTTGATGAAAAAGTTTTAAATTGGACCTCACTGCGGACCTACGATCTTGGAAGTTCTCGGATTTTCCGGGAAGTAGCGCGCCAATTTCGGTACTTTGACGGTTTTCTCGGTATCCGGAATTGGGGCGTTACAATTCTTGCCAAGGATTTGTATAGCTAATGATTCCTTGCATTCCACATTTGGTTGTAAGTGTGGAAACACTGTGGATTTCATCAATCAATATTTGGTGTTGAACACCAAAATCCGTGGATAATAAACAACCCACCTATTCATTTCAATTTTATAGTCAATCTTTTCTAAAGTTATTTTAATAGTAATAACAGTATGTCTTTCTTCAGGGTACTATCTATACTCATAGGTCTTCTCATTTCTGATTTTTTTTTCAACTTATAAATTTTTAAGTGCTATAAAATGTGTTGTTTATCACTTACGTAGCTTAAAATATTTTCAAACCGGAATCCTGATATTAAATGTTAATAAATCTTGAGAATTATCATCTTATCTTTTCATTTTTACTTTGATCCCTTTATTTCTCCAAACATCCAATCTACCATAGCAATATGTGAGTTTGCGGGAGAGGTCGAGATGGTAGGAAGTGTGGGTGGGATTTTGGCTTTTATACCTACCCCTTTTGCACCTAGGATTTGCATATCCGATGGGGGGAGATCGGATCCCAAAATCATATCAAGGCGCAAAAAATCAGTGATGATTTGCGGCTGCCAAACTTGGATATAGCATACAATAGTGGAAAGAGAAAATCTTTTCACTGCAGATTTTGTTACCAAACGTGCCTTTAGTGTTTAAAACAGAAGGTAAGCATTTTCTTCGCATAGTAGGATTTGGCATTCCTACCTAAAGTGATAAGATTTCTGTTGTAGTAGTCAGACGAGGCCTAATGTTTTGTGAGAAGATCTATTATTAATATTTTATAGATATTTAAAAAAAAAATAGTCATGAAATCAATTGAAGTTGTTGGACCAATCCTAAGCCAAACCTGTCTCAAATTCAACTTTATCCAAGACCCATGAACCATTAGTGGGGGGATTTCTGTTGCCCAACCCATTGTCATCTCTATCACATTCAACAAGCAAAAGCACTTGGCTAGACTACATTTTAGTGACCAAGATGGTGCAACTTCGAGGCTTTTGATGGCCAAATCTCTTGAATGGCTTTTTTGTTCATCATACATGCTCACCAAAATGTCGATTCCTCTTTCAAAGCTCTACTATTTTTTAAATCAAAAGAGGAGAGATTATTTTCCCTTTGCTACATCATGTCACCAAATTATGACTTCTTTTTTGGTATCAACTAAGGAGGCTGGACACTTGAAAAGACCCAACTACTGGCATCAAAAAAAATGCCAAGAAGTTATCAAGCATAGGCACCATTGTTGCTTATGAGTAGATAGGCCCAATCCCAATATGCATTAGGTTGCTTATGGATAGAACGACTGAAACCCATTTAGATATCATACCTAATCTTAAATCTTTTTTAATGACCCATGAAAACTTCATATTATATGTCTTAATTCTTTACCAAAGCATATTTTTTGCTCATAAAAATTCAGATGTGGGTCCTGTGAAATGATCAAATGAAAAGGGTCATAAGAACCCATTCAAAGTTTCAAGGTCATTGGAGATCAGTGGGACCCAAAAATCCCACACTGACCTCCCATGTCCGATAAGAGCCTATCTGTCGGACATAGGCTTACAATCAGTGTTTTTGTCGCGCTTTTTCAAATTGCAACTTCTCAAAACTACTTGAAACCGCCGCAACTTCCCTCCAAGTCTATAAAGAGACCCTTAGGCGACCATTCAACTCTCCGACCACCCCTACAAAGCTCTTCAAACTTTGAATTCTCAAGGCAAACCTCTTCCAGCCTCACACACCTCTTTAAGAAGGTGACACTTTGCTTAGCCTCTAATATTCGGTCTTCAACCTCTAGAAGTGTTACTGTAGAGGAAGAGATTGAGTACTTATGGCTTTACCAACCCCTACCAACCCAAATCCATGATTGTACAAGTTGTCTTCTTTGATTTTCTCACTCAAAGGAGTATGGGTGTCCGTGCATTCAGGGATCTATTCTGCATGGCCCTTTTGGCTTCATTTTGGTCCTCCATACACATGGATCCAAAATGACACAACCTTGACACCCGTTCGCACAAAAACCAGTAACTCTCTTAAATTTTACAAACGTAGTCCTTATGAATGAGTGATGATTTTCAAAGATTATTGTCAATCAAGACTAAATCTCATTCATCAAACTACTTGGTCAAACCATCTCAAATCAGTGGCAAAGGCGTATCAATACCTTGGAAACCAAATTTGGAAGAAAGCAGAAGAAGAAACTTCAACAAGCAGAGAGTCATTTCCGAGAGAATCAAAGTTGCGGGCATGGGATCACAGAATCTATTTTTTCAGTGATTTTCAAGTTATATGTTTAGTTTTTGAATTTATGTTCAATTTGAACCATGTAAGGCTAGATGGAGGGGTTGTAAAATGAATTTTTAAACAACCTGCATCCACATGGCCTGGAGAACGAACCCATGTAATATAAATTTGAGGAATGAATATGAGTTTTTTATATTTTTTGAGTTAAAATCTTGTGAATCACACAATTCAGTTTTTCACAATTTTCTTCCACCAGTTGGTTGATAAGATCGAACCACCATATCAAAAAATTAGGTGTAAAGTTTTTAAGGTGAGCTTTTGGAAAACCTGATCCTGTGGTGGAGCCCACGAAACCATTGGTGTATGGTTGGTTTGGGAGTGGATGTAGGTCAAGGACCGACCACTATAAATGATTGTGTGCCTCTTATCTGTTTATGCTCTACCGTCTTACATTTATACATTGAGGTATATGTGTTAGAGAGGCATATGTTTAATGTTTTGGCATACAACACACGTGCTAGAATACTTTGAACAAATTAACATATCGTTGAGTTGTCAGCACATATCACTTGTGGTGCACTTCACAATTAATCAGTTAATTGCCTTATTACATTGCTATATATTGTTGTGCAATTTAAGTAAACATGTGGTTGTGATTAATTGCATTGGTCTAGCTTGCACTTTCAATATGTTGTGTTCAAATTGCTCTGTTAGACCCATTACCCATACAGGTCTTGGCCTTACCTCTCTTGCTTCTTGGGCTTATTTTGATGGAAATAGAAAATGAGTTAAGGTTATTTAAAAATAAGATGATTGGGTTTTCTTCGAGGGAAACCTAGCAACCAAGATATGATTTTTGTATAGTCCTTCTAATGTCCCTTGTTAGATTCTCATACAACTATCCTATAACAACATCATGCAATTATAAATCAAAAAGTCTACTTGGACATACTTTTTGGCATGAATCTTGGACAAACCCCTATGTTATCCCTTGAATTTCAGTGACATTCAAGGGGTAGCATAGGGGTTTGTCCAAGATTCATGCCAAAAAGTATGTCCAGGTAGCATTACTCATTATAAATATTTTATTACAACATTAACTTCCTACCGCATCAGTTACTTAATTACCACTACCTCTTCAAATGAAAAACAAACATACTAGAAACTAGCAACACTCGTAGCAATAGACTTAAAGCCTACCTCAACCAAGCTATAACAGACAACCCATAACCCATGTACACCCTCTTCCCAATAACAATCCTAGATTCATTCAAAGAGTCTCTATGTTTCATGCATATGTGGATTATACAACCAAAAACGCACCACCCCCCCCCCCCCCCCCCCCTCTGTCTTTGTCCTTATGGACTATGTTGGGAAATTGATAAGTCCATAAAATTGCATATCATTTTCATCATTTCATATAAAATTTGAACTTATTTAATTAGGATAAAAGGCATCTGATTATATAAAATCACGCACCATCGTTTTCAAAGTGCTTTTGATGAGAAAATCGGTTTAAATTCACGAAATTGAATATTATTTTATGAAATTATTTTTTTAGATTATCGAATTATCCTCTTGAATAACTTTATTTTTACATGTAAAGTTGTAGGAGAAAATTGTGAAGGATTTTAATACAATTCACAATGATCATATACGAAAAATATGGGAAAGAATCATTTATACAAAAACTGTGATTTTTATTTATTTCCCAAATTTAAATTACATGGGTTCAAACTCTAGCATTGTGGATGCAAATTGTTTACATAATATATTTCACAACTCCTCCATCTGGCCTTAGATGATCTCAATCTAAACAAAAATACAAAATATAACAATAAAATACAAAGAGAACTGCAAATAACTGCTTCTGGAAGCCCATGTCCCATCGATCAAATTTGGTCGAACATGGCTTCTTGTGCATTCATTTTTGCTTGCTTTTCTGTCCAATTTTCCTTGAACTGGCTTCCAAGGTGTCTGTATTCCTCTACCACTGAATTGAGAGGGTTTTATCAAATGAATTAATGGGTTGAGTTTAGTTTTGACTTTCAATTATCTTTGCAATTCATCACTTGTTCATCCAGAGCTATGTTTTGTATAACCCAAGGAAGTTGTTGGCTTTTGTACCAACAAATGTCCAGAGTTGTGTCATTTTGGGGCCATATTTATGGTAAACCAGAATGAAGCCTAGGTGGACATACACAACATCACTTTGAAGTCAAGGACGTCCCTACTCTTTTAAGTAAGAAAATCAAAGATGAGACTGAAAAGTCATGGATTTTGGTTGGAAAGGACTGGTAAAGGCCACAAATTCTTGGTTTCTTCTTTTACAAAGGGACACTCCAGAAGTTGAAGACCCAGTCTGCAAAGGTTTAGGAAGAGTTTCTAGAGAGTTTTAGGCAGAGTTTCACCTTCTTGAGCATGATCGTGAGAAGTTTGGGACTAAAAGAGGTTTCTTGAGAATTCTTTAAGTTTGTGAGAATGCCTTAGTGCTCCAGTGGGTTGCTAGAAGTTGTTGTATGCTTGAATGATCGCCCGAGGGGGTATGTATAGGCTTATGGTGCAATTGGAGCAGTTTCAAGAGGTTTGAATTTAAGAAATAGGAGAAATAACTAACTGCATGCCCATGTCCGGCCATACAATGAGTTTACTGGACATTAGGCAACGATTCACGTTTTTTTACTTGAATTCAAGGCCAAAGGATCTTCAACTCTGTTGAAGCTTTGGGAAATTATCTTAAAACTTGTTTTTGAGCTTTGTGAAGGATTTTTTCATCCTTTGACTTCTGGAATTTGGTCCAATGCGGGGATTTAGTCCCATGTCCGGACACTCTCTCCATTAGACTATTTTCAATTGTTTTTGTGCTTGAATTTGAGTCTAAATGACCTTTAGATTTTTGGGAATTATAAGGCATATTTCTATGGCTTGTGGATGAGCTTCTGGAGAGGTTTCATCACTTCTTGGCCTTTGAAAGTCGACTGAATGCTGACTTCAAGCCTCGTGTCTGGTTAAATTTGGCTTGGACTGTCTTAACCCCTTTTTGTTTGATTTTTCATTCAAATGGACCTGGATTGCTTTGAAATCTTGCAAAACTATATTTCTTGGCTTGGGAAGAGAATTCATCTTGTATTGATCTCCAAGATCCGGTCAATTGTTGAGTGAGGGGTCCAGCCAGTCAGGTATGGACCGTCTTAGCTTGTTTTTTGACTGAATTTCCATTCATATGATCTTAGATTGCGATGAAAATTTAGATAACACTTTGGACATTTATTTTATTTACTTTGGATGATGATTCACCTTGCTTTAGTCTCCGGAACTTTGTAGAATGTTGACTGTGGGGTCCATGTCTGCCCACTTGTGAATCTACCGGACATGGGACCTATTCCCAGGATTTTGGCATCCTTTTGTGATTTTAAAGGTCCTAATTCTTTTTGTATCCTTTCTTTGACTATGGAAAGCATCCTTTGACCTTTGTCTTAAAGGAATTGGAATGTAAGCCTTATTATTTTGTTCCATGCTTGTTTTTATGGTCTTTTGTTCTATTTGTAATATTTGTGATTTTTTATGTGCCAACAAGTGCCAACCACCCCCCCCCCCCCACGGTACAATGATGGAAAAGGGTACTGAGGAATCATTGTGCCTCGAAATAACCAATTTGTGGGAAAGGTGTTTTTGAAAAAGAAAGATTTTGCCAAGGTAGCTGATAGGCTTAGACTTGAATCTTGAGAGATTAGCCAAAAACCAAGTTTTGGTGTTGAACACCAAAATCCGTGGATAATAAACAACCCACTTATTCATTTCAATTTTATAGTCAATCTTTTCTAAAGTTATTTTAATAGTAATAACAGTATGTCTTTCTTCAGGGTACTGTCTATACTCATAGGTCTTCTCATTTCTGATTTTTTTTTCAACTTATAAATTTTTAAGTGCTTTAAAATGTGTTGTTTATCACTTACTTAGCTTAAAATATTTTCAAACCGGAATCCTGATATTAAATGTTAATAAATCTTGAGAATTATCATCTTATCTTTTCATTTTTACTTTGATCCCTTTATTTCTCCAAACATCCAATCTACCATAGCAATATGTGAGTTTGCGGGAGAGGTCGAGACAGTAGGAAGTGTGGGTGGGATTTTGGCTTTTATACCTACCCCTTTTGCACGCAGGATTTGCATATCTGATGGGGGGAGATCGGATCTCAAAATCGTATCAATCGCAGATTCTGGGCGCAAAAAATCAGTGATGATTTGCGGCTGCCAAACTTGGATATAGCATACAATAGTGGAAAGAGAAAATCTTTTCACTGCAGGTTTTGTTACCAAACGTGCCCTTCTATATTACTAAAGGGATGTATACACTTCATGAGAATTCATGGAGGAGGACACCTGGCATGTCTTGGAGAGGGACACGTGGCAGCAACCAGCCTAGAATGGTGCTCTGCTAGAAAATAGAAATTGCTTGATTAGAATTTGAATTATCTTAAACTCTCTCAATGAGATCCCTATTACCAATATTAATTATCCTAAAATCTCTCAATGAGATCCCTATTACCAACCAAAATAGAAATTGCTTGATTAGAATTTGAATTATCTTAAACTCTCTCAATGAGATCCCTATTACCAATAATAATTATCCTAAAATCTCTCAATAAGATCCCTATTACCAACCATAATTATCCTAAAACCTCTCCATAATTATCCTAAACTCTCTCAATGATATCCCTATTACCAACCATAATTATCCTAAAAGTGAAAGTTTATGAAAAATTTCCGTCCAGCTTCCTTTTTAAACAAATGTTTCATAAAGTGGTGTACGTTTATAATTGGACTGAATTGATTTGATTTGATTTGATTTTAACTGATAAAACTTAATTTATGACATAACCACACCATTGATGGACATTGATCACTGTCCAATTCCAAGTTTGCTTTCTCCATAAAATCCAGCTACCTTCTAGGTACGACCCTTCAAACACATAGATTTATCACAAGTGGGACCCAGTGCTCCACCTTTCAAGATCTTAAATATAAATAGCAAAACAAGTTGAGTTCCTTCCATCTCATCTTAGATGCTAGATTCTAATTATCTGCACAAGTCCTAAACTCTCTCAATGAGATCCCTATTACCAACCATAATTATCTTAAAACCTCTCCATAAAATCTCTATATCTATTACACACTCAAAAGACCTAAAATCTCTCCATGAAGAATCATCTTCCACTCAAAAGCCTAAAATCTCTCCATGAGATCCCTAAATAAGCCAACACACCAGATGTGCTACATTTCTAAGTGATGGTGCCTTCTCACACACGTCTATGGGGCCCATTTCTACTTAAATGTATTTCATTCAAGTGGGGCTAATCAATGGATAATGGGGCTCATTTCTAATTAAATGTATTTCATTCAAGTGGGGGTCATCAATGAATAATAGGAAAGTTAAGGCCCACACCAGATGGGCTCATTTCTAATTAAATGTATTCACAAAAGATACTCATTGCACACCTTCAAAAATCAATTTTTCTCACTAACGTCTATGAGTAAATTAAGGTCTATGATCATTTCATAATTTGATCTTTATCAATCAATTCATAGGTCCCGGCCCGCATCATTTGATTTTATGGACGGTTAGAATAAATATGGTTGACCCCATTCGTCTGGGTCCCACTTAAAAATATTTGGTCAATTCGATAGGTTTACGATCATTTGATCTTTCTTAATCAATTCATGGGTCCCATCCCGCATAATACGGTTTTATGGACGGTTAGAATAGAGATGGTGGACCCCATTCATCTGGGGGGTTCCACTTAAATAGGTTAGGTTTGGTCAATTTGTGAGGTCTATGATCATTTGATCTTTATCAAGCAATTCATGGGTCCCAGCCCATATTATATGGTTTTATGGACGGTTAGAATATAGTTGGTGGATCCTTCTCACACACATCTATGGGGCCCATTTCTACTTAAATGTCTTTCATTCAAGTGGGGCTAATCAATGAATAATGGGACTCATTTCTAATTAAATGTATTTCATTCAAGTGGGGCTCATCAATGAATAATGGGAAAGTTAAGGCCCACACCAGATGGGCTCATTTCTAATTAAATGTATTCACAAAAGATACTCATTGCCCACCTTCAAAAATCAATTTTTCTCACAAACGGCTATGAGTAAATTAAGGTCTATGGTCATTTGATCATTTGATCTTTATCAATCAATTAATAGGTCTAATCAATAAATAATGGGGCTCATTTCTAATTAAATGTATTTCATTCAAGTGGGGCTCATCAATGAATAATGGGAAAGTTAAGGCCCACACCAGATGGGCTCATTTCTAATTAAATGTATTCACAAAAGATACTCATTGCCCACCTTCAAAAATCAATTTTTCTCACTAACGTCTATGAGTAAATTAAGGTCTATGATCATTTGATCATTTGATCTTTATCAATCAATTCATAGGTCCCGGCCAGCATCATTTGATTTTATGGACGGTTAGAATAAAGATGGTTGACCCCATTCATCTGGGTCCCACTTAAGAATATTTGGTCAATTCGATAGGTTTACGATCATTTGATCCTTTGATATTTCTTAATCAATTCATGGGTCCCATCCCGCATAATACGGTTTTATGGACGATTAGAATAGAGATGGTGGACCCCATTCATCTGGGGGGTTCCACTTAAATAGGTTAGGTTTGGTCAATTTGTGATGTCTATGATCATTTGATATTTATCAAGCAATTCATAGGTCCCAGCCCGTATCATATGGTTTTATGGACGGTTAGAATATAGTTGGTGGACCCCATTCATCTTGGGGGCTCCACTTAAATAGGTTAGGTTTAGTCAATTTGTGATGTCTATGATCATTTGATCTTTTTCATTCAATTAATGGGTCCCAGCCCGCATCATATGGTTTTATGGACGGTTAGAATATAGATGGTGGACCCTATTCATCTTGGTCCCACTTAAATAGGTTTGGTTTGGTCAATTTGTGAGGTCTATGATCATTTGATCATTGATCTTATCAATCAATTCATGGGTCCCAGCCCGCATCATATGATTTTATGAACGGTTAGAATGGAGATGGTGGACCTCATTCATCTGGGTCAGTGGGTCCCACTTAAAAATATTAGGTCAATTTGTTAGTTCTATGATCATTTGATCTTTTTTAATCAATTAATGCCTCAACTAAAGAATAAAACATTTGGAAAAAAACATAAAAATCAAATTAGCAATAAAAATAAGGACTCACAAGTTTACTAATTAATAAATTTATTAAAAATAATTCATATCAGTCTGTGCATTGGTGGTTCCGTGGCTCGTGCATAGCACGGGGTTTTGCTAGTAGTGTTTAAAACAGAAGGTAAGCATTTTCTTCGCATAGTAGGATTTGGCATTCCTACCTAAAGTGATAAGATTTCTGCTGTAGTAGTCAGACGAGGCCTAATGTTTTGTGAGAAGATCTATTATTAATATTTTATAGATATTTAAAAAAAATTAGTCATGAAATCAGTTGAAGTTGTTGGAGCAATCCTAAGTCAAACTTGTCTCAAATTCAACTTTATCCAAGACCCATGAACCATTAGTGGGGGGATTTCTATTGCCCAACCCATTGTCATCTCTATCACATTCAACAAGCAAAAGCACTTGGCGAGACTACATTTTAGTGACCAAGATGGTGCAACTTCGAGGCTTTTGATGGCCAAATCTCTTGAATGGCCTTTTTTTTCTTCATACATGCTCACCAAAATGTCGATTCCTCTTTCAAAGCTCTTCTATTTTTTAAATCAAAAGAGGAGAGATTATTTTCCCTTTGCTACATCATGTCACCAAATTATGACTTCTTTTTTTATATCAGCTAAGGAGGCTGGACACTTGAGAGACCCAACTACTGGCATCAAAAAATGCCAAGAAGTTATCAAGCATAGGCTCCATTGTTGCTTATGAGTAGATAGGCCCAAACCCAATATGCATTAGGTTGCTTATGGATAGAACGACTGAAACCCATTTAGATGTCATACCTAATCTTAAATCTTTTTTAATGACCCATGAAAACTTCATATTATATGTCTTAATTCTTTACCAAAGCATATTTTTTGCTCATAAAAAATCAGATGTGGGTCCTGTGAAATCTATATAATATGGGAGGACAGTTTTTGAATCCTTAGACATTTTGGACCCTTGGATTTATGTACATAAATCCAAGGGCTGAGATTTGTCCAACATGCTCTACCAACAGTTATTAAACGTACCCTAAAATGCAAACCACTTTCCTCTCCTCTCTCCTGTAAAACCGTAGATAGGTTCACGTGTAGCCGATCTTCTACATCTATTCATCCTCTAGTCAATCTCGATACGATCCAGTTTCGTCTCTCCATTTCTTTTGAACTGTTTTCGGGTTTGGCGATGACGGGGACTGCTTCTGGTGCACGGTACGTCTCAGCAACTCAGACTCGAGTTCTCCTTCTTTCTTCTTTCTTTCTGGGATGGGGCTTTAGTAAGGAAGATGGTTTTTTTATTTTTAAGTTTTTTTTCTGATCTGGAATGGGTTCTGGGTTAGTGGTTCGGCAGAGAAAGGTGTTTGGGAAGACTGATAAATAGGATTGGAGTTGCCGTGGTTGACTAGATTAGGCAGGGGCTGGCCGAGAGGGAAAGTGGGTGGGTGGGGGGGGGGGTCTAGCAGTGTATGAGTTTGGGTTGTTGGTAGGAAGGGTTCTGCAATTTGCGTACGGTAACGGGTTTTGAACGGACAGGATGAATGGATGGTGGGGTAAGGTAACAAGACAAAAGGCAAGCATCAAAGAAACAATTTCGTAAGTTGAACTCTAAGTGGTTTTTTTGTTTATTCTAAAATAATGCATCTATTTGCGCAGGTAATGCTATGGAATTGAAACTCTGATTATGTTGATTTATTTACCTAATATACGAAGTTCATGAATTACTTTTCATAAGCAAACATTTCAATATTACTTTTTTCAATTTTGTATATACCATCCCAAGTACTTGATTAAATGTATCAACCATCCGAGTACCTTTCGGATTTTGAAATTTCTTAATTTTGTATATACCATCAGATGTGAGTAAATTTCTTAATTTCTTAATCCGAGTACCTTTCGGATTTTCACATGTGTGATTTTCGTTGCCAAACATGCCCTGTTTTCATTTACTTTTCTTTTTTTGGAAAGAGCTCTGTCTCAGCATGTTAATAATGTTACTAATCCAACATACCTTTAGACATCAGACTATGATTTTTATAGAATGTATTTTTTTTAATTAATGATGTTTTAAATTTTATATTATGGTACATTTGAAAACCAAAACCAGAGAAGATAAACGAAGAAGAAGAAGCACACTAAAAGGAAACAGAAGCACAGTAAAAGCTCTAAAATAAGTTAGGCATGTCAAACGGGCCGTGCCGTGCCGGCACGGCCCGCTAAAATCTTGGCCCGCCCGTGCCGTGGGCCGGGCCGGCACGGCCCGCCCCAGCTAACGGGCCGGCACGCACGGCCCGCCAGGGGAAAACCCCTGGCACGGCACGGCCCACTGGCACGGCCCACAGTGGGGCGGGCTGGAGCGGGCCGTGCCGGGCCGGCCCGCGGGCCAGGCGTGCCTTTTTTTTTTTTTTTTTTTTTTTTTTTTTTTTTTTTTTTTTCTAATAGAGTTATAGGCGGGTTGGGTTGGCCCGACCTGCGTAATTTGTATAGTTTATTAAAAATAAATGTGTTTGGGTGAACTCGATCTCACAACCTAATGGTTGTGAAAGATAAACACAACCACTAGGCTACCTTACTTTTATATGCTAATATTTATTCAAACAATATTAAAACTAGTTAGATGAGGATGTGAGTCCTTATAACCTTTATTTTAAAAGGTTCTGTGAGTCCTTATAACATTTATTTTATATAGTGCTTGGTTGTCCGCGGTTTAGACAAAAAGACCCGTGATTTTTTCCAATACAATTTTTACATAAAAAATCGTTTGTCTCGCTATTGTGGTTGATTGCGTTCTACTTACATTAACTATTTAGAGGATGGAAAGAAGTAAGAATCTTGCATAGTCCACTGCCTAATGTCATGCATGCAGCTGAAAATGGGCTTTATGAAAAGTCTCAAAACTTAATAGTCTAATAACTCAATTATAACTAAAAAGATTTTTGGTCGTATATTAGATAACTTCAAATATTCAGTCATGTCATGTTGTAACCAGCCAATGAGTATTAGACCCTTGAGAGACCTTAAGTCATATGGGTAAAAGAAACATAATTCTATAGGAGAAATATAGCATCCAATCCTGAACAATTAGATGAGAAATGAAAAATACCTAACCCAACTGGATAACTCTTTATTCTCAAATGCGATGAGGCAATGAAGACATTGGCTTTGGCTTGTTAGTGCTTAATAATTATAATTAAATTATTGAAGCCAAGGGGGCAAATTTAGTGAAGGTAAGTGTGTCACACCAAAACATTCCCCTTATTACTTCTCCCCAAAAACACATTGCCCCTCATTATTAGTGTGACTAATTTACACTAAAGTCCTACCTTACCAAGTTATGTAAGTGTTTTTTTTATTAGAAAATGCCTAGGGTTGTTAGTGGGCTGGGAATTAGATTTTATAAATTAAAAAAAAATATAAAAAAATAATTTTTTTGGCGGGCCAGGCGGGCCGTGCCTAGCGGGCCGTGCCAGGCGGGCCTGGCGGGCCGATCCTGGCAGGGCCTGGCGGGCCACAGGGGCTGGCCCACTAGGCTGGCGGGCCTGGCGGGCCGTGCCTAACGGGCCAGCGGGCCTGCGCAGCTCGGCCCAGCACGGCCCGCGTCATGGGCCGTGCCCAGTGGGCCGTGCCGTTGACCGGGCCGTGCGTGCCACGGCCCGTTGACTAGCGGCCGGGCCGTGCCGGGCCGGGCCGGCACGGCCCACTTGACTCTCTAAAATAAGTCAATTTTTAAAGTACCAAATCTCACTGGGAATCATCTGAAATGAATTCAAATGACTCCGAGCTAGAAGAGAAATTCGAACACAATTTGACCCGTTTTCTAATGAAACTGAAATCATCGAAAAATTCCATCATTGAAAAAATTTCATAAAATCAGAATTACAAATAAGTACTTTTTTTTATAGAAAATACCCTTTTTTAATAAAATGGCATTTCAAATCAATATGGCTCCAAAACAACACAATTCCATAAATTCATTGATACCAATAATTTCATATTATCTTATCATATAAATAATCCAACACATTAATCAACACTAATTAATAATTAATCATGCCTAATAAGATTAATCCCAGAGAGAGAGGAAGTGGGCATACAGAAATCTATCAAAGAATGAGAGCAATAATTATAAAGTAAGTTCATTAAAAGATGAAAGGATAGTAACAAAGGAACTGGCTATTGAACCCACAATCATATAACTTATGTTGCAATCAATTCATGTTTATGTTTAAATATACATATAAATATTTTTATTTTTAATATACGTGGTGCACTGTGCCTTCAGGCACGGGCAATGAAAAGGGTCATAAGAACCCATTCAAAGTTTCAAGGTCATTGGAGATCAGTGGGACCCAAAAATCCCACACTGACCTCCCATGTCCGATAAGAGCCTATCTGTCGGACACAGGCTTACAATCAGTGTTTTTGTCGCGCTTTTTCAAATTGCAACTTCTCAAAACTACTTGAAACCGCCGCAACTTCCCTCCAAGTCTATAAAGAGACCCTTAGGCGACCATTCAACTCTCCGACCACCCCTACAAAGCTCTTCAAACTTTGAATTCTCAAGGCAAACCTCTTCCAGCCTCACACACCTCTTTAAGAAGGTGACACTTTGCTTAGCCTCTAATATTCGGTCTTCAACCTCTAGAAGTGTTACTGCAGAGGAAGAGATTGAGTACTTATGGCTTTACCAACCCCTACCAACCCAAATCCATGATTGTACAAGTTGTCTTCTTTGATTTTCTCACTCAAAGGAGTATGGGTGTCCGTGCATTCAGGGATCTATTCTGCATGGCCCTTTTGGCTTCATTTTGGTCCTCCATACACATGGATCCAAAATGACACAACCTTGACACCCGTTCGCACAAAAACCAGTAACTCTCTTAAATTTTACAAACGTAGTCCTTATGAATGAGTGATGATTTTCAAAGATTATTGTCAATCAAGACTAAATCTCATTCATCAAACTACTTGGTCAAACCATCTCAAATCAGTGGCAAAGGCGTATCAATACCTTGGAAACCAAATTTGGAAGAAAGCAGAAGAAGAAACTTCAACAAGCAGAGAGTCATTTCCGAGAGAATCAAAGTTGCGGGCATGGGATCACAGAATCTATTTTTTCAGTGATTTTCAAGTTATATGTTTAGTTTTTGTATTTATGTTCAATTTGAACCATGTAAGGCTAGATGGAGGGGTTGTAAAATGAATTTTTAAACAACCTGCATCCACATGGCCTGGAGAACGAACCCATGTAATATAAATTTGAGGAATGAATACGAGTTTTTTATATTTTTTGTGTTAAAATCTTGTGAATCACACACTTCAGTTTTTCACAATTTTCTTCCACCAGTTGGTTGATAAGATCGAACCACCATATCAGAAAATTAGGTGTAAAGTTTTTGAGGTGAGCCTTTGGAAAACCTGATCCTGTGGTGGAGCCCACGAAACCATTGGTGTATGGTTGGTTTGGGAGTGGATGTAGGTCAAGGACTGACCACTATAAATGATTGTGTGCCTCTTATCTATTTATGCTCTACCGTCTTACATTTATTATACATTGAGGTATATGTGTTAGAGAGGCATATGTTTAATGTTTTGGCATACAACACACGTGCTAGAATACTTTGAACAAATTAACATATCGTTGAGGTTGTCAGCACATATCACTTGTGGTGCACTTCACAATTAATCAGTTAATTGCCTTATTACATTGCTATATATTGTTGTGCAATTTAAGTAAACATGTGGTTGTGATTAATTGCATTGGTCTAGCTTGCACTTTCAATATGTTGCGTTCAAATTGCTCGGTTAGACCCATTACCCATACAGGTCTTGGCCTTACCTCTCTTGCTTCTTGGGCTTATTTTGATGGAAATAGAAAATGAGTTAAGTTTATTTAAAAATAAGATGATTGGGTTTTCTTCGAGGGAAACCTAGCAACCAAGATATGATTTTTGTATAGTCCTTCTAATGTCCCTTATTAGATTCTCATACAACTATCCTATAACAACATCATGCAATTTTAAATATTTTATTACAACATTGACTTCCTACCGCATCAGTAACTTTATTACCACTAC
The DNA here is from genome assembly GCA_012931725.1 of Litsea cubeba. NCBI lineage: Eukaryota > Viridiplantae > Streptophyta > Magnoliopsida > Laurales > Lauraceae > Litsea > Litsea cubeba. The sequence continues at coordinate 49,144,087 of CM022950.1, read as the reverse complement.
CTCTTCAAATGAAAACAAACATACTAAAAACTAGCAACACTCGTAGCAATAGACTTAAAGCCGACCTCAACCAAACTATAACAAACACCCACAACCCATGTACACCCTCTTCCCAATAACAATCCTAGATTCATTCAAAGAGTCTCTATGTTTCATGCATATGTGGATTATACCACAACACCAACCCCCCCACCCCGTCCGTCTTTGTCCTTATGCACTATGTTCTTTGTCCTTATGGACTATGTTGGGAAATTGATAAGTCCATAAAATTGCATATCATTTTCATCATTTCATATAAAATTTGAACTTATTTAATTAGGATAAAAGGCATCTGATTATATAAAATCACGCACCATCGTTTTCAAAGTGCTTTTGATGAGAAAATCGGTTTAAATTCACGAAATTGAATATTATTTTATGAAATTATTTTTTTAGATTATCGAATTATCCTCTTGAATAACTTTATTTTTACATGTAAAGTTGTAGGAGAAAATTGTGAAGGATTTTAATACAATTCACAATGATCATATACGAAAAATATGGGAAAGATTCATTTATACAAAAACAGTGATTTTTATTTATTTCCCAAATTTAAATTACATGGGTTCAAACTCTAGCATTGTGGATGCAAATTGTTTACATAATATATTTCACAACTCCTCCATCTGGCCTTAGATGATCTCAATCTAAACAAAAATACAAAATATAACAATAAAATACAAAGAGAACTGCAAATAACTGCTTCTGGAAGCCCATGTCCCATCGATCAAATTTGGTCGGACATGGCTTCTTGTGCATTCATTTTTGCTTGCTTTTCTGTCCAATTTTCCTTGAACTGGCTTCCAAGGTGTCTGTATTCCTCTACCACTGAATTGAGAGGGTTTTATCAAATGAATTAATGGGTTGAGTTTAGTTTTGACTTTCAATTATCTTTGCAATTCATCACTTGTTCATCCAGAGCTATGTTTTGTATAACCCAAGGAAGTTGTTGGCTTTTGTACCAACAAATGTCCAGAGTTGTGTCATTTTGGGGCCATATTTGTGGTAAACCAGAATGAAGCCTAAGTGGACATACACAACATCACTTTGAAGTCAAGGACGTCCCTGCTCTTTTAAGTAAGAAAATCAAAGATGAGACTGACAAGTCATGGATTTTGGTTGGAAATGACTGGTAAAGGCCACAAATTCTTGGTTTCTCCTTTTAGAGAGGGACACTCCAGAAGTTGAAGACCCAGTCTGCAAAGGTTTAGGAAGAGTTTCTAGAGAGTTTTAGGCAGAGTTTCACCTTCTTGAGCATGATCGTGAGAAGTTTGGGACTAAAAGAGGTTTCTTGAGCATTCTTTAAGTTTGTGAGAATGCCTTAGTGCTCCAGTGGGTTGCTAGAAGTTGTTGTATGCTTGAATGATCGCCTGAGGGGGTATGTATAGGCTTATGGTGCAGTTGGAGCGGTTTCAAGAGGTTTGAATTTAAGAAATAGGAGAAATAACTGACTGCAAGCCCATGTCCGGCCATACAATGAGTTTACTGGACATTGGGCAACGATTCACGTTTTTTTACTTGAATTCAAGGCCAAAGGATCTTCAACTCTGTTGAAGCTTTGGGAAATTCTCTTAAAACTTGTTTTTGAGCTTTGTGAAGGATTTTTTCATCCTTTGACTTCTGGAATTTGGTCAAATGCGGGGATTTAGTCCCATGTCCGGACACTCTCTCCATTAGACTATTTTCAACTGTTTTTGTGCTTGAATTTGAGTCTAAATGACCTTTAGATTTTTGGGAATTATAAGGCATATTTCTATGGATTGTGGATGAGCTTCTGGAGAGGTTTCATCACTTCTTGGCCTTTGAAAGTCGACTGAATGCTGACTTCAAGCCTCGTGTCTGGTTAAATTTGGCTTGGACTGTCTTAACCCCTTTTTGTTTGATTTTTCATTCAAATGGATGGATTGCTTTGAAATCTTGCAAAACTATATTTCTTGGCTTGGGAAGAGAATTCATCTTGTATTGATCTCCAAGATCCGGTCAATTGTTGAGTGAGGAGTCCAACCAGTCAGGTATGGACCGTCTTAGCTTGTTTTTTGACTGAATTTCCATTCATATGATCTTAGATTGCGATGAAAATTTAGATAACACTTTGGACATTTATTTTATTTACTTTGGATGATGATTCACCTTGCTTTAGTCTGCGGAACTATGTAGATTATTGACTGTGGGGTCCATGTCTGCCCACTTGTGAATCTACCGGACACGGGACCTATTCCCAGGGTTTTGGCATCCTTTTGTGATTTTAAAGGTCCTAATTCTTTTTGTATCCTTGCTTTGACTATGGAAAGCATCCTTTGACCTTTGTCTTAAAGGAATTGGATTGTAAGCCTTATTATTTTCTTCCATGCTTGTTTTTACGGTCTTTTGTTCTATTTGTAATATTAGTGATTTTTTATGTGCCAACAAGTGCCCCCCCCCCCCCCCCCCCCCCCCCCCCAGGTACAATGATGGAAAAGGGTACTTAGGAATCATTGTGCCTCGAAATAACCAATTTGTGGGAAAGGTGGTTTTGAAAAAGAAGGATTTTGCCAAGGTAGCTGATAGGCTTAGACTTGAATTTTGAGAGATTAGCCAAAAACCATGGGGTTGATGGTGGAGTTTTGTTATGCATAAAACATTGATTCTCTGTTACTTGATTTTCATGGATATCATTTTACAACTCCTCCATTTGGCCTTGTTTTATAGAACATATGAAGGAAATTATAAAATAATTAAAATTAAAGGCCCATGTTCGATCAGACTGTTTGGTCAGACATGGCTTATGTAGCCTCCTTTTTTCATCTTTTTTTTTTTTGCCTACTTTCCCTTAATTGAGTGCCAAGGGCTCTGAATATCCTTTGTCACCGAATTGGGATGGTTTTACCAATTTTTTTCATGGGTGGCATTGATATTTTGACTCACAGACATCTTTAAAATTCATCACTTATTTATCAAGGATCATGTTGTATAACTTGAGGTAGCTGTCAGATTTTGTGTCAACAAAAGTACATGGTTGTGTCACTCTAGGGCCAAATTATGGTAAACATAATGAAACCTAAGGAGGCATAATTAGATGGTCATGGACATCCATACTCCTTTAAGTGAGAAAACCAAAAAGAACCCTGAAACATCATGGATTTTGGGTAAAAATTAGTTGGTAAAGATCATGAGTTCTTGGGGAATCATAGAGCCGCCGTGGTGGATAGCGCTCTCGCTCCCACTGCTCCACCTAGGGATTGATCCCTGGGTGGGCAAGTTTACGTCATATTTCCTGGACACTGGGCCAACTGGCAAAAAAAAGATAATTAATTCTTGGTTTCTCCTTCTTAAAGAACATTTCGGAAGTTGAAAACCAACTTTCAAAGGTTTAAGAGGTGTTTTTGCAGAGTTTGGGGCAAAATCTCACCTTTTGGAAGGGTGGTTACAAAAAGTTATGGGAGGTTTTGAGTTGGGAGTGAGAAAGGTCTGGTTTCTTAAGAATTGTCTATGTTTCTTGTCACCAAGAGTGTCCAAATGCAAGCCCAAATGGGTTATTTATAGCCTTTTCGAGTAGTTGGAGCAGCTTTAAGAAGTCTGAATTCGAAAATATAAGCCAAGAAACTAACTAGGGCTCCATGTTTGACTGTATCAATGGACAAAAACTGATTGAGTTCCATGTCCGACTATATATTTTGGTTGGACATTGGCAGTCTGTCCATGTGTTTTATCTGTTTGCTGCTTGATTTTAGGTTCAAAATGATCTTCAAATGTCTTAGAACTTTAAGGAATGCTTCTAAAACATGTTCTTGTACTTTAAAAGGGCGTGTTTGGATGGACGATGAATTGATGTAAAGTGAGGTAGAGCATCAAATCAAGAGAGAATAAAATATAGGGATTTTGATCGTACGACTAATCTTACATCTGACATTTTCCCCACAATGGTCAAACTTTAAATATTTCATGTAGAATTGTTCGTACGATAATGTGCGATATCGCACAGCCCTATCGCATTTTGCGATATCGCATGACTTTAGGATATCGTACAGTATGATGTGTGCGATATCGCATGGCCCTAGGACATCGCACGAGGGAAATACTTAAGGTTTGACCTCTCGTGGGCGAATGTTAGGTCTAAGGGCAGCTCTTTAGTCAGTATCCCTAAAATATAAGGGGTTATGATGGGTTTTTTTTTGTGACTTGATAGGGAATCTTTTTTACTTTTTTGTGTAGAAAGAGGATTTTTTTGTCGTTTAGTTGAGAAATGAGGTTGCTTTTTGACTTTTTTTTTTAAAAAAGGAGGGACTTTTAAATTTGTTTGCTTTTGATATGACCCCTTTAATCTTTTCTTGTCTGGATAATGGAGGCTTTACTTCACTTTAAATTTACTGGTAAAGTCCCAAAGAAGCCCTATAAGGGAGATTTCATCATCTTTCGACCTTTAAAGTTGACTAGATGTTGACTTAAGGTCAATGTCCGATCAGTCAGACTTGGATTATCTTAACTTGCCTTCGTCTTGAGTCTGCATCCAAATAGTCTTGGATTGTTCTTAAACTTTGTAGATCATCTTGAACAAAAGTAGTTTTTATCTTGAAAGAGATTGACCTTTTTAGAAGTTGGCCTAATATCAAATTCAGAGCCCATGACTGATCAAGTAGGCTTGGACTTTTTGTCTGTTTTTATTTAGATTTCAGTCCAAATGACCTTTGTTTGCTCTAAAACTTTCAGGAACATTTTGGAGCCATGTTTTCTAACTTGGGAGGTGCTCTTGCCTTGCTTTGGTCTTTGAAAATGGGTCAAATGTCGATTGTGGGGTCCATGTTTGATCACAGTTGGTCTATCGGGCATGAGACCTAATTTCAATATTTTTGCATTCTTTTGCACTTCTAATGGCCTCGTAGCTTTGGCGCCTTTTATTTGATTATGGACGACATTCCTTGATTCTTGTTTTAAAAGGGTTGGAGTCCCAAGACTTTGTTCTTCTTTCCAGGTCTGTTTGGATAAGCACTATGAGTCTCTTTCTTATTGGTTCTTGTTTTGCTTCAAAGGAAACTTGTATGAGGAACATTTGTGATTTTTCATATGCCAACACAAACTAGACTAATGAGAAGTGCATGCACAACGCATGCGAATAAACATGTAGTGTACATGATTACGCATGACTACCAAGCTAATAACATTCAAAGAACCATTACAAAGGTGCATCATAGGGTTCGGATTGCCATTAACATGCTAACATAACACCATTCGCCTTTATGCACTCTTAGAGTCAGAATGTCAGAATCTCAAGTCCCTTGGTGCTCTTATGGTATTTGACATTCAAAACTTTAGGTTTGCATACACTCGACTTGGTATCGCTGATGGACCGCGCTCCCGATGCCCGGGTTCCTACCGAGGTCGGCGGACGTGAGAGTCCGTTTGGTTCCGACCCTTTCGTAACCGGGGGGCAAAAGGGGGCGTGCATCAACATTTTTTTTTTTGTGTGGGTGTGCCAGATTTTCTATTTTTACTTGGAATTGCAAGTGGTGATCCGGAGATCAACCTTCGCAAGTAAAAAGGAAATCAACTTCTTTCAAGTTTTCCATTGCACATATATTTAAGAAAAGAGACATTTTCTTGATTTGCCGTGAAAGGCGATTTTTTTGGCATTTATAGCCGATTTTGGCGTTTATAGCCGATTTTTGGTTTATAGCCGATTTTGGCATTTATAGCCGATTTACAATCCTTATCAACAATGAAAGACAAGAATTGTGATTTTTGTCTCTTTTAAAAAAAATACAAACTACAATGAAAAGCAAGAAAAGGAGGATCTAACTTCTCAGGAGATTGTGGGGACTCGTTTAGATTGACGGTCGCAAGCCATATGTGGGCTTCGCCATCATCCATGCAGATGAGAACAGAGGATGCTATTGATTCGCTTGGCTTGACTATAACCTCGGGTTTTTAGAGGACAAAGACCAAAGGAAGGTCCTATGTCCAATAAAAAGCCGAGTAGACGGGCTGAAAAGCCATATCTAAGCCATTGGAGGCAGGAGGAGAAGGCAAGGAACTTGGGGGGGGTACCCCCCAAGGGACTTTTGTCACCTTGTTGCGGTGGCCGGTGTAGAATTTCCGCAGAGTTTTCTTTCTTTTTCCTTTCTCTGGATTTCTGTCTGCTGTCTGTTGATGTTGTCTGTGTTTTCTTCTTGGAGAGCCCTCCTATTTATAGGCTTTTAGGTAGCCTTTTAGGAGGGTTTATGGGCTTTTATTGTCATTAAGCCGCATAATGGGAGGAGTTACAAAATTGAATTATTTATTTTGTAACTCCTTTTTCTTGGCTTCTGATTGGCCGGAGGAGATTGAGGGCATTTAATCGCCTTTAATCGCCATGATGGGAGGAGTTTCATGGGTTAAATGCCATGAATCTCTTGACTTGTAACTCCCGAATGCTTGCTTCTGATTGGGCCGTCCAAAGAAATGGATTAATGACTGTAATAAAGCTAGTCAATTAATCGCATTAAGTGGTCGCCGAGCAGCTGAAGAGTCGCGGGCCTGCCACGTCTTTTGAGATTCTTCTGTTGATGATCATCGATGGATCTTCATGTAGATCGACATCAGATGATCATGTAATTTCAGGTGTTTGTTGCCAACAGCGGGTCGGTGCCATTTGTCCTGTCGATTTCTCGATCGGTCGGGTAGAAAGCACACTTTTTTTGGTTGACCGGGTGGCGATCAATATTGTTTTCGATACTCTTGATGATTTACCCGTGTTTTGGACGGATGTCAGAGACTTGGTGTCTCAAAAGCATGAATTTTGGAAAGTACCAGAGGCTGGGCTCCTCGAATCGCGAAAAAACGGCGAAAACCGGGTTTCCGGGGCTTTCCCGGCGACCCCGGGTTCCAAGGTCGCCGGCGACCCTGGCCCAGGGTCGCAGGGCCTGCGACCCTGGGGGGTTTTCCCCCTTTCGTGTCCCGTTTTGCGTCCGTTTTTGCTGTTTTTCGATTCTTTTTTCTTCTGTACTTTTTCCTTGACATTTTGACCATTTATTGGCCTAATTTCTTTGTAGGAAACCTGATGAGAATCCTTGCATTTTATTTTGCAAAGTTTCCAATTTCCTGAGAAAGCCGAAGACTTTGTCGCGCAGAGCTGCCGATTTTCCGTCAGAAGCTGAAATTGGGCCAAACGATGTCGGAATGACCTGAAATTTGGTGTGAAGCCTCCTGAGCAATAAATAAGACCAACCATAGGCTTTTGTTTGAGTTTCGAAGCCGTTTGGGGTCCTATCACCTGTAGACTTGCTTTTTGTCGCGATGAAGATGTCGCGGTTTGATGTGCGGTCAATCGATGTCCGATTGACTTGAAATTTGACAGGGAACCTATTGGAGTCATTTTAAGATGATCCATAGGCTGTCTTGGAAACCATGGTCCCGGAGAGCTTTTGTCGCCGAGAGCTCCTTTTCGGCTGTCGGAGAAGCGAAGTTAGGCCAAATGATTTTGAAATGGCCCGAAACTTCTTGTGTACTCCTCTTTTGGCTGTCTGGAAGAATCTTGCAGTTTTTGTTTGATTCTGACAAGATTTGATTTTTGGAAGCAGCATTGCCTATTTATGGCAGGTTGCGACTTCATGTAGCTCTTTGGATCTTGAAAAGGCAAAGTGACATTTTTGGTGTCAACAAATGCCCCCTCGAGGTACAGCGGCGAGTTGCTTAACTTTTGTAGTCGATGTGCCTCGAAGAGATTTTTTGAAGGAGAGCCTGTGACTTGACCAAGAGTCTTTGAGCAATCTTTCTTTTTGGTATTTGTAGCCTTTTGAGCTTCCAGGGGAATTTTATGGTAGTGAAAGGGATCACGTACCATCTCGAGGCAAAGTTTTGAAGATGACATCAGGGATGTGGATTTGGGTTTTGACCTTGTGACCTAACAGGCTATATGTGGCAGGTTAGGGGGTCGGGTTTGGTTTTGATCGTGTGACCCAACAAGCTGTATGTGGAATGTTGGGGGATCAATTTTGGTTTTGATCTTGTGACCTAACAGGCTGTATGTGGCAAGTTAGGGGATCAGGTTTTGGTTTTTGGTTTTGGTCTTTGACCTAACAGGCTGTATGTGGCAAGTTAGGGGACCAGGATTTGGTTTGATGGAATGTCAATTTCAAGAATTTGGCTCAATTTGGTAGATGAGGCTGGATGGTTTGATTTTGGAAGCTCATGGGGCTTGGAATTTTCTTTTGTATGGTCCAATCAACTCAAAAGAGGCATGGAACCATTTTTGTATGCTCTTGGTAAGAGGGATTTCTCTTTGACTAAAAGCCCAAAAAAATTTCTTTTTCTTTTTCTTTTTTTTTTTTTTTTTTGTGCCTAGGTGGTCAAACCTGGCTCATATGGGCTAACCCATGGGACCTTAAGCTTTTGAAATAGCTTAGATCTCATATGGTGTCATTTTTGTAAAGAATATCCAAAAATATCTCATTTGGATAGAGAATATCCAAGAATATCTTTACTTGGAGAGAATCTCTCATGATCCCTTTATTTTTGGGATAGAATATCTCAAGATATCTTTCCTTTGGGAAAGAATCCGTCATAGATTTCTTTTTGGGAGAAAATCCTTCAAGATATCTTTCTTTTGGGAAAGAATCTTTCTAATCTCTTTCTTTTGGTAAGGTTACTAATTAGTAACACTTACCTCTTTCTTCTTTCCTTCTTTGGTTTGCTCTCCTCTATAAAAGCAAGGAGAAGGTTGGATCTCTTGCTCTTATTACTTTCTTTTGCAATAATCTCAAGAGGGCTTCAAGACCAAGAGTCCTTCTTCTTCAAGATCTTCAAGAGTTTTCTTCTTCTTCTCCATCAATGGCTTCAAGTAAGTTCTCCTTTTTTTTTTCAAGAAAACTCCATTGTAGGAAAAATAAAGTTCTTTCTTTTTTTTTTTTTCTTTCTTTTCTTTTCTTCTTTTTTTTTTCTTTTCCACGTGTTTGCTTCCCTCTTTTTTTTTTACACGGTTTTTTTTTTTGCTTTCTTTTCTTTTTTTTTCATGTTTTTTGTTTTTTTTTTTTTGTGGGCCGTACGGACAGATCCGTACGGATCTGGCCGTACGGCCACGTGGCCTGTGGGCCAGCCCTCATTTTTTTTTTCTTTTTTTTTTTTCTTTCCCTCCCCTTTTTTTTTGAGAGAGTTTCTTTTCTTTCTTTTTTTGTTTTCTTTCCCCTCTTTTTTTTTTAGAGAAAGTTTCTTTTTTTTTTTTTTTTTTTTGTTTATCATGATAATGCATTTTTTTTTTTTTGCAAACCTAGATGTTCATGCATGCCTTTAATTTGTAAATTAAATTTGTAGCATGATGTGATAGCATACCTGAAAGTTTTCGCAAATTTGGGAATTTGGAGCTCGCAGTGATGTTGAGCCCTTCCTGATTTTGCGGAGACTTTTAGGTTTCGAAAGTTTGGAGTTTCGGAGCTCGCAGCGATGTTGAGCCCATCTTCAAGCTTTCTATTTCTTTCGGGATAGTTCCTTTTCTTCGGAATTGCCCCGTCATCATGTCAAAATTTCGCCAGATTTTTTTTTAGCGAGATTCTGTCATTTTGATGTTTGATCTTTTTCTTTTCCATCCTTTTCAGGTGGTTCCTCCAGAGCGAACAAGGGTAAAGAGCCTGCTACAAGCGTACCTCGTCGATCTTCTAGATCTTCTAATCCGGCCGTTCAGCAGGCTTTTGAGAAGGTCCAGTATGTTGAGAGAAATCTGGAAGAGTGCGACTCCCTCAACAGAGATGAGATGAGGCAGCGACTGATCACTCTCAAGGGAGAGGAATTCTATAAGATCATGGTAAGCAGTCGTCCATGGGTGATGGAAGATCAGAGCGTTTTGCCCAAGCCTACCTTCTTCTTTGGTGATGCAGTCCCTGATGACATGACATACCAGAGGAGATGTTTTCAGTTTTCTTTCACAGCAGATGGTGAGAAGAAGACTGTTGCTACCCGGTCGACGTTTGATCGCACCGTCTCGATTCTGAGCCTTGCCCCCACGTGCCCTAAGAGGGAAGATCCTCCAAGCTGGGTGAGAAGGACAAATGTAATCAAGACCGGGGTTTTTGTTGGCGGTTCTCCTGGATATACGGAGAGGTCGCCTGTTGATATGGACCTGTTGATGCCATCCAGCGGCTACCAGGGCTCTGATTATCCGTCGGTCGATTTGAGACCGGTGGGCCTTGGTATTTTCAGTGGTGACGGCAGCAATTGGATCAAGCCTTTCCGACTTCGAGGTCGTTTCAATGCTGACTCTGAGTGGAAGTCGTGGACTGATCGCGTCCTGCTGATTGGTGGCGCCGTTTTGAAGGAAGCCGGGNTTGAAATGCTCTCTTCGGATTTACCGGATGGTTTTTTTTCTTCCGGTGATTGTTGAGGAGCCTTGCCTTTATCTTTCTGGTGATTTTCGACAAAGGGTGTTGTTTGCTTCTCCTTTTCTTCTTTTTCACTTTCATACATCTGTGAGTCTGCGAAGTGGACTTCTTTACCTTTAAAGGGTTTTCTGTCCGTAAAGACTCGATGTATCATGCCGTCGTTGCCAACAAACTTGATGCATTTTTGTAGAGTTGAAGGGACAACACCATTCTCGTGGATCCAAGGGCGTCCGAGAAGGATGTTGTAGCATGAAGGGGTTTTTATTGCGTACACAGTGACCTCCGAAATAAGATCATCGATTTGCAACTTGAACCTGATTTTGCCGATAGGCCTTTGAGTACTCCCATCCTATCCGAAGATAGATACAGATGTGTGGCTTAGCTTGCTGGGTGGGATGCCCAACTCTTCGAGAGCCGATGTGGAGATGAGGTTGAGTGTAGAACCTGGGTCGATGTGAACTCTGTGCAAAGGCATTTCCTTGATGTACCCTGTGAAGTACAGGGGTCGGTTGTGCCTTGTTTCGCCAAGTAGGAGGTCGTTCTTTGTGAAGGCGATGGTTGCACTGGCTGCTTTTTTAACCGAGAGGCATTCAATGCATAATCCCTCAGTTTTCTTATTTTCTCCCTTTGAGGAAGCTTCTGAGTTTTTGACCCGGTAATCCATTTCAATTTGGAGGACTTGCGGGGCATGTTTGTCGACATCCTCATTCAGCTTTTGTAATTCTGAAATGAGATTATCACGAGTGTGCGGAGACATTCGCAACAAATCTAGGATGTGCAGACGTGCAGGTATGTGCTTGAAGTGTTCAATCAATTCATACTTGAAAGCCTCCTTAGGACCTGCATGTTCATCATTGTTGCCACTAGGGGCGCTTACAACATCTTTTCCCGAAGGATTTACATATGTAAAGGAAGATTGGTTGTAATTTTTGTGATAGTCCCGGCCAGAGCGGGTGCCTCTACCAACTTCGAGAGCTTCTTGAGAAGGGTCTTCGTTTGGAAGATTGTCTTCAGGATCAAGAGGCTGTCGTTTTTCATTTGCTAAGGATGTATCAGCAGTAGAGTTGCCATCCTCAGTGATTGTGTTGCACGGAGCATTTTCCGGGAACAAGTCCTCAACAGCATCCAGCAACCTTTTTTCTTCGTTGATCAATTCATCGTCCCAAGCATCAATAGCTGTGAATTCTTCAGTCAGGAAGGGTGTGAACTTTGAAGTCACAGTCTCAGGAGAAGAAACCTGAGAGGGTGTCATCTCAGTGAAAGTCACGTGAGATGAGGTGGCTCCAGAAGATACATTGCTAGGCGTCGCCGGAGTGTAAGTGCTCTCATCAGACGATGCTTCGGAAGAGCTATAATCCCGAATTATGACATTACAGGAAGCTCTGACAGGAGACGTTGCCTGATCGGAGTCAGACTCATCCTCGGATGTAAGAGGATCATCTATCCAGTAATTTTGTCCATTTTCAGGACTTAAGGGAGGATGTACCTGATGGTCATCATGGACTTCAGGCTATGGATTGCGAGGAAGCTCGTTGACGCAGTCTTGCTCTTGTTCTAGAGCTAGACGCTGCAAGATCCTTGCATATTCTTCAAGATCAGGCATGGGAGCCAAATCTTCTTTTTCATCAACTCTTTGTGGCTCAACATTGTTGATTTCCACTGGAGCAATGAGGGGTGCTGGTTCAACAGCATTTTCTTATACAGCCTCTTGGTCTTCTTCATCATCAGACCAGGAACCTCGTGGCTGTAGGGGGTTATACCAGATTACTGGCATAAGATGAGTCTCAGGAACCCATTCTTCATCGGAGAGATATTCTCCTGTTTCAAGGGATTCCTCCGACTCGTCTGTGTAGTTGGATTCGAATTTATCATCGGTGTCGCTGGACTCGTATCCATCAATGGAGAATCCAACTACCGAATTGCAAGAGTATGATATCTCCTGCGTGGCTTCTTTAAATTGAGGTGGCATGAAATCACTGAGAGTGAATTTTCTTACCCCCTTTGAAGTCTCTGGAAGGGATGTTTTTGTTGCCTTCAGTGAAGCGGTAGAGGAAGCCTCTGCCTTTTCTTTGACTTCTTGTTTTGGCTGGGTCTTCTCTTGCCGTTTGAGCTTGAGGAGATGTTTCCTAGCCTGCCTTCACTGATGAGCTGTAGGCTTTGTTTTCACGACCTCCATATTTTCATCTTCCAGGAGATCGGGATGTACCCATATGGGTTGTCCGTCTGGTGTCGGGTAAGGAACCAGTTCCTCGGACGCTTGGATTGAGTTTATCACCTTGAAGAAAGTAGTGATCTTCTTCTTCGGTGATTTTGATGCTTATTATAAGATCCCGACCCCAGTTCTTTTGTTTAGCATCGTTTTAATCGTGGTTTAGCTTGTTAAGTGAGATTTGATTTAGTTTGATCTTGATTTTGAGTTTGACAAGATTTTTCCTTAGTCTTTGAGATTTTGTAAACCGTTGACTTTGGTTTGACCCGGTCCATATGATTTGTATTTTTATGAGAAATTACTTTTCATTTCTAAAAATTCTGGATTTGACGTATTTTGACTCATTTGATGAAGTTTAACAACTTTCATGTTTTGATCATTTTGATTTGATACTCAGAAATCACGTTTTTCGAGGAAAATGGGCAAAAATGACATTTTCACTAAATCTGTCCATGAATTTCGAAATTTTCAGAAATTGGGGAAAATATACTTTTTGGAAAGTAGATATTTCGCCGATCGTTTTTGTCTTCTTCGTCGTTTTCGTTCGGGGCACGCAAATGTGAGTTTCAGCCTTGTGAAGTTTGGGGCCCACAAGACCCATCTTATAAGAAGGGAACCCCCCTCTTCTTCTCCTCCATTTCGTTTCCAGCAAGGGTTTGGAGCTTGGCTCTTTCCCTCTCTTCCCACTCTTTCTCTCTCATCTGAAACACTTCTCTCTTGGAGCTCTCATGGAGGAATGATCTCCCAAAGTTCTTCTCCTCCCTCTTGGCTTTCCAAAGAACCCATTTGCAAGGATTTTGAGCTTAGGAAAGACCCTCATTCAAGCCTCTCTTCTTTGTTAGGACTTCTCAAGGTTTGCAATAGCTTTCTAAACTTTAGATCTTTGTTCTCCTTTTCATTTAGAGTGTTTTCATCACTCATGCAATGGGTTTTCATGGAGTTTGGAAAATGATTGATTTCTAGGGTTTCTTTTGAGCTATTTTGGGGGTTTTGTAATTTTGGAGCTTGAGGCCATAAGAGGACCTTCATGGAGTGTTTTGCATCTTCTCTTGACCAAGGCAAGTGGATTTCCAATTAATATGATGTTTTCATGTTTTTGTTGGGTTTCATGGCTTTTTGCTCATCATGTTCTAATTCTTTATGATTTATGGATTTGCTTTGAATGAAGGAATCAATGTTATGTGGATTTCCAATTATGTTATGGTTTTACCATGTATTAGAAGCTTGTTTTTGTCTTGGTCATTTAGAAAATTTGATCTCTTTGTGTTAAGTGTTTGGGTTCAAAAGAAAGGGAGAAAACTTTACTTTAAAAAGTGTTGTGTTTGGGCCAATTAGAATGATTTATGGATGGGATTTGATGAGTTTGGAAGGCCAAAGGAGGGCCCAAATGATCTTGGAATTTTGTAGGAAAGGAGGGAAGAAAGAAAAATCAGAAAAGAAGAAGAAAGAGTGCATTTCTGCACTCAGCCGGACTGGGACAGAGCCCAGTCCGCTCGAGCGACCCAGTGGGCCGCTCGAGCGGACCAGGTTCTGTCTGGGCTTCGCTCGAGCGGACCCTGGGTCGCTCGAGTGAGCCCAGACCTGTCCTGGGTCCGTTTATGGGTCTTTTGGGTCTGTTTCTGTTGGGGTTTCTTTGGGCTTGTTCCTTGGGCCATTCAAAGTCAGTTTTTGGGCCAGTGTAAAACCTGATATTGGGTCATCTTAGGTTCAGTTTTGTGGGCCTGTTCAGGTTGGTTTTGGGCTGCCTTAAAAATCAGTTTTGTGGGCCACTAAAGGTCTAGTTTGGGTCGCTTTAAAAATCAGTTTTGTGGGCCTGTTCAGGTTAGTTTGGGCTGTTTTTAAAGTTTGTTGTGTGGGCCAATAAATGTTTAGCTTTGGGCTGTTTTTAAGATATGTTTTGTGGGCCATTCAAGGCTTAGTTTATGAACTAATTTCAAGGTCTGTTTGGGCCGGATTTAAAGGATTGTTTTGGGTTTGGTTCAAGGCCAGTTATGGGCCTGTTTTAAAGAGATTTGAGATTATTTGTGATACTTGGAAATTTGTGAAATGGGAATGATGTGAGAATGAGTGTATGTGAAATTACCCGGGAACCGTTCGAGTCTTAATGCGCACTTTATCATTTAAATATTATGGATTTTCATTGGCATCAAACACACTTCTTATTAATTATTGTTTAAAGGTTAAATGTGCATTGAGATGGTTCCTTGGCAAGGCATTAAGTCATTCTCCACTATCCATTCCATTTCAAGTCAGAACATGTATTTGTATTTGTATTTGTATTCTTTGGTAAACTAATTTAAATAGCATCGGTGATTTGCTATAAAGTCATGTGTTTTCCCATGTTCGAAAGTGTTGACCGTATGATTTTATACAAATCACCTTGATGCGTATTTGAATGGTTTACCAGAGATATTCGTATGTTTTCTCCGATTCGATTTGAAAAGAGATTGGAGTATGTTCGTCACATTTGGGATTTCTTCGATCAGACTGTTGTTTTGATACGACTAGTATTTGAAAATAAAACCTCGAGGCAAAACGGGGCCAGAGCTATGTGGTGCGAGCCCATGAGCCAAAGAGGCTATGATTCCGAAAGCAAAACCCCGAGGCAAGACGGGGCCAGAGCTATGTGGTGTGAGCCCCTGAGCCAAAGGGATTAGTATTCTGTTAGATTTGTATCGGTTTGAGTTTGAAAACTAAAGGCACCACTAGGCTTAGGTCACCTTGTCGGGCTGATCACCCGGCTTGGGATCTTTAATTCGTCCGCCAGCTGCAGCTTGGATTCTGTCTGTACCAACCATGGCAACGGTTTTGTCTGCCGGTCCCATTTGTATGGCTACGGTTCTGATTTCTGATCTGCCGGTCCCATTTGTATGGCTACGGTTCTGATCCTATTTTTAGTACCACGTTCAGTGGCTACGCTCTGTCTGCTCTTATTACTTCGGTAATAGGAGGATTTAGCTATTTGTGGTTGCCAGTGTTTTATCTGTATATTGCTTTAGTTTGTGATTCTCGTTGGTTATACTTTTTATGCTCAGATTTGTTTAATGTCTACGATATCGATCTTTATCATATTGTCGCTATTATTCAGGATTTGAAATGTATTTCCGACGATTAAATGTTTGATGCAGGCTTTTATCTTTTCGAGATATTCGTACATCTGATATTGCTCTTTTACTTGTTTTGACATTTATGTTCGGTCTTTCGATCGTTTAGCATGCTTTATTGCCATTATTGTTTAGACTCTTCATTTGGTTTTACGATGATTTCGTCAGGTTTTATGTATGTTCTTTTATTTCATATTATTTGTTTATTTGCTTGCCAGACCGTCGTGTCTGACCCCTTTTGTTTGGTGCCAGTTCTTCTTTTCGGTTTGTAGGTGTTTGATCAGAGGAGGCGGTGGGACCGCCGGTCTGACGTGAGAGGCTGCCCATTGATATCATCTAGATGTCAAGTTTGGCACCGGAGTTCGTATCAAACCTTTGAGGGTAGTATTTCTGTTTAGTTGGTTATATTTTTGTATGGCTATGTTAGCCTTTTTCTTTGGGTTTGTAATTAAGACATCTGTTAATTGTAACTTGAATATGTGGGAAATAATAGTTTGTTACTACCAGCTCAGTGTGCTCTGATGTATGATTTATGCCAGTCTGTTTATCGATGGCTTTGTAATATTGGTTGCGTGCGACACGGAACCCGATGGCCAAGGATTCCGGGTCGTAACACCATGTTTAGCTTCCGCGAAAAATATACTCTGATTGTGTTGGAATGTGATTATCCTCATTCACGCGGATCTTGGGAACTATAACAAAAAGTTTCAAATTATTCCAAAATTTCGCACCCCGAGATCGGTTCGCTGCAGGTCCCGGTTTCGGGGCGTGACAGGTTTGGTATCAGAGCTGGTTAGTTTCTAGGAAATAAAATACTCTAGAGACATTAAGACGTGTGGTGAGGATTCGTTAGATTGTGTCGATTTGTTTTCTCGTGTCTTTGTTTCGTTGGATTTGAGTCGGCTTTTCTTTCAGTTCGGGAGATTTTGCTTGTCTTTTCTTTTAGTTCTGTTGTTAGGAGATTTGGATGGCCAAATTTCCTCCTTAGTGGTGGAGAATTTTTAAAATCTCCATACTCTTGTCTAGTGTCTTTTGTCTATGCTTGTGTCGGAGACTGAGAACCTCGTGGATTTAGTATGTTGTTTTCGGAGAACCTCAGCAGACTTTCAGCCTTTAGCATTTTCAATGTGGTTATTGAGAGAAGACTTGTGCATTTGCCCGTCAGAGTTGGACTCGAGCAGTAGTTGAAGATCCCCTTTCAGCTAATTGAAGATCATCATGCAGCGCACCGAGGTAAGTAAATGTAGATTTTGGGTGAACTCAGACCATCTTTCCAAGATGAAGGATTGCAGGAGACGCATCAGCTATTGGTTCTATGAAGGGAGAAGTGATCCTTAGTTAGTAAGGTTGGAAGCTAGTGCCGGTAACTCAGGGATTTCCCAGATTTAATGAGCCTTGTCGCAGTTTTGGTTGAGAATTTCCGTGGCGTGCAGCTTAGCCAGTGTAGTTGATTCGGCGGTAATACCAAGTGGATGGTTAGTTGTAGTTAAGAAAATTTTTGGCAGCAAAGGAAACGTTATGGGCTTTACCGACTTATAGGGTATTGGATTGGACAACGTGCAGATGCAAGGGAGTACCTCAGTAATTTGGATGTCCATTTCTTATTTAAAATGATTTTCTTGATATTTTCATCTTTGTTATGTTTTCATTAATATCTATGATTTATTCTTGTAGCGTTTAAACAATGGATTTATGTTTTTTTTTCTTTAAGGCTTATTTTGAAATAAACTATATTATTATACTCTTTTCATGAGTCGCATGATTTGGTTTTCATAAGGACTTGTGTTTCGAATTTTTATTTAATCTTCTTAAGACATTGTTACACAATGATCTTGAAATTTTGCTCTTGTATTAATTTTCTTAAATGTTGATATCTACTTTTCCAGACCTTAATGATTTCAAGATTTTATATATGTTTGGCTGGAAATGGATGGATATTTTTAAAAATGGATTGTGGAGACTCGTGGATAAACTGATCTTCAAAAGCAAGTAACAAAAAAATTGTGTTTCTTTTTCAAAGTATGATGTGAAATTCTATTTCATTGATTCATTTTCTTTGGCTATGCAAAATGAATTTCCTATGGGTTTTTGTGTTTAGATTATATGCAGATTTCAACAAGTCTAATGTATAGCTATACTATATTAATCTGATTTATTTTTGAAATCCTGATTTAAAAATTTGTTGAGTATTTCAATGATTTGTTGGGTTGTGAAAATATGAATTTCAAAACGAATAATGTGGTTTCATATTCAAATTTTGATAAACTTTCTTTATTAAGTTTTATTTGATAATTTGGAAGTTCAGCTTCTACTATGTTTTAAAATGATGAGATTTAGCTAAGTAATTATTTTAGTCCCTATGTTTAAGATTTTAAGGGTTGTTTTGCATTGAATGGATGAGTTGTAATAGTTTTTGGCTGGAGTTTGGTAGTGTGTGAAGTGAAGGGTTGATGGATGTCAGGATGTGTACCGGTTCAGTTGGAAAACAAAGTTGGATTTATGAGAGAGTAAACATCATTCAAGACAGGGAATTGAAAGTTTCAGTTCTTCAGGGATTGACGGTATTCTTAGAAGCCAGAGTCTGAATGGTACAGTATAAGTAGGAATACGGAATTCCAGAATTTTACGGGATGAGGATTTTTCAGTGAAAACATGTCCGCGATCACATCTTCGTACAAGCGTCAGGAGTACCTTGGGCAGTTTTGTAGGACTTAAGGCACAGAATTCCAAGCTGATAGAAAGAGGCAGAATTTGTAGTTCTTGGACCGACAGTGACTAACAAGGTGAGTAAAAGAAATGATTCAGTGCAGGAACGACAGATGACACCAAGGATGCTTAGAAGAATTGTTGCACACCAGTTTGGTCAGAGAGTCTCTCATTTGCCGAGGTCTAGCATAGCGTGTCAGTGTTTTCTTTTGTCCTTTGGGTTTTTTATTTTGATTTGGTTTAAGCCATTTAGAGGACCAAATGGGTTCTAAGGGGGGGAGGATGTAAGATCCCGACCCCAGTTCTTTTGTTTAGCATCGTTTTAATCGTGGTTTAGCTTGTTAAGTGAGATTTGATTTAGTTTGATCTTGATTTTGAGTTTGACTAGATTTTTCCTTAGTCTTTGAGATTTTGTAAACCGTTGACTTTGGTTTGACCCGGTCCATATGATTTGTATTTTTATGAGAAATTACTTTTCATTTCTAAAAATTCTGGATTTGACGTATTTTGACTCATTTGATGAAGTTTAACAACTTTCATGTTTTGATCATTTTGATTTGATACTCAGAAATCACGTTTTTCGAGGAAAATGGGCAAAAATGACATTTTCACTAAATCTGTCCATGAATTTCGAAATTTTCAGAAATTGGGGAAAATATACTTTTTGGAAAGTAGATATTTCGCCGATCGTTTTTGTCTTCTTCGTCGTTTTCGTTCGGGGCCCGCAAATGTGAGTTTCAGCCTTGTGAAGTTTGGGGCCCACAAGACCCATCTTATAAGAAGGGAACCCCCCTCTTCTTCTCCTCCATTTCGTTTCCAGCAAGGGTTTGGAGCTTGGCTCTTTCCCTCTCTTCCCACTCTTTCTCTCTCATCTGAAACACTTCTCTCTTGGAGCTCTCATGGAGGAATGATCTCCCAAAGTTCTTCTCCTCCCTCTTGGCTTTCCAAAGAACCCATTTGCAAGGATTTTGAGCTTAGGAAAGACCCTCATTCAAGCCTCTCTTCTTTGTTAGGACTTCTCAAGGTTTGCAATAGCTTTCTAAACTTTAGATCTTTGTTCTCCTTTTCATTTAGAGTGTTTTCATCACTCATGCAATGGGTTTTCATGGAGTTTGGAAAATGATTGATTTCTAGGGTTTCTTTTGAGCTATTTTGGGGGTTTTGTAATTTTGGAGCTTGAGGCCATAAGAGGACCTTCATGGAGTGTTTTGCATCTTCTCTTGACCAAGGCAAGTGGATTTCCAATTAATATGATGTTTTCATGTTTTTGTTGGGTTTCATGGCTTTTTGCTCATCATGTTCTAATTCTTTATGATTTATGGATTTGCTTTGAATGAAGGAATCAATGTTATGTGGATTTCCAATTATGTTATGGTTTTACCATGTATTAGAAGCTTGTTTTTGTCTTGGTCATTTAGAAAATTTGATCTCTTTGTGTTAAGTGTTTGGATTCAAAAGAAAGGGAGAAAACTTTGCTTTAAAAAGTGTTGTGTTTGGGCCAATTAGAATGATTTATGGATGGGATTTGATGAGTTTGGAAGGCCAAAGGAGGGCCCAAATGATCTTGGAATTTTGTAGGAAAGGAGGGAAGAAAGAAAAATCAGAAAAGAAGAAGAAAGAGTGCATTTCTGCACTCAGCCGGACTGGGACAGAGCCCAGTCCGCTCGAGCGACCCAGTGGGCCGCTCGAGCGGACCAGGTTCTGTCTGGGCTTCGCTCGAGCGGACCCTGGGTCGCTCGAGCGAGCCCAGACCTGTCCTGGGTCCGTTTATGGGTCTTTTGGGTCTGTTTCTGTTGGGGTTTCTTTGGGCTTGTTCCTTGGGCCATTCAAAGTCAGTTTTTGGGCCAGTGTAAAACCTGATATTGGGTCATCTTAGGTTCAGTTTTGTGGGCCTGTTCAGGTTGGTTTTGGGCTGCCTTAAAAATCAGTTTTGTGGGCCACTAAAGGTCTAGTTTGGGTCGCTTTAAAAATCAGTTTTGTGGGCCTGTTCAGGTTAGTTTGGGCTGTTTTTAAAGTTTGTTGTGTGGGCCAATAAATGTTTAGCTTTGGGCTGTTTTTAAGATATGTTTTGTGGGCCATTCAAGGCTTAGTTTATGAACTAATTTCAAGGTCTGTTTGGGCCGGATTTAAAGGATTGTTTTGGGTTTGGTTCAAGGCCAGTTATGGGCCTGTTTTAAAGAGATTTGAGATTATTTGTGATACTTGGAAATTTGTGAAATGGGAATGATGTGAGAATGAGTGTATGTGAAATTACCCGGGAACCGTTCGAGTCTTAATGCGCACTTTATCATTTAAATATTATGGATTTTCATTGGCATCAAACACACTTCTTATTAATTATTGTTTAAAGGTTAAATGTGCATTGAGATGGTTCCTTGGCAAGGCATTAAGTCATTCTCCACTATCCATTCCATTTCAAGTCAGAACATGTATTTGTATTTGTATTTGTATTTGTATTCTTTGGTAAACTAATTTAAATAGCATCGGTGATTTGCTATAAAGTCATGTGTTTTCCCATGTTCGAAAGTGTTGACCGTATGATTTTATACAAATCACCTTGATGCGTATTTGAACGGTTTACCAGAGATATTCGTATGTTTTCTCCGATTCGATTTGAAAAGAGATTGGAGTATGTTCGTCACATTTGGGATTTCTTCGATAAGACTATTGTTTTGATACGACTAGTATTTGAAAATAAAACCTCGAGGCAAGACGGGGCCAGAGCTATGTGGTGCGAGCCCATGAGCCAAAGAGGCTATGATTCCGAAAACAAAACCCCGAGGCAAGACGGGGCCAGAGCTATGTGGTGTGAGCCCCTGAGCCAAAGGGATTAGTATTCTGTTAGATTTGTATCGGTTTGAGTTTGAAAACTAAAGGCACCACTAGGCTTAGGTCACCTTGTCGGGCTGATCACCCGGCTTGGGATCTTTAATTCGTCCGCCAGCTGCAGCTTGGATTCTGTCTGTACCGACCATGGCAACGGTTTTGTCTGCCGGTCCCATTTGTATGGCTACGGTTCTGATTTCTGATCTGTCGGTCCCATTTGTATGGCTACGGTTCTGATCCTATTTTTAGTACCACGTTCAGTGGCTACGCTCTGTCTGCTCTTATTACTTCGGTAATAGGAGGATTTAGCTATTTGTGGTTGCCAGTGTTTTATCTGTATATTGCTTTAGTTTGTGATTCTCGTTGGTTATACTTTTTATGCTCAGATTTGTTTAATGTCTACGATATCGATCTTTATCATATTGTCGCTATTATTCAGAATTTGAAATGTATTTCCGACGATTAAATGTTTGATGCAGGCTTTTATCTTTTCGAGATATTCGTACATCTGATATTGCTCTTTTACTTATTTTGACATTTATGTTCGGTCTTTCGATCGATTAGCATGCTTTATTGCCATTATTGTTTAGACTCTTCATTTGGTTTTACGATGATTTCATCAGGTTTTATGTATGTTCTTTTATTTCATATTATTTGTTTATTTGCTTGCCAGACCGTCGTGTCTGACCCCTTTTGTTTGGTGCCAGTTCTTCTTTTCGGTTTGTAGGTGTTTGATCAGAGGAGGCGGTGGGACCGCCGGTCTGACGTGAGAGGATGCCCATTGATATCATCTAGATGTCCAGTTTGGCACCGGAGTTCGTATCAAACCTTTGAGGGTAGTATTTCTGTTTAGTTGGTTATATTTTTGTATGGCTATGTTAGCCTTTTTCTTTGGGTTTGTAATTAAGACATCTGTTAATTGTAACTTGAATATGTGGGAAATAATAGTTTGTTACTACCAGCTCAGTGTGCTCTGATGTATGATTTATGCCAGTCTGTTTATCGATGGCTTTGTAATATTGGTTGCGTGCGACACGGAACCCGATGGCCACGGATTCCGGGTCGTAACACCATGTTTAGCTTCCGCGAAAAATATACTCTGATTGTGTTGGAATGTGATTATCCTCATTCACGCGGATCTTGGGAACTATAACAAAAAGTTTCAAATTATTCCAAAATTTCGC
Source organism: Litsea cubeba (assembly GCA_012931725.1). Taxonomy (NCBI): domain Eukaryota; kingdom Viridiplantae; phylum Streptophyta; class Magnoliopsida; order Laurales; family Lauraceae; genus Litsea; species Litsea cubeba. The sequence continues at coordinate 49,121,697 of CM022950.1, read as the reverse complement.
ACCCCGAGATCGGTTCGCTGCAGGTCCCGGTTTCGGGGCGTGACACTTATCCACATGTCACCATGTTGACGGAGGCAGACCCATAGTTTTTGTCAAAGGTGATGACTCCGTTTTTCCACATCTCGTTTATTTTCTCCCTCACAATGAAGCATTGATTGAGAGGATGCGAGATCATCTGATGGTATGGACAATACCGAGGATCGTTGGTTTTGCCAACATCGCCCGGTCTTTTTGGTTCAGGCAAGGCGAGCTTGCCGTTTGCCATAAGAGCCCCGAAGATTTCATCAACATCTTCATCAAACGGGTATTTCTTCTCTACTTGTTTTTTGAAGGCATCTGAGAGTTCGGGTCTCTTACTAGCAGATTTGTTTTCAGCTTTCTTTGCTGGCTGAGGAGCTGGCTTGGTCTGCACATTGTTCTTCTTTGGTTTAGAGGTTGTAATGGTGGTTGGCTCTTTTCTTGATGATTTCTGACTGTTGAGGTCTTTAATCACCGTTTCAGCTTCCATAGAAGCTTCTAGAAGTTCTCCCAGGTTTTTTGATTTGTTGCCGATGATCATGGAGCGGATTCTAGCTCTCATGTTATTTCGGCAGATGTCGACTAGCGACACTTGTGGCAATACATCAGAGCATTTGTATGCCATTGCTTTCCACTTATGAATGAAGTCATATGTTGACTCATTCTCCCCCTGTTTTAGGCTGCACAGCTGAGCCATAGTAGCGGGATGATCCTCACCTTTGAAGTGAGTTAGGAAGCGTGTCTCTAGCATGGCCCAATTTTGGATGGAGTCCTCCGGCAGAGTGGAGTACCAATCGAAGGCCGTACCTTTTAGGGTACTTGCAAAGAGGCGGATCTTGAGTGCATCTTGATCCGCGATAGCTCCCGTCAGGATCTTGAAGTGGATGACGTCTGTCTGGCTGATCCTTTCCCTGTATATGTTTGGAGAGTAGGATACTTGAATTTTATGGGGAACGGGACCGAGTCCATCCATAAGGGATATGGTGGCTTGATCCCATGCTCCTTGAGTATATCCTCTTCTTTTGCTTTGGCAAGGATACTGTCTACGTCCTTTTTGGTAAGGGCGCGTGACTCATTTTCTTCTCCATTTACCTCATCGTCTTGATGATTCGGAGGAGGTTCATTGTTCGCCTGATTTTGGAAGGCGAGGAGAAGGTTTTCCATCAGAGTTTCAATCCTCTGTTGGCCTTGTTCCAACTGCTGGATGCGGGTGATCGTATCATCTTGAGGTGGATTGCGGGGTGGTGGCTCAAAATTTGTAGCCAGGACATTCATCCTTCGGGATTCGAACGAAGAAACTGTCCTGGTGACTGAGCTGGGGCTCATTCTTTTTGAAGTAGAGCTTGAGGAAATATCACTATGCCGTCCTTTGCTTGAAGGAGCAGGGGATTCTTCTGAATGTCTTCTTGTCCTGGAGACGCTGCGAGTCATCGGACGTCGGACATGGATTTTGGATGCTGACTTTTGGCGTCTTCTGGTTTTTCCAACCATATGGACAGCAGCAACTTGGTTGGGTCTATCTTTTTCAACCCATTTGGGAGAGACTTGAAGTGTAGGAGGCTGGGTCCTTTGCTTTTCTAGTCTCTTTTGCCGATACGACGCGCGTCGGCGTATACGACGAGCAACTTGAGCTTCGGTCAGCTCTGGCTGGGCTTTGACGATGAAGGATGTGCTCCCTCGGGCGCAGCAGCCGAGTTTGTCTTCTTTGTAGCTGGGCAAGGACAATATGTGAACCCTGTCCTTCGCTTGTTGCAGCGAAGCTTTGAATTTTTCAAGTTCGGCCCCTGTAGAGATGAAGGGTCGAACTGCAGCTTTGTAGGCCTTAGCAAGTGCTTGCGGAGGCCTTGTGATGCATGACTTGATTTTGGGCTTGTAGGAACAAGCCGGCTCATGCTGGGTTGACTTGAGAGTCAAATTGGAGATAGGTCTCTCCTTTTTCATGTAGGCAAGAGGGTAGAACTGGTTCTCCTTGAGTGGGGCCAGGAATGCTGGCTTAGTGGATGTTTGGGACCTTCTTTGTTTTGGTGAAGGTCTTGGGGACCAAGTCTTGGGATAGACCTGGTCGTTTGCTAGTCGAGGCTTCGTGGGGCTGCCACGGGCTTCGAGCCTTCTGGTGCTCGCCTTTGGTGTCACGGTAGTGATACGTTGAGAGGCGAGTTTTCTTGGAAGGAGCAGTTTGTTCCTCGGGAAGTGGGAATGGTCCCAGCGTCCCAAAGACAATAGTCAGGGGAGTCGAGGTCGACCCGGAGCTTAGAGAGTTGCCGAGGGAGTTGACGCTTCTGCAGCTGATGGGACGCTTGTAAGTGCGCGTAGTTTGCTTCTGTTGAAGCATGAGTTGGTGCTTGTTCTCGTCGAAAGTAATGGTTAGTGAAGCTGCCATTGTTAGTTTTCGAAAAGTTTCAGAAACAAGACCACATCCATTAGTAATCACAAGAATATAATGATCACAAATGGGAAGTTCTATGGTTTTGTCTTTTCAAAATGCTCATGGTGTTGGAATTTGAGATGACTTGAGAAGCTTTAAAAGAATTGAAGTGATTAGTATCTCAAGCATTGTTTTGAGTTGGAATTATTGTCAACACAATGTCACAAGCATGATGATAATAGGTTGGTGTTGATAGAGCTTAAAAGAAGAATCAGAGTTGAAACAGTTCAGGAATTCAGAATTCCTGAAGCAGAGTGTGCGGTCGACCGGGCACCCCATGCGGTCGACCGAGCAAGAGGAACCTGCAGAAAAAAGATTCAGGTAGCTCCCAGTTATTTTCGTGACACAGTGTGTCGTCGGTCGACCGGGACCCCACGATGTCGACCGAGCACGATAGTTGTCTGCTTCCAGACTGTGTCGCAGGTCGACCGAAGACAGCAGGATGTCGACCGAGCACGGGAAGACAGAATTGCGCAGAAACAGAAGTCTTGCACGAAAATTCAGGATTCTCATCTATTTCGTTTGGGACTCTTTCTAAACGAATTGTAGCCTATTTTGAACACTCTTAAGGGTTACCATAACCTATATAAAGGCATGTTTGGTTCGTTTTTAAGGAGAGAGAAAGAAAAGAATAGAAAAGAGAAGAAAAGAGAGAGAGTTTTGGAGAGAAGAGAGTGCTGTTGCTGTGTGCAGTCTTGTTACAAGTTTCTACAGCAAGTGTGGACGAGGATGTGCTCTTGAAGATGGTGTTTCGTCCATAAGATAAGTGTCTCTCTGTTTATGCTTTAATTTTCAATTTGTAAGGGTTTGAGAGAGAGAGATTGTAGAGGGGAAGGGCTGTAGAAAAAGGTTTCTACTTTATTCTGTAGAACATCAAGTTGGTGCTTGGTGTCTGGGGTTTGGTGATCCTATCTGTTGGTGCAGATAAATTGTAAAGGGAGTCGGTGCTTCCTAGATAGTTGGTGCTATCTGAAACTAAAGGGAGTCGGTGCTTCCTAGATAGTTGGTGCTATCTGAAACTAAGGGTTGGTGCTCTTTGTCGTTGGTGCGACTAAATAGATTCAGATCTGTCCCGGATTGGTGTTCGGACAGTCTTTGAACCGTGGACGTAGCCTTTTGGTGAACCACGTTAAATCTAGTGTCCTTGTGTGATTTGATTTACTTTTGTTGTTAAATTGGACCTGTTTTTAAGGAATCACTGATTCACCCCCCCTCTCAGTGATCGCGATATCTAACAATTGGTATCAGAGCGTAAGGCTCCCTTGATAAGCTTAACACGCTAAGGGTGATCTCTTGTCAAATCACATGGCAACCAATACAGGGAATAAGAAAGCACCTTTGTTTGATGGTTCTAATTACTCCTTCTGGAAGATCAGAATCCAGGCTTTCATTAAGTCACTTGGCTATGATGTCTGGGAGACTGTCAGAGTCGGTTACAATATTGCCATTGTACCCAATGATGCTGCAACGAAGAAGTTAGCAGACAACGACTCTAAGGCGCAGAATGCACTCTTTAGTGGCCTTGTGGACAGCTAGCTGGTCAAAGTAATTGCATGCAAAACAGCCAAGGAAACATGGGACAAGTTGAAAAGCATTCATGAAGGAGATGAGAAGATCAAAGAAGCAAAATTGCAAACCCATCGCTCTCAATTTGAATCTCTTCGCATGGAGGAAAGCGAGAATGTTGACTCATATTTGCAACGAGTGAATGAAGTCACGAATGACATTCGTGGACTAGGGGAGGAGATTAAAGAACCAGTCATCGTAAAAAAGGTTCTAAGATCTCTTCTTCCCCGGTTTGATTCAAAAGTCTCAGCCATAGAAGAAGCCAAGGATCTGAATGAATTTTCCATGGATGAGTTGCATAGTTCACTCACTGCCTATGAGATGCGCATAGGTAAGACGTCTTCATCTGATAGAGAAGCGGCCTTCAAAGTTCAGAAAAAGGGAAAAGAGACTGCTGGTCATGATTCTGATACTGATGATGATGAGCTTGAGGCTCAATTTGTTAGAAAGCTGAAGAAAGGAAGCAATGGAAAGTACAAAGGGAAGCTACCCTTTAAATGCTTCAATTGTGGCGGTGTTGGTCACTTTGCTGCGAAGTGTCCGCTGAAAGAAAATAATGATGATGACTCTTATGTTGATAAGAGTAAGTGGAAGAAAAATTTCAGAAAGAGGGGCAAAGCAAAAAGCTTCATCAGTCAATATAATGACAGCACGTCTGAAACTTCAGACGATGATGAATCAGCCGAGGCAACTGAAGCTCTCTTCATGGTTACCGTTGAAGAAGAAGAGGAGCAAGAGCCGGAAGAGGAAGAGGAGGCTAAGGTCAATCTTGAAGGAGAACTCATTGCCGCACTTGAGGAGCTTAGCATGGAACGAAAAACAAGTAAGAAAAATCTGAAACTTCTTCATGAATCTGAAAGTTCAATTATTGCTTTGAAAACTCAAGTTGAAGAATATAAAAGAATGGTGGAAGTCCTTCAAAATCAAATAAGTATCAAAAAGGAAGAGGCTATGAAACTTGAAACTGAAATCGCTAGAGCAAAGGCTGAAAACTTGGAAAGTAGCCGAAAACTCAAAGCACTCCAAGCGATTGAAGGGACAATGAAACTCAATGAAATTCTGAAAGTTCAAAAGCCCTTCCACAATAAATTTGGTATTGGATTTGAAACCGGAGAATCCTCTAAAGCTGCACCTTCTTTGTTTATGAAACAAAGTGCCATACCTCTCAAGGCAACAAAGCTTCAAATTCAGCCTAGTATTGAGATGGTCAATAAGAAAAGGTTTGTGGAGTTTAACCAGCCACCTAAGAAAGGAAGAATGTTCAGATTCTATGGTTATTGCTATCATTGCAATAGATATGGACATAAAAGAGCTGATTGCAAATTCTATGTTAGAAACAGCCCATTTGTGACTAGGAACCCTTTTTCAATCCTAAACAGCCACAAAATTGAGTGCTATATATGTCATAATTATGGACACTTGGCTAGGGATTGTAGGTTGCCTATAGCTAACCAATTTCAGGTTGAAAAGAAACCCAAGTTAGTTAAGGCATGGAGGGCAAAGAAAAGGGAAGGTAATCCAAAGAATCTCTCATTGTGCAAACGGCATTCAATGCACAAAAGAAGACAGCACCATGGGTCCTTGATAGTGGTTGTTCAAGCCATATGACAGGTGATAAGGAAAAATTCGTCAAATTACAGCACTATGAAGGCGGATCAGTGAAGTTTGGTAACAATGATGGTGCCAAAATCTACGGAAAAGGTGTTGTTCAGCTAAAGGCAAACAAGATCAGATCAGACGAGGTCTTATATGTGTCTGGACTAAGACACAACTTGCTTAGTGTGAGCCAGATCTGTGACAAAGGCCACGAAGTTGCCTTCACTAAGAATGGTTTTGCTATCAAGAAGTGTAGCAACGGCAAAACAGTGGTTACTGGATCTAGGACTGCTGGAAATCTCTATACATTGTCAGATGGAGCTGAAAAGACTTGCTTGATGAGTCGGACAGAGGAAAGTTGGTTGTGGCACAAACGCCTTGGGCATCTAAACTTTGATAACATGTCAAAGATTTGCAATTCTAAGGCTGTCAGAGGTATGTCTACAGTTGAAAAGCCTTCCAACCCCATTTGTGATTCTTGTCAAAAGGGAAAGCAAACGAGGGTAATGTTCAAGTCAAAGGAGCATCATTCAAAGAAACCTCTTGAGCTAGTGCACACTGATCTATGTGGACCGATGCGAACACAAAGCACCAATGGAGATAAGTATTTTATGTTATGCATTGATAATTATACTCGTATGACATGGGTATTGTTTCTTAAGCATAAACATCAAGCACTTGATCGTTTTAAAGTGTTTAAAGCACAGGTTGAAAATATGCTTGGAAAACGTATCAAGATTTTAAGGTCTGATCGAGGCGGTGAATTCACATCTGAAGAGTTCACTAACTATTGTGAGCACCATGGCATTCAAAGACAGTATTCAGCCCCTAGAACTCCACAGCAAAATGGAGTTGTGGAACGGAAAAATCGCACCGTTCAAGAGATGGCTCGTACAATGCTAACTGAGAGCAAGCTAGCTGACAAATGCTGGAAGGAGGCAATCCATACGGCTGTATACATTCAGAATCGATGCTTGATCAGGCCACATGAAGACAAAACTCCTTATGAGCTATGGTTTGGGAGAAAAACAACAGTCAAGCACTTCAGAGTGTTCGGTAGCAAGTGTTACATCAAGCGTCTTGAACAAAATCCGGGCAAATTTGAAGAAAGAGCTGATGAAGGTATATTTCTGGGTTACTCCTCCACTAGTAAGGCTTACAGATGTCTTAACAAAAGGACCAGAAAAATCATAGAAAGTGCCGATGTTAGAATTGATGAAAACTATGAATCAAAGAATGGAACTCATTATGACAGTCCAGTTTATGAGGACTCGAGTGAGATTGATGATGAAGTGGCTAAACCTAATGATTCTAAGAAATCAAAGGATGACTCAGAGGATGCTACACCTAGAAAGAAAAGCACTTGGGTAGAGCAACACCCTAAGGATCAAATCATTGGAGATCCTGAGGTCGGTGTTAAAACAAGACAAAGTGTAGTTAGCAATTACTCACTTGTGACCACCATTGAACCCAAGACTGTGGCTGAAGCCAGTCTCGATGAAAGTTGGTTCAAAGCTATGCATGAGGAGTTGGAGCAAATTGAGAAGAACTCCACATGGGAACTAGTCTCTAGACCTACCGATAAGAATGTTATTGGTACTAAATGGGTCTTTCGGAATAAGCTGAATGAAGATGGTCAGGTCATACGAAACAAAGCAAGGTTGGTTTGTAAAGGCTATGCTCAAGTTGAAGGCATAGATTTTGAAGAGACCTTTGCACCGGTGGCTCGTCTGGAAGCCATTCGTATGTTTCTTGCATTGGCTGCATACAAAACCTTCAAGGTATTTCAGATGGATGTAAAGTCAGTCTTCTTGAATGGATTACTTGAAGAAGAGGTCTACATTGAGCAACCTGATGGTTTTCTTATTAGCAAAAATTCAGACCTAGTGTGCAAGTTGAAAAAGGCTCTTTATGGGCTGAAACAAGCGCCAAGGGCGTGGTATGCAAGGCTGGACCTATATCTCCGCAAGATCGGTTTTGGAAAAGGTCTGGTTGATAGCAATCTTTATGTCAAAACAGAGTTGAGCAAACAGCTGGTTGTCATTGTTTATGTCGATGACATAATCTTTGGTGGCAACGATGAGGAGATGTGCAGGAATTTTGCTGAAGAGATGAAGAAAGAATTTGAGATGTCAATGCTTGGAGAACTAAATTTCTTCCTTGGTTTACAAGTTCAGCAGCTGAAACATGGTATTTTCATATCACAGATGAAATACATCAAGGAAATGCTGAAGCGATTTAACATGGAAGACAGCAAGCCAGTGAGCACACCAATGACAACGAACACAAAGCTAAGCAAAGATGATAAGGGTTCGTCCGTTGATCACACCGCTTATCGTTCTATGATAGGAAGCTTGCTTTATTTGACTGCTACAAGACCGGATCTTCTGCAAGCAGTATGTATGGTGGCTCGATTTCAAGCATCACCAACTGAGACGCACCTCACAGCAGTAAAAAGGATATTTCGATATCTGAAAGGTACCATGGAGCTTGGCATTTGGTATCCTAAAGGCAAATCCTTCACTCTTGTTGCATACTCTGACGCCGATTGGGCTGGATGTATAGATGATCGCAAGAGTACAAGCGGTGGTGCATTCTATCTCGGTGACAGGTTGGTGGCATGGCACAGTAAGAAACAAGATTCAGTATCCCTTTCTACAGCGGAAGCGGAATATATTGCAGCGGCAACTTGTTGTACACAAGTGTTATGGATGTGGCAAATGCTCTCTGATCTAGGAGTTCCGACAACGGATCCTACGCCGATCCTCTGTGACAACACAAGTGCAATTCACATCTCTAAGAATCATGTTCAGCATTCTAGAACGAAGCATGTTGCAATTCGCTATCACTTTCTCAAGGAAAAGGTTGCAGACGGTGAGGTAAAGTTGGAATATGTCCCAACTACTGAGCAAGTTGCTGATATCTTCACAAAACCTCTGCCAAAGGAAGTCTTCGAGTATCTCCGAAAAAAATTAGGAGTTACTCACTCTCCTAATCCTTAGGAGTTGTGCTTGAAAGGGGGAGCAAAGTATTCCTTGAATATCCTATTCGCTCCTTCGTTGGTCCCTTTGGACTTGTTGTCAAAGGGGGAGAAAGACTTAAGCTAGGAGAAAGCTATGTTAGAAGAAGTTATGCTATGATAACTTTGGGGAGATTGGTATCAAGAGTGTTAGAGATCTTGATTTTTTTTTAAGACAGGGGGAGACTATGGTTCTGAAGAAGCTTCATGAAGATCAACTAGTTTCTAAGTGTTGAAGTTCCAAAAGTGTTGCCAACAATTCCAAAGGGGGAGATTGTTGGAATTTGAGATGACTTGAGAAGCTTTAAAATAATTGAAGTGATTAGTATCTCAAGCATTGTTTTGAGTTGGAATTATTGTCAACACAATGTCACAAGCATGATGATAATAGGTTGGTGTTGATAGAGCTTAAAAGAAGAATCAGAGTTGAAACAGTTCAGGAATTCAGAATTCCTGAAGCAGAGTGTGCGGTCGACCGGGCACCCCATGCGGTCGACCGAGCAAGAGGAACCTGCAGAAAAAAGATTCAGGTAGCTCCCAGTTATTTTCGTGACACAGTGTGTCGTCGGTCGACCGGGACCCCACGATGTCGACCGAGCACGATAGTTGTCTGCTTCCAGACTGTGTCGCAGGTCGACCGAAGACAGCAGGATGTCGACCGAGCACGGGAAGACAGAATTGCGCAGAAACAGAAGTCTTGCACGAAAATTCAGGATTCTCATCTATTTCGTTTGGGACTCTTTCTAAACGAATTGTAGCCTATTTTGAACACTCTTAAGGGTTACCATAACCTATATAAAGGCATGTTTGGTTCGTTTTTAAGGAGAGAGAAAGAAGAGAATAGAAAAGAGAAGAAAAGAGAGAGAGTTTTGGAGAGAAGAGAGTGCTGTTGCTGTGTGCAGTCTTGTTACAAGTTTCTACAGCAAGTGTGGACGAGGATGTGCTCTTGAAGATGGTGTTTCGTCCATAAGATAAGTGTCTCTCTGTTTATGCTTTAATTTTCAATTTGTAAGGGATTGAGAGAGAGAGAGATTGTAGAGGGGAAGGGCTGTAGAAAAAGGTTTCTACTTTATTCTGTAGAACATCAAGTTGGTGCTTGGTGTCTGGGGTTTGGTGATCCTATCTGTTGGTGCAGATAAATTGTAAAGGGAGTCGGTGCTTCCTAGATAGTTGGTGCTATCTGAAACTAAAGGGAGTCGGTGCTTCCTAGATAGTTGGTGCTATCTGAAACTAAGGGTTGGTGCTCTTTGTCGTTGGTGCGACTAAATAGATTCAGATCTGTCCCGGATTGGTGTTCGGACAGTCTTTGAACCGTGGACGTAGCCTTTTGGTGAACCACGTTAAATCTGGTGTCCTTGTGTGATTTGATTTGCTTTTGTTGTTAAATTGGACCTGTTTTTAAGGAATCACTGATTCACCCCCCCCCCCTCTCAGTGATCGCGATATCTAACACATGGAAGATTACCTAAGCAATATGAAGAAGGCAGAAAGCCATAGAGGGTACAATTGTTTTGATCGCAGGTATGGTAAGCCCAGAATGAGCATCCTAGTGACTGCTAGAAGCAATTGTGAACTTAATTTCGACTTATCGAGAAGTAGAGCTTGCTCGAGGTAAGACGAATATAAAGTTGGAGTTACAAATGTGTCGATCGCGAATACAGTAGACCCTGAAAGGGCGTACTAGTACCGCTAGACACAAATGTTTGGAGACTGCATCCATGAGATGAGATTCCCCGTTTTGAACGGTCAAGATTGGATTCATCAAAGAGAGCAGATGGTATTCCGATCCAAATACGGTCTCAGCGATTTCCCCGAGCGCCAGTATTCAGAAGGAAATGAACCATAATTTCTCGAATCTGAATCCAAAAATGACGAGTTCTTTTTATTAAAAGGCCAATATCGGATTCACCAAAGAGAGCAAAAGGCACTCCAATCTGAACACGGGCTCAGCGATTTCCGCTAGCGCCAGTGCTCAGAAAGGAGAAGACCAAGATTTCTCCAATCTAAACCCAAAATGACGGAAGTTTTTTTTTTTTTTGAAGATTTTTTTTTCAATATTTTTTTAAAAAATCTTTTTATTTATTTATTTATTTATTATTATTTTTTAAATAAAATTTTTTTTGAAGATTTTTATTTTTTATTTTTTATTTTAAAATTTCATTTTTGAAAAATTTTTATTTAAAAAACGAGAGAGTACACATAGGCCTCCTAACCCGGTCTTATGAAATCTTGATTGATAGAATTGCCCCGAGGTAAGGGTAGGATTACTTAATGAACCCTTTTGGAGGACCCTTGCCTAGAACAGTCAAGCTGTCTCCACACTCTGGACAAGGCTTTTCTTGAATCAACCATGATCAAAGAACGCAGTTGGTTTAACCTTAGTGGTCTATGTCTTTTATATATATATATATATAATTTTTTTTAGATCTTTAATGAACTCATCGAAGAGAAACGATGGCCCAAAACCTTAGTCGAACAGGCTCAACATTTCTGCAAGCACGATGAACGATAGGAAAGGATCAAGGTTTCTCAATTTTGAATTCAAACTGAAAAATCTGATTTATATATATATATATTTTTAGATCTTTCATGAACTCATCGAAAAGAAACGATGGCCCAAAACCTTAGTCGAACAGGCTCAACATTTCTGCAAGCACGATGAATGATAGGAAAGGATCAAGGTTTCCCAATTTTGAATTCAAACTGAGAAATCTAATTTTTTTTTTCTAGATCTTTAATGAACTCATCGAAGAGAAACGATGGCCCAAAACCTTAGTCAAACAGGCTCAACATTTCTGCAAGCATGATGAACGATAGGAAAGGATCAAGGTTTCTCAATTTTGAATTCAAACTGAGAAATCTAATTTTTTGTTTTTTTTTCTAGATATTGTTGGAATTTGAGATGAATTTGAGATGACTTGAAAGTCTTTTGACGAATTGAAGAAGATAGTATCTCAAGTATTGATTTGAGTTGGAATTATTGTCAACACATTGTCACAAGCATGATGATAGTAGGCTAGTGTTGATAGAGCTGAAAAGAAGAAACAGAATTGAAACAGTCAGGAATTCAGAATTCCTGAAGCAGAGCACGCGGTCGACCGGGCACCCCATGCGGTCGACCGAGCAAAGAGAAACCTGCAGAAACAGATTCAGGCACCTCTCAGTTATTTTCGTGACACAGTGTGTCTTCGGTCGACCGGGACCCCAGGATGTCGACCGAGCGCGATAATTGACTATTTCAAGACAGTGTATGATGTCGACCGAGAAATCCATGATGTCGACCGAGCACGGGAACCAGAGTTGCGCAGAATTAGAAGTTGTGCACGAAAATTCAGCACTCTTATCTAATTTGTTTGGGACTCTTTCTAAACGAATTGTAGCCCGTTTTGAAGACAATTAAGGGTTACTATAACCTATAAAAAGGCATGTATGGGTCGTTCTAAAGACACACCAGAAGAGAAGAGTTTTAGAGAGAAAATTGAGAGAGTTCTTGAGAGAAAGAAGTGTTGTTGCTGTGTGCTGTTGTGCTGCATCTTTCTACAGCAAGTGTGGACGAGGATGTGCTCTTGAAGATGGTATTTCGTCCATAAGATAAGTGTCTCTCTGTTTATGCTTTATTTTCAATTTGTAAGGGATTGAGAGAGAGAGAATTGTAGAGGGGAAGGGTTGTAGACAGAGTTAATCTTCTATTCTGTTTTTACATCAAGTTGGTGCTTGATGTCTGGGGTTTGGTGATCCTATCTGTGGGTGCAGATAAATTGTAAAGGGAGTCGGTGCTTCCTAGATAGTTGGTGCTATCTGAAACTAAGGGTTGGTGCTCTTTGTCGTTGGTGCGACTAAATAAGATTCAGATCTGTCCCGGATTAGTGTTCGGACAGTCTTTGAACCGTGGACGTAGCCTTTCGGTGAACCACGTTAAAACTGGTGTCATTGTGTGGTTTGACTTGTTTTGTTGTTGAATTGGACCTGTTTTTAGAAATCACTGATTCACCCCCCCCCCTCTCAGTGATCGCGGTATCCAACAGATCTTTAATGAACTCATCTAAGAGAAACGATGGCCCAAAACCTTAGTCGAACAGGCTCAACATTTCTGCAAGCACGATGAACGATAGGAAAGGATCAAGGTTTCTCAATTTTGAATTCAAACTGAAAAATCTGATTTTATAAATATATATATAAAAATTTTAGATCTTTAATGAACTCATCGAAGAGAAATGATGGCCCAAAACCTTAGTCGAACAGGCTCAACATTTCTGCAAGCATGATGAACTATAGGAAAGGATCAAGGTTTCTCAATTTTCAATCCAAAATGAAAAATCTGATTTTTTGTTTTTTTTTATTTTTTTTTCTAGATCTTTAATGAACTCATCGAAGAGAAACGATTGCCCAAAACCTTAGTCGAACAGGCTCAACATTTCTACAAGCACGATGGACGATAGGAAAGGATCAAGGTTTGTCAATTTTGAATTCAAACTGAAAAATCTGATTTTTGTTTTTTTTTCTAGATCTTTAATGAACTCATCGAAGAGAAACGATGGCCCAAAACCTTAGTCGAACAGGCTCAACATTTCTGCAAGCATAATGAACGATAGGAAAGGATCAAGGTTTCTCAATTTTGAATTCAAGATGAAAAATCCGATTTTTTGTTGAAAAGAGAAAGAGTGGAAATAAATTCAAAGAATTAGAAATTTCCAAAAAAAATCTCATCTCATTTTTTTTTTGCGGAATCCAACATAGGCCACCAATTAGAAAGTAGCCAAGGAATCAAGAAAAGAAGTATAAGCTTAGAGCAATAGATATGATATGCAAATATTTCATTTCTAGCATCGTGTTCTCAAATGAACGAGTCCCACCGGGTGTGCCATCTTGATGGACCAGTGCATTCTGCTCGGTTCTACCGAGGTCGGCGGACGTGGGAGTCCGTTTGGGTCCGACCTTTTGTAACCGGGGGGCAGAGGCGTGCATCAACATTTCTTTTGTATGGGTGTGCCAGATTTTCTATTTTACTTGGAATTGCAAGTGGTGATCCAGAGATCAACCTTCGCAAGTAAAAAGGAAATCAACTTCTTTCAAGTTTTCTATTGCACATATATTTAAGAAAAGAGACATTTTGTTGATTTGCCGTGAAAGGCAATTTTTTTAGCATTTATAGCCGATTTTGGCGTTTATAGCCGATTTTTGGCGTTTATAGCCGATTTTGGCGTTTATAGCCGATTTACAATCCTTATCAATAATGAAATACAAGAGTTCTGATTTTTGTCTCTTTTGAAAAAATACAAACTACAATGAAAAGCAAGAAAAGGAGGATCTAACTTCTCAGGAGATTGTGGGGGACCCGTTCAGATTGACGGCCGCAAGCCATATGTGGACTTCACCATCATCCACGCAGATGAGAATAGAGGATTCTGTTGATTCGCTTGGCTTGGCTATAACCTCAGGTTTTTAGAGGATAAAGACCAAAAGGAGGTCCTATGTCCAATAAAAAGCCAAGTAGATGGGATGAAAAGCCACGTCTAAGCCATTGGAGGCAGAAGGAGAAGGCAAGGACCTTGGGGGGGGGGTACCCCCCAAGGGACTTTTGTCACCTTGTAGCGGTGGTCGGTGTAGAACTTCCGCAGAGTTTTCTCTTTCTTTCTCTGGATTTCTGTGCTTTTTTCTGATCTGGGATCTGTCTTGTTTTTCCGATGATCTCTGTGATTTTTTCGATCTGGAATTCTTTGGAATGCTCTCCTATTTATAGGCTTTTAGGTAGCCATTTAGGAGGGTTTATGAGCCTTAATTGTCATAAAGCTACATAAAGGGAGGAGTTACAAGATTGAATTCTTTATTTTGTAACTCCTTTTTCTTGGCTTCTGATTGGCCGTAGGAGATTGAGGGCATTTAATCGCCTTTAATCGCCATGATGGAAGGAGTTTCATGGGTTAAATGCCATGAATCTCTTGACTTGTAACTCCCGGATGCTTGCTTCTAATTGGGCCATCCAAAGAAATGGATTAATGACTGTAATAAAGCTAGTCAATTAATCGCATTAAGTGGTCGCCGAGCAGTTGAAGAGTCGCAGGCCATGCCGCGTCTTTTGGGATTCTTCTGGCGATGATCAATGATGGATCTTCATGTAGATCGGCATCAGATGACCATGTAACTTCAGGTGTTGGTTGCCAACAGCGGGTCGGTGCCATTTGTCCTGTCGATTTCTCGATCGGTCGGGTAGAAAGCACACTTTTTTTGGTTGACCGGGTGGCGATCAATGTTGATTTTGATACTCTTGATGATTGACCTGTGTTCTTGACGGATGTCAGAGGATTTGGTGTCTCAAAAGTATGAATTTTGGAAAATACCAGAGGTCGGATGCTTCGAATCACGAAAAAAGGGCGAAAAACGGGATTTCCGGGGCCCTCCCGGCGATCCCGGGCCCCAGGGTCGCAGGGGTCTGCAACCCTGGGGGGGTTTTCCCCACTTTTGTCCCGTTTTGTGTTCGTTTTTGCTGTTTTTTTATTCTTTTTTTCTTCTGTATTTTCCCTTGACATTTTTGATCATTTATTGGCCTGATTTCCCTGTAGAAAACCTGATGAGAGTCCTTGCATTTTGGTTTGCAAAGTTTCTAATTTTCCGAGAAAGCCGAAGACTTTGTCGCGCAGAGCTGCCGATTTTCCGTCAGAAGCTGAAACTGGGTCAAACGATGTCGGAATGACCTGAAATTTGGGGTGAAGCCTGGTGAGCAATAAATAAGACCAACCATAGGTTTTTGTTTGAGTTTTGAAGCCGTTTGGGGTCCTATCACCAGTAGACTTGCTTTTCTCACGATGAAGATGTCGCGGCTTGATGTGCGGTCAACCGACGTCCGATTGACTTGAAATTTGACAGGGAACCTATTGTAGTCATTTTAAGATGATCCATAGGCTCTGCCTTGGAAACCATGGTCCCCGGGAGTTTCGCCGCCGAGAGGCCTGATTTAGCTGTTCGAGGGTTGATGCAGGGTCAAACGTTGTCGGTTCGACTCGGAACTTAACGTGGAGCCTTTTGGATGTATTTTAAGACCATCCATCGGCTCCGATCGAAGATTTGGTGTCTCCGATGCTTTTGCTGCCAGGAGCTCCTTTTCGGCTGTTGGAGAAGCGAAGTTAGGCCAAATGATTTTGAAATGGCCCGAAACTTCTTGTGTACTCCTCTTTTGGCTGTCTTGAAGGATCTTGCAGTTTTTGTTTGATTCTGACAAGATTTGATTTTTTGGAAGTAGCATTGCCTCTTTATGGCAGGTTGCGACTTCATGTAGCTTTTTAGATCTTGAAGAAGCATGGTGACATTTTTGGTGTCAACAATTTTCAAAATCAGCAAAACTCATGAAACATAAACTTTTTGAAAACTAGAAATTTCGACGAGCAACTTTCCCTTCTTCATCGAACTCATTCGAGGTTCCGAAAGCCATGTTCTTAGCCCAACAATCTTTTTACAGCCGTGCTACTTGGACTGACTGAGGGGTCGGTTTTTGGACCGACCCCCTAGGTCCTCATCCAAATATCATCGATATTTGGATGAGGACCTAGGGGGTAGGTCCAAAAATCGACCCCCCAGTCAGTCCAAGTAGAGTTTTTCATCTTTTTAAGTTATGGGACCCACCTTCATATGCTATATATAGTGAGCTTCTTCTCCTCATTCCTCTTTTCTTGTTTCCTCTTCATTATGGAAGAACTTGCTCTAGCCCAAGCTAGGGTTTTCCCCTTTCACCTTGCTCTTCTTGCTTCTTCATCTCAAATCAACACCAATCTCTTACCAAACTAAGAATGGTCTTCGCCATCTCCTTCCTCCCCATGAAAGCTCGCCATTGACACTATTGGGGGAGGAATCCATCACCGTTGGAGCTTCCTTTGAGCTCTCCTTGCCCAATTGAAAATTCTACAAGTAAGCAAACCCTCCCATCTTCTAGTTATGCATTCTCCTAGCCCTAGAGAGGCTTCATCCTTATTATTGCATGCCCTCCCTTTCTCTTGATTGGTTTTGACATTTAGGGTTTCCAAATGGGTTGATTTGGGGGTTTTTGTGTAGATTGATGTTTGTAGCCTTGGAGGGTGATTAGAGCTTGATTTGCTAAGCTTGGACCTAAGGCAAGTGGATGATTGGATTAGTGTTGAATGTTAATATGTTTATGGAAAAATTTGATTTACATTATTGTTTTGATGATTTCATATGTGTTTACAATGGTTTCTCTTCCTTTGAAATAGGCATATTGATTGGTTTCTCTCTCTTGTTTATATCTTGGCTTATGTACCTATTGATCTTCACTTATAATGGATTATTCCTAATGATGAAGAGGAGACGAATGAGATAGAATGGTGGATGCGTTTTAGGGATGTTTTGATGGAAGAATGAATGAAGTTGGGTGGAGGAATGAATGGTGTTTAGAGGAGGTTTTAGAGTCCTCATGTGTAGAAAGGGTGCTCAAAGATGTATGAAAAGAGGAGAGGAAGAAGAGCCGAACTGCACTTAAAAATCAAGTTCTTTGACAATTCGTTTGAGCGAGCTTGACAATTTGCTCGAGCGAAACCCTCATAGAGAGCAGTTCGCCCGGGCGGACCTGTGTTCGCTCTAGTGGACCCCAGATAGAGAGCAGTTCGCTCGAGCGAGCTTGTGATCACTCGAGTGAACCCCTCACAGAGAGCTCTTGGCTCGAGCGCACTTCCAGTCAGCTCGAGCCAACAGTCTGTAAGGCCTGGGTTAATTCTTGAAGATTGGAAACATTATTGTACGGCTTGGGGAGGTATTGTTTGGAGCCCCAATGCAATGGAGAGACCTAAGAGGTGTTGTATGGAGCCCGGTTGAGGAAGAAATCTCATCACAGAGATTCGTTAAGGGTATTTGGGTTTGTCAATGTGCATAGGGACCGGAAATGTCTTTAATTCTCATGGATTACCAAGTTTATCTCAAATCCGACATATAGGACCCTATTCACACTGATTTAAATCTGGAACCCTCAACGCTTGGCCCGGAAATTTATAGAAATCCATTGTACTTTATTTTACCCGAATTTCACTTGTGCACTCCAAACTTCATGTATATGACTAGTCATAACCCAGAAATACTGAAATCATATATTTAGCATTTTGTTCGCCCGTTTTTGCCTGACCCAATACAAATGTGTTATTGTGCCTATGGGCACCCCGTCCTGCTTACATATGTACTTGTCTCAATTTCTTGCATGTGACCTATGACTTGGCACCACTAAGCTTGGACAACCTTGTCGGTTTGATCCACCAACTTGGTGATCCACCTCGCATCCCGCCAACTGCAGCCTGGATCCCGTCTCGTCCCGATACCCGGTTCGCTACTGCAGTCCCGTATATTATATATATTCATATATGATTGCTGACTCTCCTCATCTCGTGTGACTGAGGTCAAGGCCCCGATGTGCTCTCATCACTTTAGTGAGAGAGGATTTGGCTTTGTGTGGTCACCATCTTGTTAGTTCCTGATTCTTTGGTACATTTACATGTTTTAGATTGCTCATGTGTTTTCTAATAAATGATGCATTCTCTTCTATTGAAAATCATTGTTTATATAGGTTTCAATGTTTTCCAATGTATCATTATTTTACCTTATTGTTATATTTTTTCACCCACCTGCCAGACCGTCGCGTCTGACCTATTCTTTGGTACTCAGGTCTAGACCCCATTCCCTTTGAGGAGGAGATTGAGGAGGTGGCCAGCGAGCCGCATCGCGTAGTTAAATGGAAAGCTGACGATGTCGTGTAGGCATTTGCTCAAGCTTTGAGTTATGACACATTTTGGGATTTGGGACTAACTCTTTTTGGGAGATTCTTCTGGATGTATTGGCCTTTGTTGGCCATTATTTTTGGGATTGATTAATTAACTAATCTTTTGTATAAACTCTAACTTTATATTTTTGGGAAATGCTAACGATCATTGCTCACTCTTAGACTATGCAATTTATACTCATGCAACTAGTCTTGTTTGTGAAAAGAATTGTTATATTTGATTTACTACACGCTTCTGCTTCCCGAATATGTATATGATTTGTATATGAGATGACTTGTATGTGAAATCCACACCACGGAACCCTGTGGGAAATCATTTGCACGGATGAAATATTCTTCTCAAATCCATGTACGCACTACACCAAAATTGGAAATTAGAAACGCTCATTTGGAACGGCCAGGAGCCCTTTTTATTTAGACAGGGTTTCAACCCGTTTCTGAGATAAAAGCCGTTTCAGAGACACAGGCGGTCTTCTCATTTCACGAATTTTGACGCCCGGTAAAAACTAAAAAGCGTTCCTCTCGTTCGCGCCATTCCCCTTTTCCTTCATTGGCGCCATTTCATCCCTCCCTCCTTTTCTCATCTCTCTCTCTCTGGCGCCATTTCGTCCCTCCCTCCTTTTCTCATCTCTCTCTCTCAAAGAAATATCTTCGTCGATCGATTGCAGAACGGGATCTTGAGGAGAGTTCGAGTTCTCTCACTCTCGCTCTCTCTGCTATCTCTCTCTCTCTATCTCTCGCTCGCTCGATCTCAGTGTGCCCTCTTTCGCTCGATCTCTTTGCTCTCTCTCTCTCTCGATCTGCTTTCTCTCTCGCTCTCTCACTCTCTCTCTGCCCGAAACATATCAGGGCTTGAAGGGTGTCTCCCTCTCTCTCGTCGTTACCTCTGCTCGGATCCTCTCGCTGTTGCTGCCTCTCTGCTCGGATCCTCTCGCCGTTGCTGCCTCTGCATCCAATATTAAAGTTACAGATCTCTTTCTAAGGTACTGTTGCTTCTGCTGATACAACTCTATTTTTTTATTATTATTCTCCTCTTCTTCATCTGTTGCACATGTGATGTGACTTTGCCTATGGTGGTACTTTGTGCTGTTGCTGCTGGTTTCTATGCCTTTTTAGTGGGAAATCTCCCAGATTGGAATATGCTGGACCTCTGATCCTCTTTGATGGGGACTGTTGGAATTGAAGCATTGCTTATCTGTTTATGGGTTTTAGTTTGTGGGGGGTTTTATGTAAAGGTTTATAGCTTAAAGTTTTTGTCTTTTTTATCTTGGTGCTGAAAGATAATCCAGTGAAGAAAAGAGCCTGATGATATGGGTTGTTAGGGTGTTTCAATTTGGGGGGACTTTTGATGGAATGGTCTTCATCTGGATTTATGCTTATGTGGATCTAGAATCTATATCATGAATTGGTGTCTTTAAATGGGTGTCCTTTTACATTCGAAAGTGTCATTATCAGGTAGATAAAACTTAAGCTAGTTTTGACTTGGACAGACAACTACTGCTACGGATTAAAAGAGAACAAAAACCAAATAAGCGCAATAGGCACTAAAAAAGAAAGTTTGTTACAGAAGATATTAACACTTTTGGAAGAATGTGTCATTGCCTAATATCATTTTTTAGTTAATGGGGGTTGGATTGAATTCACCCCCCCCCCCACCATGTTTACCTCTGGGTTGATTCAAGTGCTCACCAAATTAATGGATTATTTTCATTTAAATTGTCTTTTTGATTAACTTGGGTGGGCCAGCCAGCCCACTGCTGATTAATAGGATTTTCTCTCCTTGGAGTAGGGAGACATGGACTGATGGCAATCTCATGACACATACAGTCCAAAGGCTATTCCATCGCTTGATATTAAGCTTTCTGGCAGTAACCTTTTGATTAGCACACTGATGTTGATGGGGTTTAAAAACATGATAGTTGCACAAAACTAAAGCTGGAGTGATGTGACACCATAGTGTCCATATTCTTCTGATTTTATTTGATACTTGCACAAGTGAGTTATTCTCATGAATTATTGACAGGAAAAGGTAAAACAACATGAGCCCAATTCAACCTTGAGCTTGTTTTTTGTTGTTTCAATTGAGTTTGACAACATGGTCACATCGCTCTCTAGATGAAGACGATGGTGGAAAACGGGACAAGAGAATATTGCTTCCAATGCTATGTTCTCTTGTAAAATATGTAGAAAGGACTTGTTTCAAAGTTTGAAGTACGTATAAAAAAGAGCTGGGAAGATTCTCTTTTGCTGTTCATGATAATGTTGTATTGGGAAGACACACTAATGCTGTATTGGGTGCATCAGTGACATTTTCTCTTGTTCAGAAACAATTGATAATGTCCTGGTTTAAATTTCAATTCAAATGGATTATTGAATCCTGTAAGAATTATGCAATTTAGGAGTTTAAGAAGCATCACTTCACTCATCAAGACTGTTCCATGGTTCCAGTGGGGCTTAAGAGATATCACATACATACTTATTTTGGGATGTTATATTATTTCCCCCCTCTAATTTCGGCTTGCATCTATGTTGTATCTTTATGTGTCTCTCTATATATGTCTATGTTTTCAAAAGAAGAAAAATATTGGGTTTATAAAATAGCAGGTTTCATGGTGCCTATAGAGCTTCCCTTTGGACGTTATGGGGTGGTGCTTGGGTCTATCTTTTGTGGGATGCTGAATTGTGTTGCCCTGGAGTTTGAATACTTCAATTGACTGGAACTCATCGAATCTCAAGAGTTTTTGGACAGACTCTCTCCACATTTTTACCTTTAAAATTATATGATATAATTATCCCAACACTAGAACTCTACACTTCCAGGGTCTGGCCTGTTTTTGCCACTCTTGGTCCACATGGGGCGCAAAACCCTTCTCAATTTACGTGCTTTACATGTCCCAAGCAAGGGACAAATTTCCTTGTTAACAGATTCTTCTTTATGTTGCATAAGGACTTGTACACTTTTTTTAGCAGGTATGATGTCTAGGATTAAATGCATATGCCGTTAATTGATATACACAGTTAGAAAAAAAGGTATTTTTGAACTAGATTTATCGACGTTGTATAATAGAACTCTTTATCCTATCCCAATGTCACGAGTAAGACTTAGATGATGATGCTATTAATGTATTACAACTCTCTTTTCCCTCTCGTGTTGCTTGACGGCATGCACACATTCTAAGCCTAGTTTATAGAGTTGATAATCAAAATACATAAACAATGAAGCTTCAAATTCAAAATCAAATCAAGAAATTTAGCCAATACCTATCTAAACAACTGAATGCAACTTCTGAATCAAGGAAAACTAAACAAATAAGAGAAAAAGACAAATTGTACGAGCTGAAATCATAATGAGAAAGTCAAGGGCATGAAGGGAGAAAATTGCAAGCAAAATCTTCAATACATCACTCTCATAGTGAAATGGTAGATTATGTTGTAAAAAATATCAGCATCATGTCATGAAGTATTGAAATCATAGTGAGAAAGTCAAAGAAATGAAAGGGGGGAAAACGTTAGCAAATCTTCAATACATCATTCTTATGTTGTAAAGCGTATCAAAATTCATGTCATGAAACAGAAGATCCACAACTGAGACATAAATTTACAATTGGGTCACAAGTATAATAAAATTTTCTTCCTCATTAATGCCAAAATGCCCTCCCTTCACCGAATCATTTTCCACATCATCAACTGATTTTAGTAGGATCATTAATAAATGCCCATGGGCAGTGTAGTACGTATTTTTGGTGCAGTGTTAACATGTCATTGATCATGAATAGTTGGCAAACCATCTCTCTATGTATAAATGTAACTTATGTATTTGAGACTTCATATTCCAATTACTTCCTTACATTTAGGAAATAGATTGCGAATATTTATCTTATGATAGTTTTATCTTTTGAATTATAGTATATGCATCAATATAAAAGCTAAGCCACTCTAAGCAATTACCTGCTTTATTTCCACCTTGCACTAATCTTATATGAAGCATCCAAGTCAAACCCGCCGATGTGTTCTATAATTCTTTTTTTCTACATTAAACATTGTTTTTTATTCTAACTTAAATGATACCATCATTTATTTATGTGACATTTATTTGACTTATCTAAGGTTACCTTTGCTAGATCCATTTAACTTATGTGAGGTAAGTTGTTGCAGAATGTCGTCCTCGAGCAACAAAGCATGGATGAACAAACATAGGTTAAGTCCGGAGTATTTAGATGGAATTGTGCATTTCCTTGAGTTTACAAAGAAACATGGTGGTGGATTTAAGCATTTTCCTTGTCCATGTGCTAAATGTCGAAATGGGAGTGGAATGATCGCCCTTGATATGATTCATGAGCACTTGCTCATTAATGGTATTGATGAGTCATATACACATTGGATTGTACATGGAGAATGTGTTGCAACAACCAGTAAGAAAACATCAATATCAAATCCTAATGAACAACCCAATAATATGTATCCTAGAATAGAGGAACTCGTTAATGATGCATTTGGAAGAATTGGTGAAAATGTTGATGCTCTCATGGATGATCTCATAAGGAACAAAGATATTCATGAAGGCTCCCAAGAGTTTCAAGGCGAAGACGAAGGAGAAGAAAGAAGATATAAGTCTTTATTTGATGATGCAAGACAATCTTTGTATCCTTCTTGTCCTAGGGGACTCACAAAATTGTCAGCTACTGTTGAGTTATATAGTTTAAAGGCACAAAAAGGTTGGGCGAACAATAGTTTGAATGATCTCCTTCAATTGGTGAAGAAGTGGCTTCTGATAGGAAACACGTTATGAGAAAGCACATATCAAGCTAAGAAGATGATCAACTCGTTGCGAATGACCTACAATTCCATACATGCATGCCTAAATGATTGTATTCTTTATTGGAAAGAGTACAAAGACATGCAAAGTTGTCCAATATGTCATACATCCAGATGGAGGTCAGATTACTTGGTGAGAGAAAAAAGTGTTAGAGTTCCATTGAAGGTTTTGAGGTACTTTCCATTGACACCAAGGCTACAAAGGCGTTACAGGTTAGATTTCAAGGTTAATGATAGATTCCATAGGTCATTCTATTTGCCTTTGATTCGTGATTTTAATAACTAATTATTATTTTTACATTGTTATGTAGTGTGCCATGGATAGCAGAGCAAATGACTTGGCATGCTCAACCAAAAGGGATTGGTGGTGTTATGCGGCATCCATCTGATTCATCAAGTTGGGTGGTAGTAAATACCAAGTGGCCAAGTTTTTATCAGGAACATCGAAATGTTCGTTTAGGACTTGCGACCGATGGGTTCAACCCTGTCAGACATCTCAGTAGTGTCTATAGCTGTTGGCCTATCATTATAGTGCCCTACAATCTCCCCCCCTCATTATGCATGAAAAGAGAATTTTCAATATTGACAGTATTGATACCAGGCCCAAAAGGACCGAGTAAAGACATTGATCTTTACCTATAACCATTGGTTGACGAGCTGAAAGAGTTATGGCTTAATGGAGTGTCAATGTATGATTCTCATTCGAAGACAATTTTTAATCTGAAAGCTATGTTGCTGTGGGGAATTCATGATTTTCCTGCATATGGGAGTTTATCGGGTTGTGTAACACATGCACAGTTCGCTTTCACTGTTTGCGCCGAAGGAACAGTTTCCGAACGTCTTAAGGGCGGAAAAAAGTACTCTTATGAAAGTCATCGAAGATTCCTTCCTGTTAATCACGTTTTTAGGACTCAAAAGGCGGCTTTCAACAATAAAACAGAAGAAAGAAGAGCTCCTCGTCGATTGAGTGGTTCGGAGGTTGAAGACAAGGTGGCCGGTATTCAAATGGATATTGGAAAATCGAAAGGAAAGAAACGAAAAGGTTATGATGATGAATTGGCTGATAATATAACTGCCTGGTACAAGAGATCGATTCTTTTCAACCTACCATACTGGAAGGTGGCTTTCTCAATTTTGTACTACATTCCATATTCTTCTATTTTAATAAACAGACAAGTAGAAATTTACTTTGTTTTAATGCTTTGACAGGATTTGCCAGTTCGTCACAACCTCGATGTGATGCATGTTGTGAAGAATGTTGGTGACTACCTTTTGTCAACAATCCTAGATGTTAAAGATAAAACAAAGGATGGCACAAGTGCACGCGAGGATTTGAAAAGAATGAACATTAGGAAAGAACTATGGTTACAAGAATCAGATGGGAGAACTATTAAACCGAAGGCACCATTTGTTCTAAGTCGTAAGGAAAAGGAATTATTCTGTCGTACTTTGCATGAATTGAAGGTTCCAACGGGGTATAGTTCGAGATTTAAACATCTCGTGAACATGCAAACCCTTGAAATAAAGGGGCTCAAATCACACGATTATCATGTCATAATGCAACAGTTATTACCTGTTTTGTTACAGCACGCATTCTTAGAGCATAAGCCATTGAAAGCTTCTATTCAAGAAATTTGTAACTTTTTTAATGTCTTGTGCTCAAAGACGATTAGTGCAGATAATATAATTGTTGTAAAACAACGACTAATCATGGCAATGTGCATTTTGGAGAAGTTCTTTCCACCATCATTTTTGTTATTAGCATTCACCTCATGGTGCATTTGGCTGATGAAGCATTAGCTTGTGGTCCAGTTAGATTTCGATGGATGTATCCGTTTGAACGGTAAAATTCCAACTTCAAAGTTGTCTTTAGTATAGTAGAGTATAGTGCTGATGTCTTGGCGTTTCTTAACAGGTTAATGAAAACTTATAAAGGATACGGAAAGAACATGGCACACCCTGAAGGGTGCATTGCAGAGCGCTACATTATAGAGGAATCTATTTTGTATTGTATGGAGTACATGCCAGATGGTGATAGAGGTAGTCACAAGAGAACACATCAAAGGTTTTTGGACGATGATGGTGAGTGTGATGAGGAGCCTCTGGATAAAGGCTGGAATGTTGACCTAACTAACATACAACATCAACAAGTACGTAGATGGGTTTTGGACTCCTATCGGGGAATTGCGGAATGGCATATGTGAGTTGAAGTTTTTTCTAAATTAGCAAATAAGGTCTAGTAATTCGATAACACGTACACAATCATACAAAGTAATGCGTCTTTCATTGATACAGGAAGTATAAGACATATTTAAGTACAACCACTCCCAAGGGTCCAAAAAAGAAGGGTGTTGTGTCTAATAAGAACATTGAGCTTGATTTTATCAGTTGGTTGCGACATGAGGTAATTAAGCCTTTGTTTATTTAATTCTAAATATTTGATGATAGACATGATTATAATTACTGAGTACCCTTTAACCCTTCTTCTTAATGTGTAGATGGAATATGTTAAGGGAGAGCCGATACTGAAACGACTAGCAGTTGGGCCAATGTTCAGGGCCAAATGTTATAACAAATCCCGTGTCAATGGGCATGTATTCTCTCCAATTGATTACGAGACTAACAAATCAACACAAAATAGTGGGGTCTCAATGAAAGCGTTCACATCATACAGGGCAAGCGTTAAAGATAAAAACTATAAGGAAGTTGAGGCCACCTATTATGGAGTTGTGAAACAGATAATTGAGTTGGATTACATTGATTTTCGTCAAACAGTATTTTATTGTGATTGGTTCAAAGTAGAGGACAAGACTATTGGGTGCATTGTTGATCCCGATACAAATCTGACAATGGTGAACATGGAAAAATTGAAAGGAAAAGATAAGGAAGGAGATGAGCCATTCATATTAGCATCTCAAGCAAGTCAAGTTTTTTACTCCAAAGATCAAACTAGACCTGGATGGGCTGTTGTTCTACTCTCCCCAAAGAGATTGACAAAAGAGGCAAATGCACTTGAAGATCCGTGTCTCTTTTCTTCCACTGCTAGCGCAGCTGAAAATTTAAAAAATGTTCTAAAAGAAATTAACTATGAATTCTAGCGCTGGACATGTATGTTGGATATCGCGATCACTGAGAGGGGGGGTGAATCAGTGATTTCTAAAAACAGGTCCAATTCAACAACAAAACAAGTCAAACCACACAATGACACCAGATTTAACGTGGTTCACCAAAAGGCTACGTCCACGGATCAAAACCGTCCGAACACCGATCCGGTACAGGTCTGAATATATTTAGTCGCACCAACGACAAAGAGCACCAACCCTTAGTTTTAGATAGCACCCACTATCTAGGAAGCACCGACTCCCTTTACAATTTATCTGCACCCACAGATAGGATCACCAAACCCCAAACACCAAGCACCAACTTGATGTAAAAACAGAATAGAAGATAAACTCTGTCTACAGCCCTTCCCCTCTACAATTCTCTCTCTCTCAATCCCTTACAAATTGAAATTAAAGCATAAACAGAGAGACACTTATCTTATGGACGAAATACCATCTTCAAGAGCACATCCTCGTCCACACTTGCTGTAGAAAGATGTAGCACAACAGCAACACAGCAACACACAGCAACAGCACCAGCACTCTCTTCTCTCTTCTCTTCTCTTCTTTCTCTCTCTGGTGTCTTCTTAAGAACGACCCTTACATGCCTTTTTATAGGTTATGATAACCCTTAATTGTATTTAAAACAGGCTACAATTCGTTTAGAAAGAGTCCCAAACAAATTAGATAAGAGTGCTGAATTTTCGTGCAAGACTTCTGATTCTGCGCAACTCTGGTTCCCGTGCTCGGTCGACATCCTTGCTTGCTCGTTCGACATCATACACAGTCTGTAAGCAGTCAATTATCGCGCTCGGTCGACATCCTGGGGTCCCGGTCGACCGAAGACACACTGTGTCACGAAAATAACTGGGAGCTACCTGAATCTGTTTCTGCAGGTTTCTCTTTGCTCGGTCGACCGCATGGGGTGCCCGGTCGACCGCAGACTCTGCTTCAGGAATTCTGAATTCCTGACTGTTTGAACTCTGATTCTTCTTTTCAGCTCTATCAACACCAGCCTTTTAACATCACGTTTGTGACAATGTGTTGACAAGAATTCCAACTCAAAACAATACTTTGAGATATTAATTCCTTCAATTCTTCAAAGACTACTCAAGTCATCTCAAATTCCAACAATCTCCCCCTTTGGAATTGTTGGCAACACTATTGGAACTTCAACACTCACTTGGAACCAATTCTTAAATTCTGAAATAACAACCATGCACTGTCAACAATCTCCCCCTAGCTTTCATAGCATAACATCTCTCCTTGCTATCATAGCATAACATCTCTCCCCCTTTGACAACAAGTCCAAAGGGACCAAACCGAGGAGCGAATAGGATATTCAATGAATGCATTGCTCCCCCTTTCAAGCACAACTCCTACGGTTTAGGAGAGTGAGTAACTCCTAACTTTTTTCGGAGATACTCGAAGACTTCCTTTGGCAGAGGTTTCGTGAAAATATCAGCCACTTGCTCAGTTGTTGGAACATATTCCAACTTGACCTCTCCATCAGCAACTTTATCTTTAAGAAAATGATAATGAATTGCTACATGCTTTGTTCGAGAGTGCTGAACAGGATTCTTAGATATATGAATTGCACTCGTGTTGTCACATAGGATCGGCGTAGGATCCGTTGTAGGAACTCCTAGATCAGAGAGCATTTGCCGCATCCATAACACTTGCGTACAACAAGTTGCCGCTGCAATATATTCCGCTTCCGCTGTCAAAAGGGATACTGAGTCTTGCTTCTTAAAATGCCAAGCAATTAATCTTTCTCCAAGATAAAATGCGCCGCCGCTAGTACTCTTGCGATCATCTACGCATCCAGCCCAATCGGCATCAGAATATGCAACAAGAGTGAAGGATTTGCCTTTGGGATACCAGATACCAAGCTCCATAGTACCTTTCAGATATCGAAAGATTCTATTCACTGCTGTAAGGTGCGTTTCAGTTGGTGCTGCTTGAAAACGTGCAACCATACATACTGCTTGTAGAAGATCTGGTCTTGTAGCAGTCAAGTAGAGCAAGCTTCCTATCATAGAGCGATAGGTGGTATGATCAACGGACGAGGCCTTATCATCTTTGCTAAGCTTCGTGTTCGTTGACATTGGTGTGCTCACTGGCTTGCTGTCTTCCATATTGAACCGTTTCAGCATTTCCTTAATGTACTTCATTTGTGATATGAAGATGCCATGTTTCAGCTGCTGAACTTGTAAACCAAGAAAGAACTTTAGTTCTCCAAGCATCGACATTTCAAATTCTTTCTTCATCTCTTCAGCAAAATTTCTGCACATCTCCTCATCATTGCCACCAAAGATTATGTCATCAACATAAACAATGACAACCAGCTGTTTGCTTAACTCAGTTTTGACATACAGATTGCTATCAACCATTCCTTTTCCAAAACCGATCGTGCGGAGATAGAGATCCAGCCTTGCATACCATGCCCTTGGCGCTTGTTTCAGTCCATAAAGAGCCTTTTTCAACTTGCACACTAGATCTGAATTTTTGCTGATGAGAAAACCATCAGGTTGCTCAATGTAGACCTCTTCTTCAAGTAAACCATTCAAGAAAGCTGACTTTACGTCCATCTGAAATACCTTGAAGGTTTTGTATGCTGCCAATGCAAGAAACATACGAATAGCTTCCAGACGAGCCACCGGTGCAAAGGTCTCTTCAAAATCTATGCCTTCAACTTGAGCATAGCCTTTACAAACCAACCTTGCTTTGTTTCTAATGACTTGACTATCTTCATTCAGTTTATTCCGAAAGACCCATTTAGTACCAATAACATTCTTATCAGTAGGTCTAGGAACAAGTTCCCATGTGGAGTTCTTCTCAATTTGCTCCAACTCCTCATGCATAGCTTTCAACCAACTTTCATCGAGACTGGCTTCAGCCACAGTCTTGGGTTCAATGGTGGACACAAGTGAGTAATTGCTAACTACACTTTGTCTAGTTTGCACGCCTGCCTTAGGATCTCCAATGATTTGATCCTTAGGGTGTTGCTCTACCCAAGTGCTATGCTTCTTAGGTGTAGTATCTTCTGAGTCATCCTTTGATTTCTCAGAATCATTAGATTCAGCCATCTCATCATCAATCTCACTCGAGTCCTCATAAACTGGACTGTCATTATGAGTTGCATTCTTTGGTTCAATATTCTCATCTATTCTCACATCAGCACTTTCTATGATTTT
The DNA here is from genome assembly GCA_012931725.1 of Litsea cubeba. Classification (NCBI taxonomy): domain Eukaryota; kingdom Viridiplantae; phylum Streptophyta; class Magnoliopsida; order Laurales; family Lauraceae; genus Litsea; species Litsea cubeba. The sequence goes on along the minus strand of CM022950.1, from coordinate 49,092,191 downwards.
TCTGGTTCTTTTGTTAAGACACCTATATGCCTTGCTAGTAGAGGAGTAACCCAGAAATATACCTTCGTCAGCTCTTTCTTTAAATTTGCCCGGATTTTGTTCGAGCCGCTTGATGTAACACTTGCTGCCGAAGACTCTGAAGTGCTTGACTGTTGCTTTTCTTCCAAACCATAGCTCATAGGGAGTTTTTTCTTCATGTGGCCTGATCAAGCATCGATTTTGAATGTATACAGCCGTATGAATTGCCCCTTTCCAATACTTGTCAGCCATCTTGCTTTCACTTAGCATCGTACGAGCCATCTCTTGTACGGTGCGATTCTTCCGTTCCACAACTCCATTTTGCTGTGGAGTTCTAGGGGCTGAGTACTGTCTTTGAATGCCATGATGTTCACAATATTTAGTGAACTCTTCAGATGTGAACTCGCCTCCACGATCAGACCTTAAAATCTTGATACGTTTTTCCAATTGATTTTCAACCTGTGCTTTAAATACTTTAAAACGATCAAGTGCTTGATGCTTATGCTTAAGAAACAATACCCATGTCATACGAGTATAATCATCAATGCATAACATGAAATACTTATCTCCATTGGTGCTTTGAGTTCGCATCGGTCCACAGAGATCAGTGTGCACTAGCTCAAGAGGTTTCTTGGAATGATGCTCCTTTGACTTGAACATAACCCTCGTTTGCTTTCCCTTTTGGCAAGAGCTGCAAATGGGATTGGAAGGCTTTTCAACTGTAGACATGCCTCTTACAGCCTTTGAATTGCAAATCTTTGACATGTTATCAAAGCTTAGATGCCCAAGGCGTTTGTGCGACAACCGACTTTCCTCTGTCCGACTCATCAAGCAGGTCTTTTCAGCTCCATCTGACAATGTATAGAGATTTCCAGCAGTTCTTGATCCAGTTGCCACTGTTTTGCCGTTGCTACTCTTCTTGATGGCAAACCCATTCTTTGTGAAGATAACTTCGTGACCCTTGTCACAGATCTGGCTCACACTAAGCAGGTTGTGTCTCAATCCAGACACATATAAGACTTCTTCAGATCTGATCTTGTTTGCCATAAGCTGAATAACACCTTTTCCGCAGATTTTGGCACCATCATTGTTGCCAAATTTCACTGAACCGCCTTCATAGTGTTGTAATTTGATGAATTTCTCTTTATCACCAGTCATATGGCTTGAACAACCACTATCAAGGACCCATGGTGCTGCCTTCTTTTGTGCATTGAATGCCATTTGCACAATGAGAGATTCTTTGGGACTTTCTGCACTTTGCTTTGCTCTCCAAGCCTTGACTAACTTGGGTTTCTTTTCAACCTGAAATTTGTTAGCAATATGCAACCTACAATCCCTAGCCAAGTGTCCATAATTATAGCACTTATGGCACTCAATTTTGTGGCTACTTAAGATTGAAAAAGGGTTCCTAGTCACAAGTGGGCTGTTTCTAACATAGAATCTACAATCAGCTCTTTTATGTCCAAACATATTACAATGAAAGCAATAACCATAGAATTTGTATCTTCTTTGTGGCTGGTTAGTCTTCATTACCTTTCTAATGGACTCCTTTCTAGGTTGAGTGGGCTTCATAGAGTTAGAAGGTGTAGTGACTTGCTTCACAAACTCTTTCTTTTCAGGAGATGCAATCTTAGAGGATTCACCTTTCTCAAATCCTAGACCAAATCTGAAGTGGGCAGGTCTTTGAACTTTCAGTAGTTCATCGAGTTTCATAGTCCCTTCAATCGCTTGGAGTGCTTTGAGTTTTTTGCTATTTTCCAAATTTTCAGCCTTTGCTCTAGCGATCTCAGTTTCAAGTTTCATAGCCTCTTCCTTTTTGATACTTATTTGGTTTTCAAGGACTTCTACCATTCTTTTATATTCTTCTACTTGAGTTTTCAAAGCAATAATCGAACTTTCAGATTCATGGAAAAGTTTCAGATTTTTCTTACTTGTTTTGCGTTCCATGCTAAGCTCCTCAAGTGCGGCTATGAGTTCCTCTTCAAGATTGACTTCAGCCTCCTCTTCTTCTTCCGGATCTAGCTCTTCTTCTTCTTCAACAGTGACCATGAAGAGAGCTTCGGTTGATTCATCATCGTCTGAAGATTCAGACGTGCTGTCATCTTGTTGACATAGAAAGTTTTTAGCTTTGCCTCTGTTTCTGAAATTTCTCTTTCCTTTACTCTTTTCAGCATAAGAGTCATTATCATTGTCTTCTTTTAGCGGACACTTCGCAGCAAAGTGACCAACACCTCCACAATTGAAGCATTTAAAGGGTAGCTTCCCTTTGTACTTGCCATTGCTTCCTTTCTTCAATTTTCTAACAAATTGAGCCTCAAGCTCATCATCATCAGAATCAACATCATGACCAGCAGTCTCTTTTGCCTTTTTCTGAACTTTGAAGGCCGCTTCTTTATCAGATGAAGACGTCTTTCCTATGCGCATCTCATAGGCAGTTAGAGAACCATGTAATTCATCCATGGAAAATGCATTCAGATCTTTGGCTTCTTCGATGGCTGAGACTTTTGAATCAAACCGGGGAAGAAGAGATCTTAGAACCTTTTTGACGATGACCGGCTCTTTAATCTCCTCCCCTAGTCCACGAATGTCATTCGTGACTTCATTCACTCGTTGCATATACGAGTCAACATTCTCGCTTTCCTCCAAGCGAAGAGACTCGAATTGAGAGCGATGAGTTTGCAATTTGGCTTCTTTAATCTTCTCATCACCTTCATGTATGCTTTGCAACTTGTCCCAAATTTCCTTGGCTGTTTTGCATGCAATTACTTTGACAAGCTCGCTGTCCACAAGGCCACTAAAGAGTGCATTCTGCGCCTTGGAGTCGTTGTCTGCCAACTTCTTCGATGCTGTATCATTGGGTACGGTGGCAGCATTGTAACCGGCTCTGACAGCCTCCCAAACATCATAGCCAAGAGATTTGATGAAGGCTTGCATCCTAATCTTCCAAAAAGAGTAATTAGAACCATCAAACAGAGGTGCTTTCATATTCCCTATATTGACTGCCATGTGATTTGACAAGAGATCACCCTTAGCGTATTAAACTGATCAAGGGAGCCTCGCTCTGATACCAATTGTTGGATATCGCGATCACTGAGAGGGGGGGGGGGTGAATCAGTGATTTCTAAAAACAGGTCCAATTCAACAACAAAACAAGTCAAACCACACAATGACACCAGATTTAACGTGGTTCACCAAAAGGCTACGTCCACGGATCAAAACCGTCCGAACACCGATCCGGTACAGGTCTGAATATATTTAGTCGCACCAACGACAAAGAGCACCAACCCTTGTGTTTTAGATAGCACCCACTATCTAGGAAGCACCGACTCCCTTTACAATTTATCTGCACCCACAGATAGGATCACCAAACCCCAAACACCAAGCACCAACTTGATGTAAAAACAGAATAGAAGATAAACTCTGTCTACAGCCCTTCCCCTCTACAATTCTCTCTCTCTCAATCCCTTACAAATTGAAATTAAAGCATAAACAGAGAGACACTTATCTTATGGACGAAAACATCATCTTCAAGAGCACATCCTCGTCCTCACTTGCTGTAGAAAGATGTAGCACAACAGCAACACAGCAACACACAGCAACAGCACCAGCACTCTCTTCTCTCTTCTCTTCTCTTCTTTCTCTCTCTGGTGTCTTCTTAAGAACGACCCTTACATGCCTTTTTATAGGTTATGATAACCCTTAATTGTATTTAAAACAGGCTACAATTCGTTTAGAAAGAGTCCCAAACAAATTAGATAAGAGTGCTGAATTTTCGTGCAAGACTTCTGATTCTGCGCAACTCTGGTTCCCGTGCTCGGTCGACATCCTTGCTTGCTCGTTCGACATCATACACAGTCTGTGAGCAGTCAATTATCGCGCTCGGTCGACATCCTGGGGTCCCGGTCGACCGAAGACACACTATGTCACGAAAATAACTGGGAGCGCCAAAGCGGACAATATCATGCATGGGTAAGGGGTGGGGCGTTACAAATGGTATCAGAGCAGACTCTGGACTAGTTCGAGTGTGGGTCCCCTGCCGTGGGCGGGTTTCCATGTGGGCGGGCCAAGAGGGCTGGCAGGCTACTGCACATGGACGTGCCCCCTTAAGGGGGGTGGAATGTGACGCCCCGGAGTCCCACATCGACTATAGAGATGAAAGTGATTGGGATTATATGTAGAGCTTACACCCTTACTTAGCATGAGGCCTTTTGATGGGTTGAGGCCCATCAGAAATAAAACCGTGAGGCCAGTGGGCCAAAGCGGACAATATCATGCATGGGTAAGGGGTGGGGCGTTACAAATTGGTATCAGAGCCGAAGAACGATCACTCCTTCCCGGATTTTCTTTTCGAAACCTCTGTCCCATCATCATCTTCCTATCCATCCATCACTGTCGACATCCACCATCCACAATCTCATACCCATCATCCTGCCCACTTTCACCCCAGCCGATCCATTCTCCTCCACGAACACCAAAACCCCAATTCCAGCCCATCCCGTCACCATATAAAAACAGCAGCCACCCAAACCTACTGCATACACCTAAACCTTCTCAGCCCATCCCACCGAACACACAAAACCCCAAAATCCCCTAACCTCCTTTCATCTCCCAGCACCACCGAACCCTTACATTCCCAAATCGAACCCATCCTAGTACCCAGACTCCCAGAACCCAAATCCTCAAAAAATCCCGAACCCACCATCAGTCCCCAAACCAAACCCTAAAACACACAAACCGTCGAAAAACCCCATCCCAGACACTTTTTCCCCAAATCCCCAAATTCCCCAAATCCCGAAACCCTAATTCCCAAACCCCAGCGCACTCCCCTTCCTCTCCCAGCATCATCAAGCCAAACCCTACCCTAAAATATCCCTGAACCCAATTTCTCAAAATTTGAGACCCCCAGGCCCACTGTCACGATCCCAGACACAACATCTCCATTAACCCAATCTCAAATCTGCCATAATCCACTCTCTGCCTCGTCGGAACCAACCCAGGCGAAAAAAAAAAAAAAAACCCAGAGGACAGAAGAAGAAGAGAGAATAGAAGAAAGAGGAGAAGGAGCTCTGCGTTAGAAGCACACCTTGCACCGTCGATCGTCACCGTCTCGCTGTTCTGCATCACGGCACCACTGCCGAACGAAGCAGCCATCGTCGTCGTCACCGGCTTAGCCTTCTCAGAGTCGTCGCTTCTCACTGTCGTCGCCACGGCCTCACTTTCTCCCCTCATCTCCTCCGCTTTCTTCTTCAAGCAGTAAGCTTCACTAAACACAAATCCGTTCTTCTTTCTGTTTTTATTTCTCTCTGCGCACAGATTCCGAGGAGACAGAAAGGATCTTCTGCCTGGGCTATAAACTGGGCCACAGTTTGGGCCTGACCTGCTGCCTGCCACTGGGTTTAGCCACACCCGGCCCGGCCCACTAGCAGTAAAAAAAAAAAAAAAAAAAAAAAAAAAATAAGAATTTTTGGTCTGCGTCCATGGCTACTCGCACCGGGCAAAATTTTCGTGGCAGACTCTCTGACATTCAGCGCGATGATTGCATAAGAGATTTATATGAACGGGTCGACGCCTTACAACTCACTGTCAATGAACTTGCTAAGGCTCCTTCAAACCCTCATGGCGAATCTTCCAGCACTTCTGGTTCACACTCTCACCACTTGGAAAATATTCCCAGAGAATCAATCCAAGAGTTCTTTCAACGTCTCTTTGCAGACCGAGCCGCTGACAATTTTCCGCCTGGCCCGCGCCAAGATGATCTCTCGCGGAAAATCAAATTAGAGGTTGCTGAATTTTCTGGTCAAGGTGATGCTCGTGCCCTTCTTGATTGGCTTACTTCAATTGAGGATTATTTCACTTGGTATCATATTGAAGATCCTCAACGAGTCGCTTTTGTCAAGATGAAGTTAAAAGGTCCTGCTCGAATTTGGTGGAAAAATATTGATGACCACAATGTGCAAATGGGTCGCCCTCCTATTACACGTTGGGAAATTATGAAAGAAAGACTGGAAGATAAGTTCTTGCCTTCTGACTACATTGATTCATTTAATAGCGAGCTTATCAATCTTCAGCAAGGTTCTATGACCATAGATGAATACACTCATAAGTTCCATGAGCTTTGTATTCGATGCAAATCTAATGAAGATGATCGCTTGATGGTCACCCGTTATCGAGAAAGATTACGTCCAGAAATACAGGATAAATTGGCTGTATTTGACTTCGCCACTGTTGATGCAATTTCTAGCAAGGCACGACGCGTTGAGCAAACGCTGCGTCAACACACTGGGCGACGTTTCGGTAACCAAGCCGGGGAGCCCTATAAAAAGGGTCCCGATTCTACTTTCAATCGGACTCCACAGCAAGGGTTCCGACCACCTTCAAACCGACCACAGAACCAACTCCAAAGGCAGCCACAAGCTTCACCGCAGGGTCCACAGAATCCTCAGCTCAATCAAAAGTGGACACCAAATCAGAATAATGCTAGAAGCACTGGGATAATCGCTAAGCGCGACATTGTCTGTCATTCTTGCAAAAATCGAGGTCATTATGCTAGAGAATGTCCTCACAGGAATCTGCATTGTGATGGTGAACCTTATGATGATGAACAGTATGATGAGGAAATCGAAGTGGAGAAACCTGATGCACAATTTCCAACAGATCCAGAGTCCGCACTTGAAGTCTACACAGCTGATGATGACAGCCCATTACTTTTCCTTCACCGCCGCCTATTGGTTGCAGATGGTATTGAAGAAGATGATGAAAACCAAGCTCCTATTTTCCGAACAAGAGTCACTTGTAAAGGACGAGCTTGCAATGCCATCATTGATGGTGGAAGTGCTATGAGCGTCATATCCAAAGATGCAGTTGATAAACTTCAGTTGCCAACTATAAAGCACCCGAGACCTTACAGAGTTGCATGGGTAAATGATTATTCAATTCCCGTCAACCGCCAGTGCATTGTTCCCTTGAAGATGGGCTCGTATGAAGATAATGTCAAATGTGATGTTATTCCAATGAATGTTGCCCACATTTTATTTGGCAGACCTTGGCTGAGGCGCTTGAAAGTCATCACTGATCATTCGGATAACACCTACACTTTCAAATGGAATGGACGCCAAATTCAGTTGAAGCCCATGGCAACTCCATTTTCTGTAAAGCAATCTACTCATACTGCCTCTCCTCACATCCTCACCATGCGCAAATTTGAAGTTGAAAGTCAAGAGCAAGGTGTGATGTATGCTTTGGTTACTAGACAAGTGACCGAATCAAGTAAAAACTCCACCCCATCCCCTCCCCAAGAGGTCAAACCATTGCTCGATGAATTTTCTGATTTAATTCCTGATGAGCTTCCCAATGAATTGCCACCAATGCGAGACATCCAGCATGCAATAGATTTAACTCCTGGAGCCTCTCTCCCTAATCTTCGTGCTTATCGGATGAGTCCTTCCGAACATGCTGAACTCAAGAAACAAGTTGATGATCTATTGCTACGGGGATATATTCGGGAAAGCCTAAGTCCATGTGCCGTACCCGCTCTCCTCACACCAAAGAAGGATGGAAGCTGGCGTATGTGCGTGGATAGTCGTGCCATCAATAAAATCACTGTAAAGTATCGCTTTCCTATTCCTCGACTTGATGATATGCTTGATCTAATGAATAGTGCTTCTGTTTTTTCTAAAATTGATCTTCGCAGTGGTTATCATCAAATTAGAATTAGGCCAGGTGATGAATGGAAGACAGCCTTTAAAACTAAAGATGGTCTTTATGAATGGCTTGTTATGCCTTTTGGTCTTTCTAATGCTCCTAGCACATTCATGCGTGTTATGAATCAATTGCTCAACCCGTTTATTGGAAAGTTCGTTGTTGTCTACTTCGATGATATCTTGATTTATAGTAAATCCAAACGGGAGCATCTTGATCACTTGAAGAGCATCTTTGAACTTCTTCGCCGGGAACGCTTCTATGCTAATCTGAAGAAGTGTACTTTTATGAGCCATTCTGTGATTTTCCTTGGCTTTGTTGTCTCTTCTAAGGGTATCGCAATGGACCCATCCAAGATTCAAGCTATCCTCGATTGGCCTGTTCCACAAACTCTCACTGAAGTTCGTAGTTTTCACGGACTTGCTACTTTCTATAAAAGGTTCATTCGAGATTTCAGCAGTATTATGGCTCCAATCACTAATTGTATGAAACAGGGTGAATTTAAATGGACAAGTGCAGCAACTAGAGCATTTGGCGAAATCAAGAGATTGATCACGGAAGCCCCTGTCCTTCGACTTCCAGATTTTAACAAAGTCTTTGAAGTTGCTTGTGATGCTTCCCAGGTCGGCATTGGAGGAGTTCTTAGCCAAGAAGGTCATCCGATTGCATTTTTTAGCGAAAAGCTCTCCGATGCCAAACGCCGATACTCTATTTATGATCTGGAATTCTACGCCGTTGTGCAAGCATTGCGATACTGGCGTCATTACTTGGTTGGCAACGACTTTGTCTTATATTCCGATCACGAGGCATTGAAGCATATACAGTCCCAACAACATGTTAGTGATCGTCGAATTAAATGGAGCTCTTTCCTTCAACAATACACATTCAGTCTCCGTCATAAAGCTGGCAAAGAAAATATCGTAGCTGATGCTTTGAGTCGTCGGAAACATCTTCTCACTACTTTGGCAGTCACTGTTACAGGTTTTGACCAAATAAAGCACGAATATCCAAATGACAAGGATTTCGGTATCATCTTTGCGGATTTTCTTAACGGCAACAAGGATAAGCACCCTCATTACAGCCTTCATGATGGATTCTTATTCCGAGGTAACAAACTTTGCCTCCCTGCTACTTCTATTCGAGAACATGTTGTTCGTGAATTACATTCTGGAGGTTGTAGTGGTCATTTGGGACGTGACAAGACACTCGCTCTTGTGGATGATCGTTTCTATTGGCCGCGCATGCGGGTTCTTGTTATCAGCATATGTGAGAGATGTCGCACCTGTCAATTGGCTAAAGGAAACAAGAAAAACACAGGTTTATATCAGCCATTGCCTATTCCTAATACACCATGGGAAAATATCAGTATGGATTTTGTGTTAGGACTTCCAAAGACTGTACGGAAATTTGATTCCATCTTTGTTGTTGTTGATCGTTTTTCTAAAATGGCTCATTTTATTCCATGCAACACAACATCTGATGCTTATAAAGTAGCTCAACTGTTCTTTAAAGAGGTTGTCCGTCTTCATGGCCTCCCCAAAACAATCGTTTCAGATCGTGACACTAAATTTATGAGTTACTTTTGGAAGACTTTGTGGATGACAGCAAAAACAAAGCTTCACTTCTCTACTGCTTATCATCCGCAGACTGATGGCCAAACTGAAGTTGTTAATAGAAGCCTTGGCCAATTGTTAAGATGCCTTGTACGTGATCATATTACTACATGGGATCAAATTCTACCTATGGCTGAATTTGCTTACAACAATTCAGTTAATCGGTCCACAGGTATCTCACCACTGCTTCCGCTGTCGAAAGTGAGACGGAGTCTTGCTTCTTGCTGTGCCAAGCTACCAATCTATCACCAAGATAGAATGCACCACCACTTGTACTCTTGCGATCATCTACGCAACCAGCCCAATCGGCGTCTGAGTATGCGACAAGAGTAAAGGATTTACCTTTAGGATACCATATTCCAAGCTCCATAGTACCTTTTAGATATCGAAATATCCTTTTCACTGCTGTAAGGTGCGTCTCAGTTGGTGATGCTTGAAATCGAGCCACCATACATACTGCTTGTAGAAGATCTGGTCTTGTAGCAGTCAAGTAAAGCAAGCTTCCTATCATAGAACGATAGGTGGTGTGATCAACGGACGAAGCCTTATCATCTTTGCTAAGTTTCGTGTTCGTTGTCATTGGCGTGCTCACGGGCTTGCTGTCTTCCATGTTAAAACGCTTCAGCATTTCCTTTATATATTTCATCTGAGATATAAAAATACCATTTTTCAGCTGCTGAACTTGTAATCCTAGGAAGAACTTTAGCTCTCCAAGCATAGACATCTCAAATTCTTTCGTCATATCTTCAGCAAAAATCCTGCACATATTCTCATCATTGCCTCCAAATATTATGTCATCAACATAAACAATAACCACCAGCTGTTTGCTTGAATCAGATTTGACATACAGATTGCTATCAACTAGTCCTTTTCCAAAACCAATCTTGCGAAGATAAAGATCCAGCCTTGCATACCATGCCCTTGGTGCCTGTTTCAGTCCATATAGAGCCTTCTTCAGCTTGCAAACTAAGTCTGAATTTTTGCTAATTAGAAAGCCATCAGGTTGCTCAATGTAGACCTCTTCTTCAAGTAAACCATTCAAGAAAGCTGACTTAACATCCATCTGAAATACCTTGAAGGTTTTATAGGCAGCCAATGCAAGAAACATACGAATGGCTTCCAGACGAGCCACCGGTGCAAAGGTCTCTTCAAAATCTATGCCTTCAACTTGTGCATAGCCTTTACAAACCAACCTTGCCTTGTTTCGTATGACCTGACCATCTTCATTCAGCTTGTTCCGAAAGACCCATTTTGTACCAATCACATTCTTATCAGTAGGTCTAGGGACTAGTTCCCATGTGGAGTTTTTCTCAATCTGCTCCAACTCCTCATGCATAGCTTTTAACCAGCTTTCATCTAGACTAGCTTCAGCTACTGTCTTGGGCTCAATGGTGGACACAAGTGAGTAATTGCTAACTATACTTTGTCTAGTTTTTACACCGGCCTCAGGATCTCCAATGATTTGATCCTTAGGGTGTTGCTCTACCCAAGTACTTTTCTTTCTAGGAGAAGTATCCTCTGAATCATCTTTTGCCTTTTCAGAATCAGGTTCAGCCACTTCATCATCAATCTCACTCGAGTCCTCATACACTGGACTGTCATTATGAGTTACCTTCTTTGACTCATGGTTTTCATCAATTCTAACATCAGCACTTTCAATAATTTTTCTGGTCCTTTTGTTAAGGCATCTGTAAGCTTTACTAGAGGATGAGTAACCCAGAAAAATACCTTCATCGGCTCTTTCTTCAAATTTGCCCGGATTTTGTTCGAGCCGCTTGATGTAACACTTGCTACCGAAGACTCTGAAGTGCTTGACTGTAGCTTTTCTTCCAAACCATAGCTCATAAGGTGTTTTATCTTCATGTGGCCTGATCAAGCAACGATTCTGAATATAAACAGCCGTATGAATCGCCTCTTTCCAATACTTATCAGCCATCTTACTTTCAACCAGCATGGTGCGTGCCATTTCTTGCACAGTGCGGTTCTTGCGCTCAACAACTCCATTCTGCTGTGGAGTTCTAGGGGCTGAGTATTGTCTTTGGATGCCATGATGTTCACAATACTTAGTGAATTCATCAGATGTGAATTCGCCTCCACGATCAGACCTTAGCGTCTTGATCTGCTTCCCTAGCATGTTTTCAACCTGTGCTTTAAACACTTTGAACCGATCAAGTGCTTGATGTTTATGCTTAAGAAATAATACCCATGTCATGCGAGTAAAATCATCAATGCAAAGCATAAAATACTTATCTCCATTGGTGCTTTGAGTCCGCATCGGTCCACAGAGATCGGTGTGTACCAGCTCAAGAGGTTTCTTCGTATGATGCTCCTTCGTCTTGAACATTACCCTCGTTTGCTTTCCCTTTTGACAAGAGTCACAAATGGGGTTTGAAGGCTTTTCAACTGTAGCCATACCTCTAACAGCCTTTGAATTGCAAATCTTTGACATGTTGCCAAAGCTTAGATGCCCAAGGCGTTTGTGCCACAACCAACTCTCTTCTGACCGACTCAATAAGCATGTCTTTTCAGCTCCATCTGACAAGGTGTAAAGATTTCCAGCTGTCCTTGACCCAGTAGCCACTGTTTTGCCGTTGCTACTCTTCTTGATAGCAAACCCATTCTTTGTAAAAACAATTTCGTGGCCCTTATCACAGATCTGGCTCACACTCAACAGATTGTGTCTCAATCCCGACACATATAAGACCTCTTCAGATCTGATCTTGTTTGCCATCAGCTGAACAACACCTTTTCCAACAATTTTGGCACCATCATTGTTACCAAACTTTACCGAACCACCTTCATAGTGCTGTAACTTGATGAATTTTTCTTTATCACCAGTCATATGACTCGAACAGCCACTATCAAGGACCCATGGTGCTGTCTTCTTTTGTGCATTGAAAGCGGTTTGCACAATGAGAGATTTCTTGCCTTTTTCTGCACTTTTCTTTGCCCTCCAAGTTTTGACTAACTTGGGTTTCTTTTCAACCTGAATTGGTTTAGCAGTAGGCAGCCTACAATCCCTAGCCATGTGTCCATAATTATGACACATATAGCACTCAATATTGTGGCTATTTAGGATTGAGAAAGGGTTCCTTCTCACAACTGGGCTGTTTCTCACATAGAATTTACAATCTGCCCTTCTATGTCCATACCTATTGCAATGATAACAATAGCCATAAAATTTGTATCTTTTATATGGCTGGTTAGGCTTCATGTTCTTTCTCACTTGAATGGGCTCTTTTCTAGGCAGTGTGGGCTTCACAGAATTGGAAGGTATAGTAACTTGCTTTACAAACACCGTCTCTACAGAAGGTGTAACCTTAGAAGATTCTCCATTCTCAAATCCTATTCCAAATCTGAAGTGAGGGGGTCTTTGAACTTTCAAAATTTCATTCAGCTTCAATGTACCATTGATAGCTTGAAACTCCTTGAGCTTTTGTTTCATTTGCATATTTTCAGTCCTTGCTCCAAGGATTTCATTCTCAAGTTTCATCACTTCCTCAGTTTTGGTACAGATTTGTATTTCTAGGACATCTACCATTCTTTTATACTCTTCTAATTCAGTTTTCAAAGCAATAACTGAAATTTCAGATTCATGAAGAAGTTTCAGATTTTTCTTACTTGATCTTCGCTCCTTGCTAAGCTCCTCAAGTGCAGCAATGAGCTCTTCTTCAAGATTCACTTCAGCCTCCTCTTCGTTTTCCAGCTCTTGCTCATCGTCTTCTTCAATAGTAACCATGAAGAGTGCTTCAGTCGCCTCGACTGATTCATCATCGTCCGAAGATTCAGACGTGCTGTCATTATGCTGACTGATGAAGCTCTTTGCTTTGCCCTTCTTTCTGAAATTCTTCTTCCATTTACTCTTATCAACATAAGAGTCATTATCATTGTCTTCTTTCAGCGGGCACTTCGCAGCAAAGTGGCCAACACCGCCACAATTGAAGCATTTAAAGGGTAGCTTCCCTTTATACTTGCCATTGCTTCCTTTCTTCAGCCTTCTAATAAATTGAGCCTCAAGCTCATCATCATCAGAATCATGACCAGCAATCTCTTTTGCCTTTTTCTGAACTTTGAAGGCCGCTTCTCTATCCGATGAAGACGTCTTACCTATGCGCATCTCATAGGCAGTGAGAGAACCATGCAGCTCATCCATTGAAAACTCGTTCAGATCTTTGGCTTCTTCTATGGCTGAGACTTTAGAATCAAACCGGGGAAGGAGAGATCTTAGAACCTTTTTGACGATGACTGGTTCTTTAATCTCCTCTCCTAGTCCACGAATGTCATTCGTGACTTCATTCACCCGTTGCATGTAAGAATCAACATTCTCGTTATCCTCCATGCGAAGCGACTCAAATTGGGAGCGATGAGTTTGCAATTTCGCTTCTTTGATCTTCTCATCTCCTTCATGGATGCTTTTCAGCTTATCCCAGATTTCCTTGGCTGTCTTGCATGCTATAACTTTGATCAGCTCGCTGTCAACAAGGCCGCTAAAGAGTGCATTCTGCGCCTTAGAGTCGTTGTCTGCTAACTTCTTCGTTGCAGCATCAGTGGGTACAATGGCAGAATTGTAACCGACTCTGACAGTCTCCCAGACATCATAGCCAAGAGATTTGATGAAGGCCTGCATTCTAATCTTCCAAAAGCTGTAATTAGAACCATCAAACAACGGTGCTTTCATATTCGCTGTGCTGGTTGCCATGTGATTTGACAAAGATCACCCTTAGCGTGTTAAGCTTATCAAGGGAAACCTTACGCTCTGATACCAATTGTTAGATCTCGTGATCACTGAGAGGGGGGGGTGAATCAGTGATCTCTTTTAAACAGGTCCTTGCTAACAACAATTCAAATCAAACCACACAATTTGACACCAGATTTTACGTGGTTCACCAAAAGGCTACGTCCACGGTTCAATCCCGTCCGAACAACAATCCGGTACAGGTCTGAATCTTATTTAGTCGCACCGACGACAAAGAGCACCAACCCTTAAATTCAGATAGCACCAACTATCTAGGAAGCACCGACTCCCTTAGGTTTCAGATAGCACCAACTATCTAGGAAGCACCGACTCCCTTAGGTTTCAGATAGCACCAACTATCTAGGAAGCACCGACTCCCTTAGGTTTCAGATAGCACCAACTATCTAGGAAGCTACAACTCCCTTTACAATTTGTCTGCACCCACAGACAGGATCACCAAACCCCAAAACACCAAGCACCAACTTGATGATTACAGCAAAGAAGATAAACTGATCTACAGCCCTTTCCCCTCTACAATTCTCTCTCTCTCAATCCCTTACAAATAGAAATCTAAAGCATAAAAGAGAGACTTATCTTATGAACGAAAATACCATCTTCATGAGGCTTCAAATTCGTCCACACTTGCTGTAGAAAGTTGCTCCACAACAGCAAGACACAAGCACCTTCTTCTCCAAGCACTCTTCTCTCCAAAACTCTCTCAAACTCTTCTTTCTTTGATGCTTGTTATTGAAAACGAGATTAGGAGTGTTTATATAGGTTTTAGCAACCCCAAAGAGTGTCCAAAATAGGCTACAATTCGTTTAGAAAGAGTCCCAAACGAATTACAAAAAATTCCTAACTTTTAGCAAAAGACTTCTAATTCTGCGTTACTTGCTGTCTGTGTGTGCTCGGTCGACATCATACTTTGCTCGGTCGACCGGGTGAACTGGGCGCCTGACGAACTTTCAAAAAGTTGTAAGTTGTCAAATTCTGGAACCCGAGCTCGGTCGACATCCTGGAAGCCTCGGTCGACCGCGTGCATGCTCGGTTGACCGCACCAGGAGCTGGGTCGACCGGATGACCTCTGTGTCAAAAATAACTGTAAGCTCTGATTTTGCACTTTCTTCATGCTCGGTCGACCGGCCAGGGAGCTCGGTCGACCGGGTACACTGCACCAGGAAAAACTGATTTTCTTCACTGTTTTCCTTTTTCATTCTTCTTGAGCTCTATCACTTCCACTCTTTCAACACATGATTGAGACATAGTGTTGACAATAATTCCAATACAATTTGATGCTTGAGACACCAAACACACCAATGCTTCAAGATTCAACTCAATGCATCTCAAATTCCAACAGCTACCTGAATCTGTTTCTGCAGGTTTCTCTTTGCTCGGTCGACCGCATGGGGTGCCCGGTCGACCGCAGACTCTGCTTCAGGAATTCTGAATTCCTGACTGTTTGAACTCTGATTCTTCTTTTCAGCTCTATCAACACCAGCCTTTTAACATCACGTTTGTGACAATGTGTTGACAAGAATTCCAACTCAAAACAATACTTTGAGATATTAATTCCTTCAATTCTTCAAAGACTACTCAAGTCATCTCAAATTCCAACAATGTATACTTTGATTTAACTATTTTTACAGTTGTGGAATTTTCAAGTAGTTGAATATGTGAAATATGCACTTTATGCTTACGCTTATGCTTATGGTGCCTTGATGATGAATGTGCCTTGATTATGAAATATGCATTTAATGCTTATGCTTATGCTTATGGTGCCTTCGAATGAATTTTCAAGTAGTTGAATATGTTGATTTTATTTCACGCATTCATGTGACTTGTTTGTGCTAAGTGTCATTATGTCCTTCGAGACACATGTGTTATAATGGCTGAGCAAGGGACAAATTCTTTGAATGCAGGTTTGAAATAATTCATTTCATCACTACTCATACAGTTTCGTACTCAAGTTTTAAATGGTATTAATTTTATTTAACACTCATTTTTTGTTTCAGAATCTTCTATGCTGCCAAAAAAATTTAAAAAGGTGATTACCTTAAATGCTCATGGCCTACCTGTGGGCGATAATTCAGCCAGGTTGTCATCTAGATGTGGACATCTAGTTCGCACCATTGTCCCCATCTCATACAAGGATTGGCGTGCTGTGCCAAATGAAAAAAAAGATGAACTCTGGAAGCTCCTCCTAGTATGAAATTCTTATCTTGAAGTGCTTTGAAATGACTTGATATTATACTTGTTCTCTATTTAGTTGTTGAGCCTAAACAACCTCTTTTTTTTTTTTAAAGGAAGATTTTGATGTTCCAAAATCATACAAAGACAAATGTTTTAGAAGCATGGCTGAAAGTATGAGGAAATATAAGACAAAATTGAGGATGGAATACCTTGATCCCCACATAACTCATGAAGAAAAATTGAACAATCGTCCTCCAAGCGTTAGGCCTGAAGATTGGGAGGCTTTTATCAAACGTAATGAGTATCCAAAAACTATAGAACAATGTCAAAAAAATACGGAGATCAGGAAGAAATTGAAAATTTATCATACGAGTGGTAGGCATGGCCACGCGAGACTAGAGGAGAAGATGGTGAGTATTGGCATTTTTATGTTACCTGAAACATTGATTATTTTATTCCACAAAAGCTAATAATGTGTAGTTCTTGCAAATATAGAAGTGCCAAACAAATGAAGATGCCCCCCCCCAATTAGTAAGGCTGAAGTGTGGATCCAAGCACATAAAAGAAAGGATGGTTCTATACCCATTGATGTGTCCTCACACATGGTGAGTTCATCCTCTTACAGTTAAGTCTATGGGATAGAAAAAAGCATACCAAGTTTACTTATGTAATGATTATTTAATTTGATAGGAAAGAGTACATGACTTACTTTCCAGCCAAGAAGTTGATTCCCAAGACATCAGAAATGATCCTTTGACTAAAGTATTTGGCATTGATAAGAGGGGGCGTGTTCGGGGTGTTGGGAACATCGTATCAAGAACTCAGATTCTATCATCCTCGCCAGCTCTAGAAAAATTAGCCCTCAAGGATAAGGAAGTAACCGAGCAATCGTCAGTGGTTAAAAATTTGGAGTCCCAAGTAGACTGCTTAAGGGTAGAACAAAAGGGCCTAATGGAAGAATTTAAGGGTCTGAAACAGTTGATTGAGGTATTAATGCTTTTATGGATTTTTTTATTTATATAAGGTTTCATAATATTAGATATTTTCTACATTTATTTAATGAATAACACGTGCATTGGAATGTTATTGTAGCATAGCATGACTTCAGGATCACAAGCAAATGCTACACCTCCACTTAAGAACAAAGAGTCAGTTGTGGTTTCCAACTCACTAAGGAATGATCAATCTCCATTGACATTGCGGCCATGCAAAATGATGTCTTGGCGTCAAGATGTAGTCGCTCTTGGAAGAGCATATATCGAGAATGGGCCCCAACAGATTCACTCAAAATCTCTTCCAGCAGGTTACTATAAAGTTTCTGTTGATGTCATTGAAAAACCAGATGTCGAATTGCCTTATCCAGATGGATTTCATTCGACTTTAGGCGAGGTCGGGAATGGATCTTTTGTAGCATGGCCTGAGTTTTTTACCATATTCATGGATTAGGCTGATCAAACATATCTCGTAGATCTTTTTGTAAATCCAGTTGATAACAAGCTGAATGTGTTGGAATAGGTTTGTCTTGGAAACTCTTTTTGCTACTTTTGTTTTGGAACATTGAAAAGGTGAATGGATGTAGAGTTACACACAATTGGAATGGGCCCAACATGATACATGGCATGTTACTTATACTTGTCATCAGATTTATGATTTAGAGTTACTTATTCTTGTCTTCAGATTTATGGTTTACTTATACATGCCTGTTACTTATACTTGGAATGGGCACAACATGCTACTTTTCTGTTTTTCTTTAGTTTAAGCTCTTTGTTCCAGCAGCAAAAAAAAAAAAAAAGAAAAACAAAGAAAAATCAGAGAGAGTGAATGAAACAATAGTAGCATTGCAATTTTAATGGCGATGATGATAAGGACCTTAGACCATCCTGCAATTTATAGAACTGTCTCTGCCACTGCCACAGGTAAAAAACATGGCAACACCTTCTTTGTATATTAAGTTAAGGGCTCTGTTATTTTCTCTGACTCACATATTTTTATCCATCTTGCTCATATTCTATTCTTTTGCACTTTATGTCGTGGAGTGTGGAGTTTTGTGTAGGTTTGGTGCTGTTTTCTGTGGTGCATTGCAGTGTGCAGTGATTTGTGTGAAGTAGTTCTGAAGCCTCCCATTTTTGGTTCTGCTGTTCAATGCTGTGAAGTGCTTTGCAAGGTGGTGGTTTTCTGTGCAGGGAAGTCGGTGTATTGGAGAGCCTGAAAGTGGATTTGAGTAGGGCTAAGAAACGGAAGCCACCATTGAAAGATGCTGATGGGAAGACAAAGAAGAACCTGGCACCTGAAGCGTAATAAAACTCTCACTGCTTCTGAGTTTTTCTTCATTGTTTGTGCTTGATCATTGCCTCCTTTATTAGTTTAATTATCCATTATTCTGCAGGTTAGAAAAGAAAATTGCTCAGACAAATGCAAAGATCGAGAAAATGGAGTTGGATATGAAGATCAAATGGGATTTAAAGACGGTAGTGTTGGGCACATCAAAGATTAACTACCTTGACTAATTCTACTTCATACACAATAAAAGCTAAGGAGTGGAACTGCTACTCTATTTTTCGTGAGGCGCGCTCATTTTTGTTCTTCCGTTTTTATCTGTTACAGGGTCATCAATATGAAACTGTATATGGTTTTGTGTGCGAGTCATTTGGCTATATTGCTAGGTCAGGTGAGAGTATCAAGGTGGTACTTAAAGATGCAAACCGAGAAGAGAACAATGAATATAGCGAAACAGGATCTGATCACCAAGATCAGATGGAAAAGAATTAGACTTATAAACTTGTGGTAAGCTTTTCATATTGTTAGTCCTCTTGTTGACTTTTTTGGAAGCACTTAGTACCTGGACTGTAGATTTCAAATTTCAGTGGGAAATGTTTTCTTCTCAAAGTTGTGGCTAGTAGATGGAGAGTTTTTTTTTTTTTAATTCATAAGTTTGTTTCTATTGGATGCTTTGTTTTCTTCTAAACAAAAAACAGTCACTGTTTGGTGTGGAGTTCAGCAACAAACTTGGGAATTTTAGAAGATCACACACATTATAGATTTCTAGTATAGTATCAAGATGTCAAAGAGTTCCAGTTCAACTGATCTGAATCCTATTGTTATTATGATGCAATAAGGATCTATAGACTATCAAGACTAATCTTCTTACAGCTGATTGTGGTTGCTCACCTAGTGATCAATTTCAAGACCTATAAATGCTTCTGCGATTGTATACATGAACTTCAGTCAACTTCAAGTTAAGAATGTCTTCCCTATACCACCATAGCCAAATGAAATTTCTCTTTTGTAATATGAACTGTTAGCATGCCTTATTTTGGTAAGTTTGTCTACTCTTCACAGTTCCATGTATTAGTTGATAGTGATTCCTCAACCCTTCAGTGACTTCAATCTCCTGTAAAATTCTATGGTCTCTAGCATTTTGTGACCAGTTTTACATCACATTTTGTACCCCCCCCCCCTTTTTTCAGTTCTTATGCAACATTTTCCAAGTACATTGATTTGAATTGCAAGATGAGCATATGTCATTCATACCAAGCATCTCTGAACCATCAAATGTGGTTTCATACCAAGCATCCAATGAAGATTATGTCCAGGCTACAAAAGTCCATATTTGCGACCCTTTCTTGCAGTGCTTTGAAGTCATCAAAGGTAACCTCACTTAGGAACACACTGCATCTCACAGTATAACAAAGCGTTAACATGTATATTAGTTTCTAAGGCCTCTTTTTCTATTTCTTTTTGTGAAAATGCCTTCCTCTGTTCGAGGTGAAAGTTGGAACTGTGAGATCTTCTTTTGAAAGTCCTCCATTTGAATGGTCTAGGAATTCCCGATATATGTGATATTTACATTTTAATGCGCAGCTGGCCCTAAAAGGGCCTGAAGGGTTGGATGTTGTCACTCCCGTGCCACGTCTGATGGAATGGAGTTATTTGACACTGATAAATTAAGAAAAGGTAAATAAGAAGCAGAAATAGCCAACTCTGTTGTTATATCTTGTTCTTAAGTCGTATGTTATTTAATTTCAAATGACTGCACCAGATAGTTTTATCATGTTTTCTGCGTCCTCCTGGGGGTGTACTTTCTCCTGGCGAGAGTATTATAGCGACAGGTATTGGAACCTCATGTCATGTTCTTGCTTCTATCTGGAATTATGTTCCACCTTTTCAAGGAAAATGAAAATGATTTTCACATTGCACACTCTCTTTTTTATATCCTTATTTTGTTTTTATTCTGGGCTGCTAGTGTTCAAGTTTGTGGAGCATCCTGAAAACAACGAGAAACAAGCAGATCAGAATAGCAAAGTTAAATTCAAGATAATGAGTCTAAAGGTGAAAGAAATAATTGATTTTGTACCTGAGCTTGTGAGTAATTCACTTCCGTTTCTTTTGTTAGCATTGGAAAAGAAAAAGAAAAAGAAATATTATACTGCTTGCAGTAAGAAAACTACTTGGCTGTTGATGTGTAGTCCTTTTGTTTTGCTTTGTTTTATATTATTTTATTTTTGAAAGTTCTGTCATTACATAGTTGATATTCCATTTGTTATTTTACTTGTAATTCAAGACATTGACATGTTTCATTGCTAGACTCAACCAACCCGGCACAGTATGGTGCCAGCACAATTTGCTGTTAATTCATGATTTGTGATGTGATCTTAGATTAGTTCATGTAGTGATGTAATTTTTAAATATAAAAAAAAAAGAAAACAAAAAACGATCTACCACGCCTAGGTGAAATTATGAGCTAAACTGTGATGCATGGGAAATCCTCATCAATTGGTTTTCTGGACCAGAATGCATGGCATGGCCCACTAAATTAGTTACACAAATTCGGAAGTGTTGGACCCTTTTTTAATTAAAACCGAACAAGAAGCTATACATCTATGGTTTTTGTAGCTTCTTGCATCCAAAGGGATTGCATCTTTGAGACCCCACTTTTCGTTTAGAATAAAAGAAAGTGGATTTGCTTTCCAAGCTAGCAGTTGAGTTAGGCATGAGAGACACCAATGAAACAAGGAAAGACCAATTATTCCCTATAGAAAGGAGTTGCATCATTAAAAAGAACATATTGCAAAAAGTAGCGAAGGAGGGGGAATATTAGGTCATCTTACAATTTGAACATGCACTTAATATCTAATCATTTATCACACATGCAAGTTGTTGATAGTGATCTAGAGTATTGTTTTGAATTGGCCATATAAATTGGTATGATTACTTTCAGATAATGTCACCATTTCTCAAAGTTTATTACTTCATTTACAGTCATGTTTCAGGAAATTGTAGAATGCACTATTGGTAAGATGTATGCATCATTTTGAATCAGCCAAAGTTGCCTCCAGTGTTTTGTTCTGTTCTATAGTCTTCCTAATTGCTGTTGCTCAAACTAATCTTAGAGAGCATTTTCTTTATTCTTTAAAACTGGCTCTCACATAAGCTTTTTATACAGAATAAGAGCTTACATGCCAAACTTTTGCAGTCAGAAAGTGGCACAAAGTCCTCTTGGCAAATGCAACCATTTTTTTTTATAATCATATATCTCTATTTCTTTGCATCAGGACTCTTAAAGAAGTTTGTACATTTTAGTTTTTCATCAGTATGAATGATAAATGGTTGATGAATACACTGTTTGTGGAGACTTTTCTTGTTGTTGGGTTAAATGGCTCATAATTGGTTACCCCATTGCCTTTTTTTCAGACATTTCAATATTTCTTGTGTTTTTTGTAGTATGTTTCAGATGTATCATTTTCAATTTGGATGTTCTTTTTCGTGTGTTGGCAGATTTCGTCATTATTGTTTTCTTAGAACAGCTGGTTTCAAAAGCTTGAAACCTTTTTTTTTTCCTTTTAATTTCGCGTACTATATTTTTTGTGTCATTATCATTAAATGTTTAGATACACATATTCAGATCTCCATAGATCCTTGTGGAAGTTGAAGTTGATTTCTATCTAAATCTTCCACTTTATTTTGTCCACTTTCCAATGCTTAGATACTTTCCAATGTTTAGATACACATATTCAGATCTCCCTCCCTCTTGTTGATTTTAGTCTTTTTGGTTATTTTGAATGGTTGGTTGCCAATTTCAGTTTTGATAACATTTTTTTTCTTTTCAACTTTTCAAATCTTTGTTTATCACTTACCTGTTTTGGGATATACAGGGCTGTTATGGTGAGCAATGAGAATAATTCTGTTGTTAGTACTTAGTAGCAGCAGCAGCTGCAGTAGTAGTAGTAATGGTTAGTTTCCTATCCCATTGCTTGCTAATGGTTTTCCCCAAACGAATTTGTGTTTAGTGCTGATGTGTTACGGAGCTAAAATTATGAAAGATTCCTGTATTCATCCCTTCTTTGTTTTGGTTTATCAAGGCTTTTGCCACTGATAGTGTTTTTCTTTGCTTTTTCATTAGGTATTAGTAGGTCTAGATTGAATGTGGCCTCAAGGAAACCCAAAGTTTTGGTAATATATCTCTCCCCTTCTTATTGCAGTAATTGATACTGTTGCAAATAGTAATTCAGTTTTGGATGGTTAATATTTCATTGCAGGCCAAAGGACATCAATCTTCAGACTATGTTGCTTTTGGATTGTTATTGGGCAGGTGAAAGAGGTGATGGTGTGAGTTCATTGTCCAATAATTCTCTTAGTCCTAGCCAAGTTCCTCAAGATAAATACCTGCAAGAAACAGGGTAACTATTTTCTGACTTCTCCATATTCAGCAGATCTAATTTCATTGTCTGGTTTTGACTGTGGATGTTTATTTTTCCTTCCAATTCGAATCTTCTCTGAGAGTGCAACTTTGTTAGCTTAGAGATATACTTGAGTTATATTTTGAGCATTTTAATGCTTATAAAAAAACCTTGTTATGCTTTCATAGGTAAAATATTCAGTTCTTTCATTTAAGGATGTGTTTGGACATACCCTGCATTCAGTTTCTATCTTGGGGGAGGGGTTGGTTATTGTTTTTTCATTTTTGGTGAGGAAATCCAAATTCATATTTGATGGGTTCTTAATTCCTTCTTTTCTTCTATTTTAAATTAGCATTTGGCAGGATACTGATTTTGTGATTGAATCATGTGATTGAATCATGAGTATTGAATCATTGGGTTGTTTATATGAAGTGTTTTTTTGTCATGTACAGGTAGTTAGCAGGTTGTAAAAAAAAGTTTTAATGTCACACGTACAGGGGAGACTATGCCGAAATTTCGAGAAATCTTTTACATTAGAAATCTTTCAGCTGTGTTGATGAGTTGCTGGGAATCTTCTAGATGTAATAGGTATTTTCCAGAAGTGTGGGAAATTGATGAGCATTTCATGTTGTTTTTGCACATGTTAGAAATTGAAATACTGTTCTTTTGCATGTATTGGAGACAGTGATTTGTAGTTTTTTTTTTATTGAAAGGGTAGAGAGGAGTGATGGATCTCTCAGAAGTGTGGTCAATTGCTGGCCTTTTCATATGCACCCATTGGACACTATTTTCTTGGTTCCTTTATTTTTTTCTCAACAGATGATACATTACTTCATTGCACTTATCTAGTATCTATTTTGTGTTCCAGATTTCAAAGGCATAGATGATCCATATGAGCCACCCTTGAATTGTGAGGTACAAGTCAATTAATTGCAGTGCTTCACACCCTGACCGTATAGCATAATACTTTAGGTCGTCTGAAAGGCTGATTATGGCATGGTGATAGGCCTTGGTACGGGCTACTGACCTGATAAATAATATGCTGGACCCTTATGTAATGCTTAAAAGCCCAACCTAGTCTGACATATTTAGTTCATATATACATATTCACATCATAAATGGGTTGTGCAGGGGGCCTAACTTTCAGGTTTGTGGGCTGAATCTTTTCACAGGTACAAATGGGTTGGGATTGAATACAAATGAGAAGGCCCTATCTTTCTGTGACCTGTCTGGTCCTGTCTATTACTGACTTTGAAAAGAACTTCTAAGGCGCTCCAATCCATTTTCATGAATAAGAGATAGAGAGCAGTCTACCATTTCATCTGATAAATTAGTTGTCATATGATGCATGTGCACTTTGGTGGTTCTACTTGATAGTAAAAAAAAATCCCCAGTCCACACATCTGGTAAGCTTGTTAGACTGGTATCCAATAGTTTCATAACTGTGGACCTAAACAGGGACTCATTTTGTCAACTGGGCCTAAGAGTTCACAACCACTTTGTGGGGTTGGGTCCTTTGGCTGGTGGGTGCATTATTATCTGGCAAGTGTTACATATAATACTTTTCTACAATGTCATCTTGGCCGGCCTAGTTTGTGTCCCACATCATCCTACTGTTGGGACACATGCATAGGGGTGAGGTCTAGAACAGACATAAAATAATTTCTCCCTTCTAGCAAAGACCTTGTTTGTACCTTTTGCACTTGTTTTATCTGCAAGGCATGGTTCTAGAGTATAGAGAAAGGCCCACATATAGGCTTTAGCCTAAGATAAAGATAATGGGTAACCATACCTTGATTTCTTTTTTCTTGGTTACTTTATTTTTTTCTCGACAGATTATACATTACTTCATTGCACTTATCCAGTATCTATTTTGTGTTCCAGGTTTCACAGATATAGATGATCCATTTGAGCCACCCTTGAATTGTGAGGTACAAGTCAATTAATTGCAGTGTTTCAAAAACCAGACCATATCTGTATATTGGAGTTGTCATCTTATACACAACCCTCTATCTATCCACAATGACCAAGTTGAAGGAAGAGTTATTGGGGATGGAAGCAAGAGCAAGTATAAATGCCTTTCGCCTAGACATCTGATGAAAAGAGACAATAAGGCTTAACTTCAAAGAGACAAGTCATTAGAGCGCGGGTGCATGTTTCTTATTAGTCATGAAGGTTATATACATGTAACATAGGGGTTCACATAACAATCCCCATTTGAGATTGCTTTTGATTTTTGTGTATTTCTACATATTGTAAACAGTACATTTAAATTCAAGCTACTACATTGATTTTTTAAATAAATCGATGATGTGTGATATTAATGTGCAGATGAGAACGCTACAATTTATGGGTTTTACTTTTTTTATGTTTTAAAAAATTGAATTTAATGGCAAATAAAAAAATTATGGGGAAATTATTTTTAAAAAATAATGAAAACTAAATTAGGGATGGTTCAAAACCCTCATTTATCACATTATCCAAAAATTGGAATTTGAAATGGTTTTAGAAAATTCGGAAGTGTTTCAAACCGTTCCAAAATAGATATTAATTTTAACAAATACTTACATTTGGAATGGATTTAGAACATTTGGGAAGTGTTTCTAACCGTTCCAAAAAGCAATGCAAACCGTTCCAAGTAGTTAAATTTGGAACGGTAAATTGAAATCTGGCAGTGTCTATAACCGTTTCAAAATTGATAATTTGGAACGGTTTATGACAGTTCTGAAAATGTTAATTTGGAACGGTTTTTAACCGTTTGGATAGTTTAGGAACATGGCTTTTAGTAGTGGTTTTGGACCGTTCCAAATTTAATTAGGGACGGTTTCTAACACTTCCTGATGGCTGTTTTTGGTGTACTGACGTATTAGCCAATCAAAGAGATGCACGTGGCACGGCATTACTAGTTTGCGCTATAGATCCCGGATTAGGCCTTTGACCTGGTCTGGGGTCGCGACAACACCGAAGTAATTATTAGGATAAATAGACCATTGTTAAAGAGGATGCCACCTTCATTTAACCTGACAAAACTTTGGCACCTGAGGCTAGGTCATATTAACCTCGATAGGATTGACAGGTTAGTGAAAGATGGTATCTTGCCTTAATTAGTGGTAGAACCAATGCCTATCTACGAATCATCTTGCCTTCATTGTCGGTAGAACAATGCCTGTCTGCAAGTCCTATCTGGTAGGCAAAATGACTAAAAGACCCTTTTCATCTAAGGGCAATAGGGCCAAAGATTTACTAGAATTAGTGCATATTGATGTGTGTGGACCCATGAATTTAAAAGCGAGAGGTGGATATATGTACTTCATCACTTTCACAGATGATTACTCAAGATATGGATGCATATACCTAATACACCGCAAGTCCGAGACTTTTGAAAAGTTCAAAGAGTTTTGAGTGGAAGCAGAAAAACAATTGGATAAAAGTATCAAGACTCTTTAACCTGGTTGAGGAGGGGAATATCTTTCTGCTGATTTTATGTGATACTTATCAAAAAATGGAATTCTATCCTAGTCGTCTACTCCTGGTTAGGTCTATGTTGAGTTTCTCAGGATCTCCCATATCCTTTTGGGGGTGTACCTTGGTTACTGCAACATATATACTAAACCTCTTATCATCTAAGTCTGTACCTAAGACTCCCCGGGAGCTGTGGTTTGGGTGAAAGCCTAGTCTCCGACATTTACAAATTTGAAGTTGTTCGACACATGTGTTGAAAGTAAAGGCAGATAAGTTGGAATCGAAGTCGGAAGTGTGCACTTTTATAAGATATTCTAAAGGAGCTAAAGGTTGGTTATTCTATAATCCCAAAGAGCAGAAGGAGCTTGTTAGCACCAATGTGATTTTTTTGGAAGAAGATTATATGATTGACCAGAAAGCCTTAGAACGGGTTATCCCAGAATAAATTCAAAAATAATTAGTTCCAAATCCATAAAGATCCGAACTTAAGAAGAACCAACCCTTACATGAACCTTTAGTTACACTAGAGCCTTGTCGTAGTGGGAGGATTGTAGGCTACCTAACAAGTTCACGTTGCTAGGAGAGTCTTACGAGGCAATCTAAGAGGAGCATGAACATGATCCCTGTAACTATGATGAAGCTATAACTGACAAGGATTCGAGACGTTGGCAAGAAGGTGTGAAAGCTGAAATGGAGTCCATGTACTCCAATCAGGTCTGGAAACTTGTGGACTTGCCTGCTAATATTAAACCTATTGAGTGCAAGTGGGTCAACAAGAGAAAAAGAGGACCGGATGGAATTGTTGAGAACTTTAAAAGCCAAGCTTATTGCGAAAGGGTATACTCAAAAAGATGGCATCGATTATGAGGAAACTTTTTCGTCGGTAGCCATGCTCAAGTATATCAGGATACTCTTACCGATTGTGGCTCATCTCAACTATGAGAATTGGCAAATGGATGTCAAGACAACATTTCTCAATGGCCATCTTATGGAAGACGTCTATATGAAGCAGCTAGATGGGTTCGTAGCAGAGGGCAAAGAGCAAAGAGCAAAGAGTTTGCAAACTGCAGAACTCCATTTATGGACTGAAGTGGGCATCTCAGAATTGGAAATTCTATTTTGACCAGGCTATCACGACCCCAAACCCGAGGGGCCATGAAATTGGGAGTTAAGTAAAGATTATGCTTCTCCCAAGATCCGCATGTGTGCGGATAACACGTTCCAACACATCCTGAATATTTTTGCGGAAGCTTTCGTGATGTTGCGACTCGAAGTCCGTGGCCATCGGATTCCGTGTCGCACTCAACCTCTAGCATGTAGCTATCATATCAATGAACACATCAGACTGGAACAAACCATTATAACAAAATACAGAGCTGACAGTATCTGGATATTATATTCCCACATATGTTCAAGTTACAAATAACAATGTATATTAATTACAATCCTGAGAAAAAGGGCTAATAAGAGCCATACAAAAACAACCTAATAATCACTACCCCATATGTGACGTAGCTCCGATT
Organism: Litsea cubeba; assembly: GCA_012931725.1. Classification (NCBI taxonomy): domain Eukaryota; kingdom Viridiplantae; phylum Streptophyta; class Magnoliopsida; order Laurales; family Lauraceae; genus Litsea; species Litsea cubeba. The sequence continues at coordinate 49,064,275 of CM022950.1, read as the reverse complement.
TCAAGCTCAATGTCTACACGACATAGCGACAAAACAACCTGCAAGCTCATGGCTCCATAGCCAAAACATGCACTCGACTCGGGCAAGAAATCTGAACCTGAGTACCAAAGTAGTGGGTCAGACACGACGGTCTGGCAGGTGGGTGAAAAGATAGATAATGAACATATACTGAAGAATAAAACATGTGATAAATCATGCTATTTGTTCAAAGGCTGTACATAATTAAATGCATAGAAAATCATGGGTATTTAACAAATTCATGTATTCATATTAATACGGGTATAAAACATGAATTTTGACAACATGTGATAAATCATGCTATTTGTTCAAAGGCTGTACATAATTAAATGCATAGAAAATCATGGGTATTTAACAAATTCATGTATTCATATTAATACGGGTATAAAACATGAATTTTGACAAGTCGGGAATTCCGTGTGAAAAGACATAGCAATAATTTAAAACAATGATACCTTTGGAAATGTACTAAAACCTTGATAATTAATGAATTTCATAAAAGAAGGATACATCATTTATAAGAGATACATATGCAATAAAATCATGTAAAGGTACCAATGACTCGGAAACTAATAAGATGGCAACCACACAAAGCTAAATCCTCTCTCACAAAAGTGATGAGAGCACATCGGGGCATTGACCTCAGTCACACGAGGTGAGGAGAGTCAACGACGTTGACCTCAGTCACACGAGGTGAGGAGAGTCAACGATTTTATACAATAAATACATATAATAATACTCTGCGGGGCCACGATAGCAAACCGGGTATATAAACTCTGCGGTATCCAAGTTGCAACTGGTAGTACGGTAGGGGGATCTCCAAGTTAGTGGATCAAACTGACTAGGCTATCCAAGCTTAGTGGTGCCGACTCATAGGTCACATTTGAGAAATCAAAACACATAGACACATCAGTATCGGGACGGGCATATACGAGTTAGCAATGTGCTAAAGCAATACTTTCTGGGTAGTCAAACATAAAGAATGGAACTTATAGAGTACAAGTGAAATTCGGGTTTAAACAAAGTATAGTGATACATCAATACCTTGGGACCAAAATCGTTGAGTCGTATATACTTTGAAATCCTATGTCGATCATTCATTTAAATGGTATTCAATATTTAAATGACATTAAAAACATCAAGGTATATACTTCTACCAAGAAAGGTCCACAAGTGATTAGAATAAAAATTACCTTTCCATTCTTTTTATTTCTAAAAACCTGGGAAATTTTGGTTACCTGGCGGTTAGCCGCCGAAGGGTTCGGCGGTTAGCCGTGGGCTGACCGACCATCAGAATTGAAATTGCAGCTTTCGGGAAAAGTAACCAAACCTAATGCGGTTTGCCGCCAGGTACTAGGCGGCTAGCCACTAGGTGATCGTAAGCTGACCGTGTTGGAATTTGAGATGACTTGAAAGTCTTTTGACGAATTGAAGAATATAGTATCTCAAGTATTGATTTGAGTTGGAATTATTGTCAACACAATGTCACAAACGTGATGTTAATAGGCTGGTGTTGATAGAGCTTAAAAGAAGAAATCAGAATTGAAACAGTCAGGATTTGAGAATTCCTGAAGCAGAGCATGCGGTCGACCGGGCACCCCATGCGGTCGACCGAGAAAGAAGAAACCTGCAGAAAAAGTTTTAGACTGCTCCCAGTTATTTTCGTGACACAGTGTGTCTTCGGTCGACCGGGACCCCAGGATGTCGACCGAGCGCGATAATTGACTGTTTTCAGACTGTGTATGATGTCGACCGAGCAAGCAAGGATGTCGACCGAGCACGGGAACCAGAGTTGCGCAGAAACAGAAGTCTTGCACGAAAATTCAGCACTCTTATCTAATTTGTTTGGGACTCTTTCTAAACGAATTGTAGCCTGTTTTGAATACAATTAAGGGTTAACATAACCTATAAAAAGGCATGTATGGGTCGTTCTAAAGAAGACCAGAGAGAGAAAGAAGAGAGAAGAGAGTGCTGGTGCTGTTGCTGTTGCTGTTGTGGTGACGTTTTCTACAGCAATTATGGACGAGATTGTGCTCTTGAAGATGGTGATTCGTCCATGAGTTAAGTGTCTCTCTTTATGCTTTAGTTTTCAATTTGTAAGGGATTGAGAGAGAGAGAATTGTAGAGGGGAAGGGCTGTAGACAGAGTTTATCTTCTATTCTGTTTTTACATCAAGTTGGTGCTTGGTGTTTGGGGTTTGGTGATCCTATCTGTGGGTGCAGATAAATTGTAAGAGGAGTAGGTGCTTCCTAGATAGTGGGTGCTATCTAAAACACAAGGGTTGGTGCTCTTTGTCGTTGGTGCGACTAAATATATTCAGACCTGTACCAGATCGGTGTTCGGACGGTTTTGATCCGTGGACGTAGCCTTTTGGTGAACCACGTTAAATCTGGTGTCATTGTGTGGTTTGACTTGTTTTGTTGTTGAATTGGACCTGTTTTTAGAAATCACTGATTCACCCCCCCCCCCCCCCTCTCAGTGATCGCGATATCCAACAATTGGTATCAGAGCGAGGCTCCCTTGATCAGTTTAATACGCTAAGGGTGATCTCTTGTCAAATCACATGGCAGCCAATACAGGGAATATGAAAGCACCTCTGTTTGATGGTTCTAATTACTCTTTTTGGAAGATTAGGATGCAAGCCTTCATCAAATCTCTTGGCTATGATGTTTGGGAGGCTGTCAGAGTCGGTTACAATGCTGCCACCGTACCCAATGATACTGCATCGAAGAAGTTGGCAGACAACGACTCCAAGGTGCAGAATGCACTCTTTAGTGGCCTTGTGGACAGCGAGCTTGTCAAAGTAATTGCATGCAAAACAGCCAAGGAAATATGGGACAAGTTGAAAAGCATTCATGAAGGAGATGAGAAGATCAAAGAAGCCAAATTGCAAACTCATCGCTCTCAATTCGAGTCTCTTCGCATGGAGGAAAGCGAGAATGTTGACTCGTATATGCAACGAGTGAATGAAGTCACGAATGACATTCGTGGACTAGGGGAGGAGATTAAAGAGCCGGTCATCGTCAAAAAGGTTCTAAGATCTCTTCTTCCCCGGTTTGATTCAAAAGTCTCAGCCATCGAAGAAGCCAAAGATCTGAATGCATTTTCCATGGATGAATTACATGGTTCTCTAACTGCCTATGAGATGCGCATAGGAAAGACGTCTTCATCTGATAAAGAAGCGGCCTTCAAAGTTCAGAAAAAGGCAAAAGAGACTGCTGGTCATGATGTTGATTCTGATAATGATGAGCTTGAGGCTCAATTTGTTAGAAAGTTGAAGAAAGGAAGCAATGGCAAGTACAAAGGGAAGCTACCCTTTAAATGCTTCAATTGTGGAGGTGTTGGTCACTTTGCTGCGAAGTGTCCGCTAAAAGAAGACAATGATAATGACTCTTATGCTGAAAAGAGTAAAGGAAAGAGAAATTTCAGAAAAAGAGGCAAAGCTAAAAACTTTCTATGTCAACAAGATGACAGCACGTCTGAAACTTCAGACGATGATGAATCAACCGAAGCTCTCTTCATGGTCACTGTTGAAGAAGAAGAAGAAGAGCTAGATCCGGAAGAGGAAGAGGAGGCTGAAGTCAATCTTGAAGAGGAACTCATAGTCGCACTTGAGGAGCTTAGCATGGAACGCAAAACAAGTAAGAAAAATCTGAAACTTCTCCATGAATCTGAAAGTTCTATTATTGCTTTGAAAACTCAAGTAGAAGAATATAAAAGAATGGTAGAAGTCCTTGAAAACCAAATAAGTATCAAAAAGGAAGAGGCTATGAAACTTGAAACTGAGATCGCTAGAGCAAAGGCTGAAAATTTGGAAAATAGCAAAAAACTCAAAGCGCTCCAAGCGATTGAAGGGACTATGAAACTCGATGAACTACTGAAAGTTCAAAGACCTGCCCACTTCAGATTTGGTCTAGGATTTGAGAAAGGTGAATCCTCTAAGATTGCACCTCCTGAAAAGAAAGAGTTTGTGAAGCAAGTCACTGCACCTTCTAACTCTATGAAGCCCACTCAACCTAGAAAGGAGTCCATTCCTGTTAGAAAGGTAATGAAGACTAACCAGCCACAAAGAAGATACAAATTCTATGGTTATTGCTTTCATTGTAATATGTTTGGACATAAAAGAGACGATTGCAAATTCTATGTGAAATACAGCTCACTTGTGACTAGGAACCCTTTTTCAATCTTAAGTAGCCACAAAATTGAGTGCCATAAGTGCTATAATTATGGACACTTGGCTAGGGATTGTAGGTTGCATATTGCTAACAAATTTCAGGTTGAAAAGAAACCCAAGTTAGTCAAGGCTTGGAGAGCAAAGCAAAGTGCAGAAAGTCCCAAAGAATCTCTCATTGTGCAAATGGCATTCAATGCACAAAAGAAGGCAGCACCATGGGTCCTTGATAGTGGTTGTTCAAGCCATATGACTGGTGATAAAGAGAAATTCATCAAATTACAGCACTATGAAGGCGGTTCAGTGAAGTTTGGCAACAATGATGGTGCCAAAATCTGCGGAAAAGGTGTTATTCAGCTTATGGCAAACAAGATCAGATCGGAAGAAGTCTTATATGTGTCTGGATTGAGACACAACCTGCTTAGTGTGAGCCAAATCTGTGACAAGGGTCACGAAGTTATCTTCACAAAGAATGGGTTTGCCATCAAGAAGAGTAGCAACGGCAAAACAGTGGCAACTGGATCAAGAACTGCTGGAAATCTCTATACATTGTCAGATGGAGCTGAAAAGACCTGCTTGATGAGTCGGACAGAGGAAAGTTGGTTGTGGCACAAACGCCTTGGGCATCTAAGCTTTGATAACATGTCAAAGATTTACAATTCAAAGGCTGTAAGAGGCATGTCTACAGTTGAAAAGCCTTCCAATCCCATTTGCCACTCTTGCCAAAAGGGAAAGCAAACGAGAGTTATGTTCAAGTCAAAGGAGCATCATTCCAAGAAACCTCTTGAGCTAGTGCACACTGATCTCTGTGGACCGATGCGAACTCAAAGCACCAATGGAGATAAGTATTTCATGTTATGCATTGATGATTATACTCGTATGACATGGGTATTGTTTCTTAAGCATAAGCATCAAGCACTTGATCGTTTTAAAGTGTTTAAAGCACAGGTTGAAAATCAATTGGAAAAACGTATCAAGATTTTAAGGTCTGATCGTGGAGGCGAGTTCACATCTGAAGAGTTCACTAAATATTGTGAACATCATGGCATTCAAAGACAGTACTCAGCCCCTAGAACTCCACAGCAAAATGGAGTTGTGGAACGGAAGAATCGCACCGTACAAGAGATGGCTCGTACGATGCTAAGTGAAAGCAAGATGGCTGACAAGTATTGGAAAGAGGCAATTCATACGGCAGTATACATTCAAAATCGATGCTTGATCAGGCCACATGAAGACAAAACTCCCTATGAGCTATGGTTTGGAAGAAAAGCAACATTCAAGCACTTCAGAGTCTTCGGCAGCAAGTGTTACATCAAGCGGCTCGAACAAAATCCGGGCAAATTTGAAGAAAGAGCTGACGAAGGTATATTTCTGGGTTACTCCTCTACTAGCAAGGCATATAGGTGTCTTAACAAAAGAACCAGAAAAATCATAGAAAGTGCTGATGTGAGAATAGATGAGAATATTGAACCAAAGAATGCAACTCATAATGACAGTCCAGTTTATGAGGACTCGAGTGAGATTGATGATGAGATGGCTGAATCTAATGATTCTGAGAAATCAAAGGATGACTCAGAAGATACTACACCTAAGAAGCACAGCACTTAGGTAGAGCAACACCCTAAGGATCAAATCATTGGAGATCCTAAGGCAGGCGTTCAAACTAGACAAAGTGTAGTTAGCAATTACTCACTTATGTCCACCATTGAACCCAAGACTGTGGCTGAAGCCAGTCTCGATGAAAGTTGGTTGAAATCTATGCATGAGGAGTTGGAGCAAATTGAGAAGAACTCCACATGGGAACTTGTTCCTAGACCTACTGATAAGAATGTTATTGGTACTAAATGGGTCTTTCGGAATAAGCTGAATGAAGATGGTCAAGTCATTAGAAACAAAGCAAGGTTGGTTTGTAAAGGCTATGCTCAAGTTGAAGGCATAGATTTTGAAGAGACCTTTGCACCGGTGGCTCGTCTGGAAGCTAGTCGTATGTTTCTTACATTGGCAGCATACAAAACCTTCAAGGTATTTCAGATGGACGTAAAGTCAGCTTTCTTGAATGGTTTACTTGAAGAAGAGGTCTACATTGAGCAACCTGATGGTTTTCTCATCAGCAAAAATTCAGATCTAGTGTGCAAGTTGAAAAAGGCTCTTTATGGACTGAAACAAGCGCCAAGGGCATGGTATGCAAGGCTGGATCTCTATCTCCGCAAGATCGGTTTTGGAAAAGGAATGGTTGATAGCAATCTGTATGTCAAAACTGAGTTAAGCAAACAGCTGGTTGTCATTGTTTATGTTGATGACATAATCTTTGGTGGCAATGATGAGGAGATGTGCAGGAATTTTGCAGAAGAGATGAAGAAAGAATTTGAAATGTCGATGCTTGGAGAACTAAAGTTCTTTCTTGGTTTACAAGTTCAGCAGCTGAAACATGGCATCTTCATATCACAAATGAAGTACATTAAGGAAAAATGCTGAAACGGTTCAATATGGAAGACAGCAAGCCAGTGAGCACACCAATGTCAACGAACACGAAGCTTAGCAAAGATGATAAGGCCTCGTCCGTTGATCATACCACCTATCGCTCTATGATAGGAAGCTTGCTCTACTTGACTGCTACAAGACCAGATCTTCTACAAGCAGTATGTATGGTTGCACGTTTTCAAGCAGCACCAACTGAAACGCACCTTACAGCAGTGAAAAGAATCTTTCGATATCTGAAAGGTACTATGGAGCTTGGTATCTGGTATCCCAAAGGCAAATCCTTCACTCTTGTTGCATATTCTGATGCCGATTGGGCTGGATGCGTAGATGATCGCAAGAGTACTAGTGGCGGCGCATTTTATCTTGGAGAAAGATTAGTTGCTTGGCATAGTAAGAAGCAAGACTCAGTATCCCTTTCGACAGCGGAAGCGGAATATATTGCAGCGGCAACTTGTTGTACGCAAGTGTTATGGATGCGGCAAATGCTCTCTGATCTAGGAGTACCTACAACGGATCCTACGCCGATCCTATGTGACAACACGAGTGCAATTCATATATCTAAGAATCCTGTTCAGCACTCTCGAACAAAGCATGTCGCAATTCGTTATCATTTTCTTAAAGATAAAGTTGCTGATGGAGAGGTCAAATTGGAATATGTTCCAACAACTGAGCAAGTGGCTGATATTTTCACGAAACCTCTGCCAAAGGAAGTCTTCGAGTATCTCCGGAAAAAGTTAGGAGTTACTCACTCTCCTAAACCGTAGGAGTTGTGCTTGAAAGGGGGAGCAATGCATTCATTGAATATCCTATTCGCTCATCGGTTTGGTCCCTTTGGACTTGTTGTCAAAGGGGGAGAGATGTTATGCTATGATAGCAAGGAGAGATGTTATGCTATGAAAGCTAGGGGGAGATTGTTGACAGTGCATGGTTGTTATTTCAGAATTTCAGAATTGGTTCCAAGTGAGTGTTGAAGTTCCAATAGTGTTGCCAACAATTCCAAAGGGGGAGATTGTTGGAATTTGAGATGACTTGAAAGTCTTTTGACGAATTGAAGAATATAGTATCTCAAGTATTGATTTGAGTTGGAATTATTGTCAACACAATGTCACAAACGTGATGTTAATAGGCTGGTGTTGATAGAGCTTAAAAGAAGAAATCAGAATTGAAACAGTCAGGATTTGAGAATTCCTGAAGCAGAGCATGCGGTCGACCGGGCACCCCATGCGGTCGACCGAGAAAGAAGAAACCTGCAGAAAAAGTTTTAGACTGCTCCCAGTTATTTTCGTGACACAGTGTGTCTTCGGTCGACCGGGACCCCAGGATGTCGACCGAGCGCGATAATTGACTGTTTTCAGACTATGTATGATGTCGACCGAGCAAGCAAGGATGTCGACCGAGCACGGGAACCAGAGTTGCGCAGAAACAGAAGTCTTGCACGAAAATTCAGCACTCTTATCTAATTTGTTTGGGACTCTTTCTAAACGAATTGTAGCCTGTTTTGAATACAATTAAGGGTTAACATAACCTATAAAAAGGCATGTATGGGTCGTTCTAAAGAAGACCAGAGAGAGAAAGAAGAGAAAGAAGAGAGAAGAGAGTGCTGGTGCTGTTGCTGTTGCTGTTGTGGTGACGTTTTCTACAGCAATTATGGACGAGATTGTGCTCTTGAAGATGGTGATTCGTCCATGAGTTAAGTGTCTCTCTTTATGCTTTAGTTTTCAATTTGTAAGGGATTGAGAGAGAGAGAGAATTGTAGAGGGGAAGGGCTGTAGACAGAGTTTATCTTCTATTCTGTTTTTACATCAAGTTGGTGCTTGGTGTTTGGGGTTTGGTGATCCTATCTGTGGGTGCAGATAAATTGTAAGAGGAGTAGGTGCTTCCTAGATAGTGGGTGCTATCTAAAACACAAGGGTTGGTGCTCTTTGTCGTTGGTGCGACTAAATATATTCAGACCTGTACCGGATCGGTGTTCGGACGGTTTTGATCCGTGGACGTAGCCTTTTGGTGAACCACGTTAAATCTGGTGTCATTGTGTGGTTTGACTTGTTTTGTTGTTGAATTGGACCTGTTTTTAGAAATCACTGATTCACCCCCCCCCCCCCCTCTCAGTGATCGCGATATCCAACAGACCGCTAGTTCCGGAAAAATTCACATCAGGTGCGGTTTTCAATCCTTTCTTTCTCCAATAAGTTCCCAATCAGCACCACTCTTTCCTTACAATAATTTGAGCTCAAGGCTCCTCCACTTCATCAATCAAATCTCCAAAACATTCCCCCAACAACTCCTTTCCATCCAATCAAATCATAAGAGGCCTGTCCATAGAAAATCCACATAAAATCCATAAATCATAACATAAGTTAATGCCCTGTTTCTACGAGATTAACAAATAAAAAGGCTCACTCATGAGTATATTCCAAAATCATTAGAATCAAACTATTAAGCATGTTAAACCATTAAAACTATCAATGAAGATAAATCAAAATTTTGCATAAAACATGCTAAACACATAAGAATCATTTCATCCACTTGCCTTAGGTCTAACGCTAAGCAAATCAAGTCTTCTAATCACCCTCCAAGCCAAAAACAACAATCTACACAAAAACCCACAAATGCAAACCCTTGGAAATCAAAAATCAAATTAAAACAAAAGGAAAACCTCCAATAATCAAGACAAAGCTTCTCAAAGGCTAGGAGAACACAAATCCAAAAGATGAGGAAGATAGCTTACATGGAAGACTCTCAAATGACAACAAATGACAAGAGCTTGCTCAAAATGAATCTCAATTTGGTATGATTTCTCCCCCAATGGCATTAAAGGAAAGCCCCCATGGTGAAGAAGAAGATGGTGGAGTCCATTTCTCCATTTGGGTAAGATTTGGAAAGGGTTGGAGATGAAGAAGCAAGCAAGAAGAAGAAGAAATGGAGAAAAAGCTCTCAAAGGACCTGAAACTCCTCCCTTACTGTGCTGGGATGGTTTTGGGGAAGAAGGGAGAGGAGAGTGGTACTTTATAATGGGTGGGTGTGGGCCCCACCACACTTAGAAACACTTAAAACTTACAATGGAGATTAGAAGGCTTTCTAGACCTCGGATCAAGAAACTTAAAACATGAAAAGTGTCCGGCACAAAATTACCTTTCCAACAAGGTTAATATTGATATACTTCCAGGGTCCACAGAAAAAGTCAACTGTTTGGTCAAAGGGATCAAAATAATGGAAGATTTAGAATTTCAAGGGTTAAAACATCGATTTCTGGGCCTCGGATGCGATTGACAAAGAAGAGAGAAATGTTTTTCATAAAATCTAGTTTCTAACAAGTATAGATTTGGCAAGGTTCTGAGATCTAGAAAATTTGGGTCCAGATTCAATGTGAAAAGATTGGTTTTGCTCCTAGGGCTGGAAAAAAAAACTGATTTTCGGAGTTTCGGATGGGCACGGAGTGAACACAAAAGTTGTAAGGAATGGCGAGATTAGTCAAACAAAGCTGAAATGGGAGTTTTTAGGAATCAAAGAGAATATCTCCACAATGACCACACAAAACAATTAGAACCCTATGGTCACTGTCTAGGTTCACTAGGTTCACTGGCTCTCAAGACTTCCCAAAACCAAAGAAAATATAATCAAACTCAGAAATTCAATCAAACAACCGGTAAACCCACTGAGAAAACAAATCCACGATTAAAACCATGCTAAACCAGGAAATCTGGGGTCGAGTTCTTACATTTATGGACTGAAGTGGGTGTCTCAGAATTGGAAATTCTGTTTTGACCAGGTAATCAAATCATTTGGTTTTAGTCAAAATCCGGATGAGTCATTTGCGTACTGAAGGAGGTAGGATAGTTTTTTTGGTATTATATGTCGATGACATCCTTCTCATTGGGAGTGATATAGGGATGTTATCAACGGTCAAAGTTTTGTTGGCAAAAGCGTTTGATATGATGGATATGGGAGAAGCCAACTACATCCTAGGGATCAAGCTTCATCGAGATTGAAAAAAATAGGACGATTAGCTTATATCAAGCTGCATATACAGATAAGATACCGATACGGTTTGCTATGCAAAACTCCAAGAAGAGTATTACTCTTTTCGGGCATGAAGTTCACCTTTCCAGAGATCCGTGTCCCAAGACCATTGAGGAAAATGAGCGAATGAGGGCGGTACCATATGCTTCAGCTGTTGGTAGCCTCATATATGCTATGTTTTGTACTAGACCAGATATTTATCATGTAGTGGGCCTAGTCAGTAGATATCAATCAAACTTAGGTCCTGATCATTGGACTGCTGTAAAGTGTATTCTCAAATACTTGAAAAGGTTTAGAAATTAAATGTTAATTTATGGCAGTGATGAGTTGATTCTAGTTAGATGTACAGATTCTGACTTCATGTCAGATATGGATTCGAGGAAGTCTACCTCCTGGTACATGTTTATGCGTGGCGGCAGATCCATCGCATAGAGGAGTGTCAAACATGATTTAACTGCTGATTCCATATCAGAAGCTGAATGCGTAGCGACTCGTGAAGTAGCTAAGGAAGCAGTATGGTTTTCTCTTGGAACTTGGAGTGGTGCCATTGGCGCAACAGCCGCTCACAGTTTTCTGTGACATTAGCGGGGCAGTCGCCCAATCCAAGGAACCAAGCAGCCATAAAAGACAAAAGCATGTAAATATAAAATATCATCTAGTCAAAGAGATTGTGCAGAAATGTGACATTGATGTTACCAAGATAGCATATACGGATAACCTCGTAGATCCCTTTACTAAGCCATCGACTACTAAAGTCTTTGAGCGGCATATGGATGGGATGGGCTTGAGATGTAACCCTGACTGGAATTGAATCCAAGTGGGAGATTGTTAGATTGTATGTCTCAATCCAATGGATGATGTGAATAGATTGATTAATATTTTCATGCTTTATTCATATGATGAATGAGATTTTATTCTATGATTACACATAACTTATACAGAATGACATGTAGGTTTTTGAGATGAGCCGAAGCCCACGAGTATATTAAATGTAATCCATGTGTGTGGACGAGATTCACATACAAGAGACATGGATCACAACTCTTATACTTGAAGAATTTCCACAGCTAGTCATGAGACCGGGCATCTCATCTGAAAAGGCTGTAGCACCACAGTCACTATAAGATAGTGTGGTTTGTCTCAACCATCAAACTATGAGACTATGAATTGTTGTGCGAGTACATTGCATGTACAGAAGGACAATGAGTAACATCTTATGCAAAAACTGTCTCTAATTAATGAATGCTCTCATATGCTCTTAATCCTGAGAGATTAATGCACTCAAGTTTCTTCTATACATTTACTTTGAATTACCAATGAGTGATGCCAACTGTAGGTCAACCCCTCGATATCTTGGGTACATGGTAGTGGGAATGTTGGAGCATATATTCTCAAGACGAAATCTATCATCTAAGAGAGAAATATCCCCTTGTGCCAATCAATAGAATTTAGAGGATTTTACAGGTAAAAGCCCCATAGGACCCCATACCACCGATGAGGTCCCAGAATCACCGTATAGATAGGAGGGGTCCTCTTGGTGCATTTCTGTCTATTTTCTTGTCATTTAGCGATATGGTCGATATCCGTCGTCTGATTTTCTTTAACATGTAACTGTCTTATTTGCTGAACATAACAGATTGGTCGATATCGACTATATAGTGAGAAAAAAAATGAATCTGCAGGTCCACATGCAGATCCTCCACCCTCGCCTCCTCCCACTACCCTAGGTCATGTTAGAGAAATCGAATTCCTAGTTTTCCATTTTCTCCCTTTTTCTCCTCTACATGTTTGGATTCATTGAATCTCTCACCCTCTCCTTTTTCTTCTCCCTCCCTCCCTTGCTCTCAATGGCATTTCATCGATCATGTCGTCTTCGACCTTCTCCTTCGCTCGCTACGTCTGCATAGACGAAGAAATCCAAACCTTTTGGACCTTCAATTACATCCTCCAATGTCGAAAATCGAGTGACTTCCTTATCTTCCTCGCCTACTTCTCCATCCCTCTCGAGCTCTTTTACTTCGTCTCATGCTCCTCCATCTTCCCTTTTCGATGGGTCTTCCTCCAATTCGGCGCCTTCATCGTCCTCTGTAGCTTCACTCACTTCCTTAATGTCTTCATCTACACAACTCATTCCTTCCATCTCGTGCTCTCTCATACAATCCTGGTTGCATCCACCGCTTTGGAGCATCACTAGCAACCAAGAGAGGAAAAAATTAGTTTCTATTTGGGTTCTGCAAATCGAGAGCAACCACCATAGACTGGTCGATATCGACCATCAGAATGATCGATATCGACCATATCGCTAAATGACAAAAAAAGAGACAAAAACGCACCAAGAGGACCCCTCCCGTCTATGGGGTGATTCTGGGACCTCATCAGTGGTATGGGGTCCTATGGGGCTTTTACCTGTAAAATCCTCTAGAATTTATCATTGGTAAGTGCGCACCAATCTTGATTAAGAGTTAATCAGATGATACTGATGATTAGTGTGCTTAATTGGGTCACAAGGATAATTAGACGTGGATCTGATTTGGTTTGACATACTTATTCCAATGGATCAATGGATATATTTGATGGAGGAGCCTACTTGTAGTAATTGGAAAGATTATGCTCTTCTTATAAGTATTCCTAAGATTGGAGTGCACTTGAATTTATTTAGTGGAGTTATTTGCAATTAACTATAGGTTTGGAGTTCACATGAGATGTGGGGTCCAAATGTTTCGGTTAGAGTCAGATTCTAAGGAATCCCTAGAGGTCCCCATGCTAGCCCTAAGAAGAGAATGTTATATTCCAATTGGAACTCTTAAGGAAGTGAGTAGGACATATAAAAGTGAGACTTCTATTTTTAGTTAGAGAGAAGGTTTACCATAAACTATAAATAAGAGGAGAGGGGTAGAGATTCACCAACTCTCTCACACACACCCAAGGCCACCCAATCTCTCACACTCACCAAAGCCCCCCCCCCCCCCCCCTCCTCTTTTCTCCTTTGGTTTCCTTCTTGAGATTCTAGGGTTTCTTCTCCTTAGAGATCCTATCATTCTCTTTGGGAAGTTCTCTACAAGATGGTTATAGTGTGGAATAACACAAGGCTAAAGAGATCTAATATGCAGAAGCATTTCGTAGAATCAAGTCATTAATTTCTCGATTTAAGCACAACCAAGCTCCAAATGTATAGGTCTACAACTAGTTTGTTTTTGTAGATCTTTTAGTTTGTGTTTGTTTGTTTTTCTTGATATGTCTTTGTCATGCCCCAAAACCGGGACCCTGTAGAAGTCCTATCTCAAGAGACGTGAATTTGGGATTAATTAAAACTTTTTGTATTTCCCAAGATCCGTGTGAATGAGGACAACAAAATTCCATCACAACCGGAATATTCCGCGGAAGCTTACATGGTGTTACGACTCGGAGTCTGTGGCCATCGGATTCCGTGTTGCACTCAACCACTAACATAAAGCCATTAAATTAAGGCTCGTCATCAGACTGGAACAAACCAAGATAAATACATATACAGAGCTGACAGTAATAGGATGATCATTACCCAAACATATTCAAGTTACAAATCAACAAGTGTATTAATTAAATCCCAAGGAAAAAGGCTAATAAAAGCCATCCAAAATATAACCAACTAAACAAAAATGCTACCCCTTAATATGTTAAGAACTCTGGCACCAGAAACAACATCTAGATGATATCGTTGGGTAGCCACTCACGTCCAACCGACGGCTCAACCGCCTCCTCTGCTTAAACCGTCTAAAAAGCAACGGGATAGAAATCTGGCACCAAACAAGAAGGGTATTAGACACGACGGTCTGGCAAGCAAATAAAATAGATAATAGGATAAGAATAATTTGAAAAATATTATAAAAACATTCTAAATACATTTAAAGTTCCAAACATAAATATTGACGAAGTAAAGAAACATGCAATTTCCAAATCATTGACAATTTCGAAGAACATAATACATTTGAAATCTGAACATAAAAACCCATGAAATAAAGTACATTTCTGAATCATTTACAATTTCAAACAATAGAACAATTCAAATAAACAATGGCAATGGCAATGGGTAAAACAATGGCAATCGATAAAACAATGACAATGGCAAACCGCATCTGCTAAATTCTCGTATTACCGAAGTAACAAGAGCACTCGGTCATAAACGTACCTTATCACCGAAGTGACAAGAGTACTCGTACCTTATCACCGAAGTAACAAGAGTACTCGTACCTTGTCACACCCCCGGACCGAGAACCCGTTAAGCAAGTCCTTAATCCGGGGTCGTGGCGCGACGAGCCGAAAATTTTTGCCCGTACACGCTTGTTCCCCATAGGTTTCCACGGTAAGGATCCTCGAAATTCGATCCATCAATGAATAATAATAACATTCACAAGAATGAGTTACGCGGAAGCATTGTAGCAAACATTAAAATCCATAACATATGAATATGATGAGAACGCTCAAGACTAGTATAAAAATGAGAAACATTCCATAGATAGGCCCTAAAATTAGTTCCAAGTTTAATACAAAATCAAAGTCAGTCAATAATTACAATTTCCTAAAATTAAGCCAACAATGGCTACAATCAAGTTCCCAAAATAAAATCAACCCCCAAAATGTGATCGAAGCTCTGAAGTCAACCCGACGTCTAAATGACATCATCAGTGTCGCGACCCCGGACCGGGTTAGGGGACCAAATCCGGGATCCGACGGGTGATGCCGCGCCTCGTGCATCTCTTTGGTTGGCTAATCCGTACATGGACTTAAGAAAACATTTTTATCCGTGCACGTGATTTCCCACAGGGTTTCGCGGTGAGGATTAAACATCCAAACCATTCACATGTAATCATGTCAAGTACACTTTTGAAATTGCGGAAGCGTGTAGTAAATCATGTAAGCACCATTCCATTTTACAACAAGACTGATTTATATTTAATATGACAAGATATCAGAATGAGCAATGATCATTAGCATATTTCCCCAAAAGAACAAAGTTAGAGTTTATACAAATGATCAGTTTGTTAATTGCCCCTAAATTTAAAGGCCAACAAAAGGCAGTACAACCAATAAGTAAACCCAAAAGGTGTTAATCAAAAAGTTCCCAAAAAGGTGATGAATCTCTAAGCCTGGATGGATGTCTACATGACATCATCAGCTTGCCACTCAACTAGCTGTTGCGGTTCACCAACCGCCTCCTCAGGTTCCTACGCAAAGGCAACGGGTTCGGGACTTGGGTATCAAAATAAATGGATCAGACACGACGGTTTGGCAGGTGGGTGAAAAGATATAACAATTATTTCAAACAATGATACCTTTGGAAAAACATAGAAACCTGTACAAATAATGAGTTGCATAAATGAAGATACCTCATTTGTAAAAGATACATATGCAATAAAACATATAAGAGTATCAATGAATCGGGAAACTGTCAAGATGGCAACCACACAAAAGCTAGATCCTCTCACACTAAAGTGATGAG
Source organism: Litsea cubeba (assembly GCA_012931725.1). Taxonomy (NCBI): domain Eukaryota; kingdom Viridiplantae; phylum Streptophyta; class Magnoliopsida; order Laurales; family Lauraceae; genus Litsea; species Litsea cubeba. The sequence goes on along the minus strand of CM022950.1, from coordinate 49,048,109 downwards.
AGCACATACCCTATGGGACACTGACCTCAGTCACACAAGGTGAGGAGAGTCAATGTACAAATATTATAATATATATATACTCTGCGGGACCACGGTAGCGCTACAGCTGACTATACGGGAGGGGAAGGATCTCCAAGTCGGTAGATCAAACCGATGAGGTCGTCCAAGCTTAGTGGTGCCGACTCATAGGTCAAATGCGGGAAATCAAAACAAGTCAATACATATAACGGAATGGGGTATTCGTAGGCACAAAAGCATATTCACATCGGGACGAGCATATACGGCTTAGCAAAGGCTAAGCACATTTTCCAATACTTTTGGGATAAGTCTGGTTATAAAACATGAGGTTTCATATGTACAAATGAAATCCGGGTTTAAATAAGAATAATCAATCATCAATGCCTCGGGACCAAATCGTCAAACGTATATACTTTGAAATCTCATGTCGATCGTGCGTTTAGGTGGTACCCGATATTTAAACGACATTAAAGATATCAATGTGTATACTTCGACTGAGAAGGGTCCACAAGTGATTGAAATAGAAATCCCCTTTTCATTCTCTTCATTTCCAAAAACTTGGGCAACTTCGGTTACCTGGCGGTTGGCCCGCGGCTAGCAGCCGAATGGTTCGGCGGTTAGCCGCCCGCTGACCGCGAAGCTAACCGTGGATTCACCTAATGGATTGCAGCTCTCGGGATTTGTAACCATGCAATTGTGGTTGTCAGGCGTTTAGCCGCCGAGGAGCTCGGCAGTTAGCCGCTAGATGACCGCAAGGGTGACCGCCCTCTGGAACTGGAAATGCGGCTCTCTGGAAATGCGACCGTGGCTTATGCGGTTAGCCGTAAGGCACCAGGCGGCTAGCTGCTGGGTGACCGCCAGCTGACCGCCAGCTCCGGAAATTCCATATCAGGTGCAGTTTCAGGTCCTTTCTTTCCCCATTTCATTCTCCATTCAAAACCACCCCTTCACTGCAATAAACTGAGCTAAAAGCTCCTTCCTTCCATCAATCAAATCTCCGATTCCACCACTTCAATCCCACCATTCAAGCACATGCAATCTTCCATCAAATCCTCTCATTCCATTCACACTAAAACATGAGAAATCCATTCTAATTTAGATCAAAGTTTCAACCAAATAAACTATAACATTTTTCCAATATAAACAAGAGAATTAGGCTAAACATCATGCATTTCAAAAACAATGTGTAATATCAATATATAAGAGGGAAAAATCATACTTTTCATAAAACATGCAATTATCAAATCATCCACTTGCCTTGGGTCCAAGCTAATGCAAATCACTTCTAATCAACACTCCAAGCCTCTAGCAACAATCTAAACCAAACATCCCCAAATAGAAACCCTAACACATCAAAATCAATCGAAACGAAACAAAAGAACCCTCAATAATGGAAATGGGGCTTCCCCAAGACCAAAAAGACAAGAATCTAGAAGATAGAAGGGGTCTCTTACTTGTAGAGTTCTTAAATGAGCAAGGAAAAATTTGAAATCGCCAGTTTGCTCTAAAAATAGTACCAAACGAAAGCTCTTGACGAGGGGAGAAATGTTTGTGAAGACCTTCCCTCAATTTGGTGAAGTTTTGAGGGGCTAAAGGAGGAAGAAAATGGGAAGGATAAGAGAAGACAGGTGGCTGCTGCTAGGCACTCTCTCTTGTGCAGGAAATTAGGGTAAAGGAGACAAGAGGGAAGAAGGGTTTCCCTTTTATACAAAAGGTGAAGTGGGTCCCACCACTTAAAATACTTCTCAGGCTCAAAACATCGATTTCGGGACCTCAAATGAATTTGACGAAGAAGACAAAGTTGCTCGACAAAATATCTAGTTTCCAAAAAGTATATGTTTTGCAAGTTTTGGTGATATTGAAAATCGTGTCCAGATTTTTGAGTAAAAAGACTGTTTTGCCCTCAAATTGTGAAAAGTCGGGTTTTGGGCTCTCAAATGAAAATGGGGTCAACATGAAAGCTGAAGATAATAATAAGATAAGTTAAACGGGATTAAAAACACAATTTTTAGGAAATCACGATTAATCCCCAAAGCTCACGCAAAATCGCATTAAGAACCCCCAAAGGGTCCCACAAATCAAGAAAGCTCTCAAAGTTCCCCAAAGCTATTATAAATGCTATTCTAACCCAAAGCTTAACCGAAATCCACTAAATACACTTACAGCTAAAACATAACTTAATTAATACTAATCAAGGTCTCTCGGGTCGGGGTCTTACATCCTCCACCCCTTAGGACATTTGGTCCTCCAAATGAATTAAAAGCTCACCTCCGGTAGTAGATGTAGGTATTTCTTCTGAACTTGATCCCATAATTCCAATGTTGCTTCTTCCGGTCCATGATTCACCCAAAGCACTTGACCTACTGAATAGTCTGTCACACTCCAAAACCGGACCCTGCAGTAATCTGACCTCGGGGTGCGAGATTTTGGGATTAATTAAAATTTTTGCTTTTCCCAAGATCCACGTGGACGAGGTTCACACATTTCCACACAATCCGAATGTTTCGCAGAAGCTTGCATGGCGTTACGATCCGGAGCCCTTGGCCATCGGATTCTGTGTCGTACTCAACCATTAACATAAGGTCATCAATTAAGCAGACTGGTATAAGTCATGGATCATAAAACATTGAGCTGACAGTAACTGGGCATTTTATCTCCCACATATGTTCAAGTTACAATTTACAAAGTATTTTCATTACAGTCCCAAAGAAAAGGTCTAATAAAAGCCATTCAAACAAAAACTAACTAAATAAATCACTACCCCAATTATGTTACGAACTCCGGTGCCATCTTGACATCTAAATGACATCAATGGGCAGCCTCTCGCGTCCAACCGACCGCTCAACCGCCTCCTCATTCAAGTCACCTAAAAAGGCAAAGAGATAAAGTCCTGGCACCAAACAAAAGGGGTCAGACACGACGGTCTGGCAAGCAAATAAACAGGTAACATGATGATAGACATTTATAAAATGATATAAAAATCATTCTTGATACAGTTAAGGTTTGAAACATAAATAAATCAATGGGGGTAAAGAAAGGACTTTTTAAATAATTAGCAATATGAAGAAATATGACAAAATGAATAAATCAATGGTAAATAAATAAATCAATAGTAATTACATAAATCCGTGAAGATCGAATAAAACATTAACAATCAACAGATCAATGACGGTCAAATAAATCAATGGCGTTCGATAAAAGCATTGGCAACCACATACGCTAAATTCTCCTATTACCGAAGTAACAAGAGCACTCACTCGGAACGTACCTCATCATCGAAGTGACAAGAGTACTCGTACCAATCACCGAAGCAACAAAGGTACTCATACGTCATTACCGAAGTAACAAGGTACTCGATCAATTCTAATCCATGCAAAATGGAAGAAAAGATCTAACCGTCGCCATGGCCGGAGACACTCACTCATTAAGAGCTCTAAACTACAGTTGGCAAACAATATAAGGATCTCAAGCCGGGTGATCAGGCCGAAGAGGTACCCAAGCCTAGTGGTGCCGAATGAAAACCAAATCAATTCAATCAAATCACTTTGATACATTTTCATCGATAAAAGTAACTACTCTGGGCACTTATCACACGGACAATATCACTCACTCAACGAGTAGTTTTGTAGATATTCAAACGTGGCGAACCACTCAAATCTATTTTTCAATTCGATTTATAGGAAAGATAACCATTTTCGTGGCAAACCACTCAAAAACACTTCAAGTCACTTTGTATAAAATTCATATAATAGATCCTTTTGGAACGTGGGAAAACCTTCTCAAATCAATATTCATTCGATTTGTTGAAAAGATACAAATCTCTGTGGCAAACTACTTAAATACATTTCAAATCAATTGTAGAAAGCATATAAACGATACTTTCAAAACGTGGCGAACCACTAGATTACATTTTAAATCAATTAGTAGAAAATCATATGAAATTCCGTAACGAATCACTCACATACATTTCAATACACTTTATAGAAAAACATACGAATCTCGATCTTGAAACGAAGATGTTATTTTCAAATCGTGGCAAACCATTCGATCTATTTCAAATTGATAAATATATCTATTTATATAAAATGTACAAATTTACTATCTTGGAATGAAGAAGTGTATGACGGTTTAGTGGTCTACCACAGGATGTCTCAATGTACACTTGATCCCCAAGAGTTGATAAATATGAATAAGTTTGGTGTCAATGAAAATCGACAACCCTTTAAGTTATAAAGTGTACATTAAGACTTATAAATTTTTCTCGGGTAATTCTAACATCAAGCCTTTCTCTTATCCTTTTTCCATTCAATTCACACAATTTGAAGTATAACAAATTATCTCAATCATTCCCGAGTTTCCATGAATTAATAGGAGTCGATGGACCTCAGATGAGCCAAATAAAAGGACCTTAAATGGTCTGAAATTGATCTGGGCCAGGCCCCAGGTCCGCTCAAGCGGACCCCTCCCAGAAGCTGGTCCGCTCGAGCGGCCCAATTACTGGTTGGGCCCGAAATCTGTGCATCTTTGAACCTTTTTTTCCCCTTTCTTTTGTTGTCTTTCCACTTCTTCTCTTCCACATTTTTTCTCACATATTTTGAGCTTCTCTTTATCAAAATAACTCCATTAAAACATTCATACCCACTAATTCATTCCATTATTTCCAAGATCCAATCATGACAAAGCATATTTGAATCTCTAAAAAAAATAAAAATTGAGATATACAAAACTAAATCAAAGAAGATTTATTGAAACAATACTTAGAGAGGGATAGATATAAATACATCATTTAAGCACTCTAAAGGCGATTCCATAAATTTAAAGGAGGAATTAACATAAAAAGAGGGTGTAGAGATTCAAGATTTCTAAGAACAAAACCCTTAATCATCTCATTTAGCATAAAACACATTATCTGAATTATTTACTTGCCTCAGACCAAGGGGGATCCACCAAAGATCATTCCAAGAGCATCTCTCTTACAGCAAAGCCCCAAATCTACAAAAGCCCCAAATCTAAACAAGAGGAAACCCTAGAAAAGTCAATCCTTCTCAAATCTCCATGAAAACTCTTGTATAAATGAGAAAAATACTCCAAATGGTTTGAAAAACCAAGATCTCAAGGAAGAAACACCATTGCTAACCTTTAAAAGTTTGAACCAAGAAGAAGACCTTGGATAGGTGATTTGTCTTTGTAAAAAAACCTTGAAAATTGCATCTTTGGAAAGCTTGAGATGAGGAGAAGAGATTGGCGAACATCGATCTCCAGTAGCACTCAAGAATGACATAAACAAGAGGAGAGAGAGTGGCTGAAAAAGGGAAAAAATGGTTCCAGCCCTAGCTAGAATCGTTGCAGGAAAATGGTGGAGGAAGAAGAACTATTGCCCTTTTATAAAGTGGGCAAGTGGGTCTCAATGGGTCCCAACACTCAAGGGGCTGAAACTAGCATTTGTAGGTCTCGAACGAAGATGACGAAGAAGATAAAATTGCTCATTGAAAAATCTATTTTCTAAAAAGTATATTTTTGCCAAATTTTGAAATTTTCAAAATTTAAGGACAGATTTATGTGAAAAGTCATTTTTGCCCCTTTCTCGAAAAACACGATTTCTGAGCATTAAATCAAAATGGTCAAAACATGAAAGTTGTTTATAACAATAAAATGAATCAAAATAAATAAAATTTGAGATTCTTAGAAATCAGGAGTAATTTCTCTCAAAAATACATTTTACAAAGCCAGGTCAGACTAAAGTCAACGGTCCTCAAAACCGTCCAAGGTTATGAAAAATCTAGTCAAACTCAAAAACAAAGTCAAACCAACTCTAATCTCACTTAAAAAGTTAAACCATGATTAAAACAACACTAAACAAAAGAATTGGGGGTCGGGGTCATACTTCCTCCCCCCCCTTAGAACCCATTTGGTCCTCCAAATGGGCTAAACCAAATCAAAATCAAAACCCAAAAGAAAACACTAACACCCTATGTTGAACCTCGGCAACTGAGATATCCCCTCATCAAACTTGGCGGTGAGATGCTTCTACGAACAACATATCTGATCTGGTTAAAAGCTCCACACTATCACACGCATCTGCTCAACAACATACTCCTTTGACCAAACTGATGTTTAAAATTTCTTCCAGTCACCCTTCGATGGTCACCTGGCATCCTTACATTGGATCACTTCTTTTACTTACCTTGTCAGTCACTATCGGTTCAAGAAACTACAAGTTTGTCTCCTTCTGTTGTCCTATAATTATGTGCCTTAAGTCATAACGTATTGTACACAATGATTCTGACACTTGCATAAAGATGTGGTCATAGACATGCTTTCACTGAAATAATCTCCATCCCAGAAGATTCAAGAATTCCATATGCCTGCTCTTGTTATGCTTCTCGGATCATGTTTCAACCCTTCCATTCAGTTTATTTTTCGAAGAATTGGTGAAGCTGAAATACTACCATACAATTCTCTTCCATTTTCAATCAATGTCATTCAAATTCTCGAAACAATGCTACCACCTCTATTAAAGCTCTTAAAACAAAAGTCGCATGTCAATGCATTATCTTCTAAGTGAGTAACTTAGCAACCCGCCGGTTCCTCACTTGCATCATCTGTCTTCTCCCATGAGTAATAGATTGATAGAGTCAAATGGTTGTGTAGTCTTCCTGACACATCACCAATCCTACCTTGCTCTGAAATTTACAGACTCCAAAAATTCTATAAGTATCCTGTCTCTGATTTGGTCTGCTATAACTCAGATACTACACTGCTGCAAATGAGATGTTAGACTGCCATAACCTGCTAAGCTGTTCTGTGTGTCTCAACACTTCGCACGGTTTGCCTCCTTCAGATTTCACTCTTCAAATTTCTACTCTCTAAATCTCTTACCCTTGATATGTACGACAAATCTTTAAAAATCAAATATGTGTTTAAAATTCTAAAGTCCAAGTCTTTCTCCACCGTACTCCGAAACCCATGCTCGCTCTGATCCTATCTACTTACTGTCCTTGATCCCCTTCCTGAAAGTGTGTTATTAACAAAAATATCTTTCAACCTGGTGTCATTCCGGGAGAAGCTGAAACTTTCAATCCAAGATTCAAAACAACTCCACCACTACTTGTTGACTGGAAATTTCACAATCTAGAATTGCTCAATCTTCTGCTTCTGTCTCATAATCTACCTTTCCTGCAAGAACAATATTCTCTCCTACATCCGAAAGTCCCATCGTGAATCATGTTCACTATCTCATAAATCTGAATTTGTTTCCAACTTTCTTCCCTGCAACTAATATACCTCCATCCATAGAGTAGAGAAAACCATAACGAACTTGTGACACTTCTTCAGCTTGTATCTGTACATTGTCCAATCCAATAACCCGTAAATTGATAAAATTCACAAAATCTCTTTTATCATGCTATCAAGTCAGGCTCTTTTCTGCATAATACCCTTTCTTCTGCCGCTGAAAATTATCTTGAATGCATCAAATCATCCACTTGGCATTTTTGCTGAGTCAATTGCACCGGTTTAGCTACAAGTCATGAAAATTCTCAACCAAAACCATGACAAAAGCTCTTTGAATTCGATAATCCCTTAGCCTCTGGCACTAACTTCTAACCTTACTAACTTAAAATCACCTCACCCTTCATAAGATCAACATCCAATAAAGCTTCTGCAGTCCTTCATCTCTGAAAAATGGTCCATGTTCACTCCAAAAATCCACACTTACTTACCTTGGTAGGCTGCAATGCGATCTTCAATTAGCAAAAAGGGGGTCTTTAAATACTACTCATGTTATTCTCGAACAACCACATGCATACTTCTTCTATCACTAACCACATTGGTGATGTTGAAAGGTTGAAAGTCTGTCGAAGTCTTCCGAAGACAACATGCTAGGCCCACGAGGTTCTCAGTCTCCGGTAGGAACAAAAGCAAAAGACACTAAATGTGGGTATGGAGACTTTAAATTCTCCCCCACAAAAGAGGAAATTTGGTCATCCAAATTCCCTAACAAAAAGAACAAAAGAAAAAACAGGCGGAGAGTCTCTGACAAAAAGAAAAGCGAACACAAACTCAAAGAAACAAAAACAAGGGAAAACAAATCTATACAATTTAATGAGTCCTCACCACACGTCCTAATGTCTCTAGAGTATTTTATTTCCTAGAAACTAACCAGCTCTGATACCAATCTGTCACACCCCGAAATCGGACCCTGCAGTAATCTGATCTCGGGGTGCGAAATTTTGGGATTAATTAAAAATTTTGCTTTACCCAAGGTCCACGTGGACGAGGTTCACACATTTCCACACAATCCAAATGTTTCGCGGAAGCTTGCATGGCGTTGTGACCCGGAGCCCATGGCCATCGGATTCCGTGTCGCACTCAACCACTAACATAAGGTCATCAATTAAGCAGATTGGTATAAGTCATGGATCATAAAACATTGAGCTGATAGTAACAGGGCATTTTATCTCCCACATATGTTCAAGTTACAATTCACAAAGTATTTTAATTGCAGTCCCAAAGAAAAGGGCTAATAAAAGCCATTCAAACAAAAACTAACTAAATAAATCACTACCCCAATTATGTTACGAACTCCGGTGCCATCTTGACATCTAAATGACATCAATGGGCAGCCTCTCGCGTCCAACCGACCGCTCAACCGCCTCTTCATTCAAGTCACCTAAAAAGGCAAAGAGATAAAGTCCTGGCACCAAACAAAATGGGTCAGACACGACGGTCTGGCAAGCAAATAAACAAGTAACATGATGATAGACATTTATAAAACGATATAAAAATCATTCTTGATACAGTTAAGGTTTGAGACATAAATAAATCAATGGGGTAAAGAAAGCACTTTCTAAATCATTAGCAATATGAAGAAATATGACAAAATAAATAAATCAATGGTAAATAAATAAATCAATAGTAATTGCATAAATCCGTGATGATCGAATAAAACATTAACAATCAATAGATCAATGACGGTCAAATAAATCAATGGCGTTCGATAAAAGTATTGGCAACCACATACGCTAAATTCTCCTATTACCGAAGTAACAAGAGCACTCACTCAGAACGTACCTCATCATCCAAGTGACAAGAGTACTCGTACCTGTCACCGAAGCAACAAAGGTACTCGTACTTCATTACCGAAGTAACAAGGTACTCGATGAATTCTAATCCATGCAAAATGGAAGAGAAGATCTAACCGTCGCCATGGTCAGAAACACTTACTCATAAAGAGCTCCAAACTGCAGTTGGCAAACAATATAAGGATCCCAAGCCGGGTGATCAGCCCGAAGAGGAACCCAAGCCTAGTGGTGCCGAATGAAAACCAAATGAATACAATCAAATCACTTTGATACATTTTCATCGATAAAAGTAACTACTCTGGGCACTTATCACACGGACAGTATCCCTCACTCAACGAGTAGTTTTGTCGATATTCAAACATGGTGAACCACTCAAATCCATTTTTCAATTCGATTTATAGGAAAGATAACCATTTTCATGGCAAACCACTCAAATACACTTCAAGTCACTTTGTATAAAATTCATACAATAGATCCTTTTGAAACGTGGGAAAACCTTCTCAAATCAATATTCATTCGATTTGTTGAAAAGATACAAATCTCCGTGGCAAACTACTTAAATACATTTCAAATCAATTGTAGAAAGCATATAAACGATACTTTCAAAACGTGGCGAACCACTAGATTACATTTTAAATCAATTAGTAGAAAATCATATGAAATTCCGTAACGAATCACTCACATACATTTCAATACACTTTATAGAAAAACATACGAATCTCGATCTTGAAACGAAGATGTTATTTTCAAATCGTGGCAAACCACTCGATCTATTTCAAATCGATAAATATATATATATATATATAACGTACAAATTTACTATCTTGGAATGAAGAAGTGTATGACGGTTTAGTGGTCTACCACGGGATGTCTCAATGTACACTTGATCCCCAAGAGTTGATAAATATGAATAAGTTTGGTGTCAATGAAAATCCACAACCCTTTAAGTTATAAAGTGTACATTAAGTCTTACAAATTTTTCCCAGGTAATTCTAACATCAAGCCTTTCTCTTATCCTTTTTCCATTCAATTCACACAATTTGAAGTATTACAAATTATCTCAATCATTCCCGAGTTTCCACGAATTAATAGGGGTCGATGGGCCTCAAATGAGCCAAATAAAAGGAACAAAAATGGTCTAAAATTGATCTAGGCCAGACCCCAGGTCTGCTAGAGCGGCCCAGGGTCCGCTAGAGCGGACCACTCCCAGAAGCTGGTCCACTCGAGCGGCCCATGGGCTCGCTCAAGTGGCCCAATTACTTGTTGGGCCCGAAATCTGTGCATCTTTGAACCTTTGTTTCCCCTTTCTTTTGTTGTCTTTCCACTTCTTCTCTTCCACAATTTTTCTCATATATTTTGAGCTTCTCTTTATCAAAATAACTCCATTAAAACATTCATACCCACTAATTCATTCCATTATTTCCAAGATCCAATCATGACAAAGCATATTTGAATCACTAAAAACAATAAAAATTGAGATATACAAAACTAAATCAAAGAAGATTTATTGAAACAATACTTAGAGAGGGATAGATATAAATACATCATTTAAGCACTCTAAAGGCGATTCCATAAATTTAAAGGAGGAATTAACATAAAAAGAGGGTGTAGAGATTCAAGATTTCTAATAACAATACTCTTAATCATCTCATATAGCATAAAGAACATTAGCTGAATTATTTACTTGCCTCAAACCAAGGGGGATCCACCAAAGATCATTCCAAGAGCATCTCTCTTATAGAAAAGCCCCAAATCTAAACAAGGGAAAACCCTAGAAAAATCAATCTTTCTCAACTCTCCATGAAAACTCTTGTATAAATGAGAAAAATACTCCAAATGGTTTGAAAAAACAAGATCTCAAGGAAGAAACACCATTGCTAACCTTTAAAAGTTTGAACCAAGAAGAAGAGCTTGGATAGGTGATTTGTCTTTGTTCAAAAACCTTGAAAATTGCATCTTTGGAAAGCTTAGGATGAGGAGAAGAGATTGGCAAAGATCGATCTCCAATAGCACTCAAGAATGACACAAACAAGAGGAGAGAGAGTGGCTGAAAAAGGGGAAAAAATGGTTCCAGCCCTAGCTAGAATCGTTGCAGGAAAATGGAGGAGGAAGAAGAACTATTGCCCTTTTATAAAGTGGGCAAGTGGGTCCCAATGGGTCCCAACACTCAAGGGGCGGAAACTAGCGTTTGTAGGTCTCGAACGAAGATGACGAAGAAGACAAAATTGCTCGTTGAAAAATCTATTTTCTAAAAAGTATATTTTTGCCAAATTTTGATATTTTTGAAATTTAAGGATAGATTTATGTGAAAAGTCATTTTTGCCCCTTTTTCTCGAAAAACGTAATTTCTGAGCATTAAATCAAAATGGTCAAAACATGAAAGTTGTTTATAACAATAAAATGAATCAAAATAAATAAGATTTGAGATTTTTAGAAATCAGGAGTAATTTCTCTCAAAAATACATTTTACAAAGCCGGTCAAACTAAAGTCAACAGTCTTCAAAACCCTCCAAGGTTATGAAAAATCTAGTCAAACTCAAAAACAAAGTCAAACCAACTCTAATCTCACTTAAAAAGTTAAACCATGATTAAAACAACACTAAACAAAAGAATAGGGGGCCGGGGTCTTACATAGTCTGAGTTCTCAACTCTTGTTCCTTGGTGTCAATGATCTGTTTTGGCTTCTCCACATATGTAGCATCCTCTCGGATTTCCAAAGGCTCATAATGGAGTATATGCAATCTGTCGGGAACGTACTTCTTCAACATAGATACATGAAAAAGATTGTGTACTCCAAAAAGTTCGGGTGGTAAGGCAAATCTGTAAGCCACTTCACCAATCTTACTCACAACATCATACGGTCCAATGTACCTTCGAGATAGCTTGCCCTTCTGTCCAAACCTCAAAGTTCCACGAGTAGGTGACACCTTCAAGAAAACCTTATCACCTTCTTTGAAATGTAGATCTCTTCGGTGTGAGTCTGCATAACTCTTCTGTCTACTCTGGGCCACTTTCAGAGGTTCCTGAATCAACTGGATCTTGTCACTTGTCTCACTAACAATAGTCGGTCCATGGAAACTGCGAGTACCAACTTTTTCCCAACAAACAGGTGTCCTACACCTTCTGCCATACAATGCCTCAAAAGGCGCCATTCTAATACTCGAATGGAAACTATTGTTATATGAGAACTCACACAACGGTAAGGCTTCGTCCCACTGAGTCTTGAAGTCCAACACGCAAGCTCGGAGCATATCCTCGAGAGTCTGGATTGTCCTATCTAATTGTCCATCTGTTTGTGGGTGATAGGCTGTACTGAACTGTAACTTCGTACCCGTGGACTCATGCAAAGTCTTCCAGAATCTCGAGACGAATCTATTGTCCCTGTCTGATGTGATCGAAACTGGCTGTCCATAACGACTGACGATCTCTATGACAAACAACTGGGCCAAAGGTAACATGTGCATCTTCTTTCCTGTCTTCATCGGTAGAAAATGAGCTGACTTGGTGAGACGGTCCACAATGACCCAAATGGCATCATTGCCTCTACTAGTCCTTGGTAACCCCGATATGAAGTCCATGGTAATGTGCTCCCACTTCCATTCCAGGATCTCTAATGGTTATAACAACCTTGGAGGCCTCTGATGTTCTGCCTTGATCAACTAACATGTCATGCATCTTCGTACTGCCCGGATGTATGGAATACTTCATCTGTGAGCCTCTGTCATGATATCATTCCTCAAGTCCTCTATGCTAGGCACACATAGACGGTCTCGGTAGTACAAAACTCCATCCACAATATGAAAATCCGGATGATCTGCTATATGCTCTGAAATTCTTGCCAAATCTGGGTCTTGCAACTGATTCTCCTTAATCTTCGGAACGAAGGAAGGCTCTGACACTGACATATTTGCGAACATGACACCCTCCCTTAGTGGCTGAAAATCTACTCCCAACTCTTCTAACTATTGTACAACATAAGTCCCCCGAAGAATGGCCATGCTAACTGACTTTCTACTCAAGGCATATGCAACCACATTCGCTTTTCTCGGGTGATACTTGATTGGAAAATCATAGTTTTTGATATATTGCATCCATCTTCTCTATCTCATGTTCAACTCCTTTTGAGAAAACAAATACTGTAGGCTGCGGTGATTGGAGTGGACCTCAAACTTCTCTCCATAAAGGTAATGTCTCCACATCTTCAATGCCGAAATAACCGCTGCTAACTCAAGATCATGTGTTGCATAGTTCTTCTCATGCTCCTTCAACTGTCGGGATCCATAAGCAACTACTTTTCCATCCTGCATCAACACACATCCAAGTCCAACATTGGAAGCATCGGTAAAAATGGTGAAACTGCTGCTTCCGGATGGCAATGTAAGGATTGGAGTTGTAGTCAATCTCTCATTCAGCTCTTGGAAACTAGCTTCACACTTATCCATCCACACGTATGGCACATTCTTCCTTGTCAACTTTGTCAAAGGTGACGCAATTGACGAAAATCCCTGAACAAACCTCCGATAATACCTTGCTAATCTAAGAAAACTCCTGATCTTTGATGCATTCTTCGGTCTCTCCCAATTCATAACCGCTTCAATCTTGGACGGGTCCACTGATAATCCTTCCTTGGAGATGATTTGACCCAAAAATGTGACTTGGTCCAACCAAAATTCACACTTACTCAATTTTGCAAACAACTGATTCTCTCTCAAAAGCTGGAGTGCTATCCTCAAATGTTCTTCATGCTCTTCTTTGGTCTTGGAATACACCAAAATATCATCGATAAATACTACATTAAACTGATCTAGATACTCTGTAAAGATCTTGTTCATCATGCCATGAAAACTGCTGGTGCATTAGTCAAACCGAATGGCATCACTAGGAACTCATAGTGTCCATATCTTGTCCGGAAGGCTGTCTTTGGTACATCTAAATCTCTGACTCTCAATTGGTGATAACCAGATCTCAAATCAATCTTTGAAAAGTGAGCAGCTCCTTGCAACTGGTCGAACAATTTATCTATCATTGGCAATGGATACTTGTTCTTGATGGTTACTTGGTTCAATCTCCGGTAGTCAATATAAATTCTCATCGAGTTATCCTTCTTCTTAACAAACAAAACTGGTGGTCCCCACGGTGAAACACTAGGTCTCACGAAACCCTTATCCAACAACTCTTGCAACTGTAACTTCAACTCTCTCAATTCTGCCGGAGCCATTCTATATGGTGCTATGGAAATCGAAGCTGTCCCCGGTAACAACTCGATAGTGAAGTCTATCTCTCTGATGGGTGGTAATCCTGGTATCTCCTCCGGAAAAACATCCGGGAATTCCCAAACAATAAGGATCTCCTCCACCCCTTGGGACCATTTATCCTCTGTGATAAACGCCAAATAGGCCTCACATCCACTTCTCAGAAGTCTATTAGCCTTCAATGCTGAAATCAACCCTGCACTAGGATTACTCCTCTCTCCCCAAAACAACACCCCTGCTTGGGTCTCCTCTAACTTAAAAGTTAGGGTCTTATGGAAACAATCCATAGTGGCATGGTACCCTGCCAACCAATCCATCCCTAGGATGACATCAAAATCAAACATCTCGAATAAAATGAGATCTGCTGGTAACAATACTTCTCCTATCATGACTGGACAACTAGGGTAAAAATTCCTACACACAACTTCCTTGCCTAAAGGGGTAGCCACGGTCAAAATAAAACTCAACTCCCTAGCATGCATATCTATCATCTTAGCAAATTTTGGAGATAGAAATGAGTGGGTAGAGCCAGGGTCAAACAAAACCCTAGCCTCAATCCACAAACAAGAAGTGTACCTTCCACTTCATTGCCGCTGCCTCTACGTCAGCCCTATTGACAGCGTAAAGTTGTGCCCTCTGATGTGGCCTGTTCTGTCCTTATTGTTGCCTGCCCTATTGTGCATTCCTGTTCTATTACTGAGGACGTTGATTCTGATTTGGTCCTTGCTGACGGGCCTGTTGCTGCTGTTGCTGTGGTCTGTATTGTTGCTGTGGTGCTTGCTGCTGTAGTGGTCTAGGCTGGTTCTGAACCACTAATGCATTCTGAGGCTGTGCTGGACGCTGTGCTACTTGTTGTTGTCTATTCTGTCCGTCTGGCCTCGGGCACTCTCTCATCTAGTGGTCCATCGAACCACATCTAAAACATGCCCCCGTGGCTAAACGGCATTGGGCGTTCCCATGATATTTCCCATAGTGAATGCAAACCCCCAGATTCTGTACATTCTGCTCCTGCCTAGGCCTCTTGTTCTGATTGTTCCTCTGCTGAAAGTTCTGCTACTGACCTTGACCTTGGCCCTTCCCTTGGGTCCTGTTGATCTTGTTATAAAAGTTCTCATACTTGTAAGCTCTCTTCATTGCTTCTTCAAAGGTTGCTGGTGGTGTATTCCCGGTAGCATCTTTCTCACTGTTCAGATTAAGTCCCTCAAGGAACTTAGAAATCTTCTTCTCCACCGTATCCACTAACTCCGGTGCATATCGAGATAGTCTCTCGAACTTGGTGAGATACTCCTGAACTGTCATATTACCTTGCACGAGTTACTGAAATTCAGCTGTCTTCTGCCTCTTCACATGAGCTGGTACATATTTATCTCCAAATTGCCTCTTGAAACTTGCCCAAGCTTCTGCATCAGCTATTGTCCTGTATTCTGCCTTAATGGTCTTCCACCATATATCTGCTAAGCCTGTGAACATAGAAGCTGCAAGCTGTACTTGCCATATGCCCGTACATGTGAAGATCTCAAAGATGTTTTCTGTGTGTTCAAGCCAATCATCTGTTGTCATTGGATCATCTGTTCCCATGAACTCCTTTGGGCCTCTATTCCCGAACCGTTCATACAATACATTGGGGTCATTCTGCCTATTGTTGACCAGACCCGATGGTGCAACTGGAATTTGTTCCGATCTCCTCTCTAGCACATCCAACAATTGCGTTTGCATTCGGGCCATCTCCCTTGCGTGGTCTTCATCTTTCTTTGCCATCTTCTCTTGCAATCTGGCTTGGTTCTCATTAGCCTGACGTTGTTGGTCTAACATGGCCTGCATCATCTGTTGAAATTGGTTATGCATATTGTTGTCCTGTGTATCCTCTGCAATAGGCCCTGTATTCTCACTGTTACTAGCAACGTAGTTACTGTTTGCTGCTCGTTTGCGAGGTGGCATAATGCTGCAAAACAAATTGGTAGCACATATAGATTTAAACATAGGGTGGTCACACATTGCTCACACAATTCTATTCTAACGAGATTCTAACGAATCCTCGCCATGTCCTTAAGATTTCTAGTTTCTTTTACTTGCCCGAAACATGTCCCGCTCTGAAACCAGTCTGTCGCGACCCAGGACCAGGTTAGGGGACGAAATCCGGGATCCGACGGGTGATGCCACGCCACGTGCATCTCTTTGGTTGGCTAATCCACACATGGACTTAAGAAAACATTTTTATCTGTGCATGTGATTTCCCACAGGGTTCCGCGGTGAGGATTACACATCCAAACCATTCACATATAATCATGTCAAGTACACTTTTGAATTTGCGAAAGCGTGTAGTAAATCATGTAAGCACCATTCCATTTCACAACAAGACTGATTTATATTTAATATAACAAGATATCAGAATGAGCAATGATCATTAGCATATTTCCCTAAAAGAATAAAGTTAAAGTTTATACAAAAGTTCAGTTTGTTAATTGCCCCAAAATTTAAAGGCCAACAAAGGCCAGTACAACCAATAAGTAAACCCAAAAGGTGTTAATCAGAAAGTTCCCAAAAAGGTGATGAATCTCTAAGCCTGGATGGATGTCTACATGACATCATCAGCTTGCCACTCAAGTAGCCACTGCGGGTCACCAACCGCCTCCTCGGGTTCCTCCACAAAGGCAACGGGTTCGGGACCTGGGTACCAAAATAAATGGATCAGACACGACGGTCTGGCAGGTGGGTGAAAAGATATAACAATTATTTAAAACAATGATATCTTTGGAAAAACATTGAAACCCGTACAAATAATGAGTTGCATAAAAGAAGATACCTCATTTGTAAAAGATACATATGCAATAAAACATATAAGGGTTTCAATGAATCGGGAAACTGTCAAGATGGCAACCACACAAAAGCTAGATCCTCTCACACTAAAGTGATGATAGCACATACCCTACGGGACACTATCCTCAGTCACACAAGGTGAGGAGAGTCGATGTAAAAATATTATAATATACACTCTGTGGGACCACGGTAGCGAACCGGGAAAAAACATTTGCGGGATTCAGACTGCAGCTGAATATACGAGAGGGGAAGGATCTCCAAGTCGATGGATCAAACCGATGAGGTCGCCCAAGCTTAGTGGTGCCGACTCATAGGTCAAATGCGG
This sequence comes from Litsea cubeba, assembly GCA_012931725.1. NCBI lineage: Eukaryota > Viridiplantae > Streptophyta > Magnoliopsida > Laurales > Lauraceae > Litsea > Litsea cubeba. Next base: position 49,030,614 of record CM022950.1, on the reverse strand, counting down.
GAAATCAAAACAAGTAAATACATATAACGGAACGGGGTACCCGTAGGCACAAAAGCATATTCACATCGGGACGAGCATATACGGGTTAGCAAAGGCTAAGCACATTTTCCATTACTTTCGGGACAAGTCTGGTTATAAAACATGAGGTTTCATATGTACAAATGAAATCCGGGTTAAAATAAGTATAATCATTCATCAATACCTCGGGACCAAACCGTCAAACGTATATACTTTGAAATCTCATGTCGATCGTGCGTTTAGGTGGTACCCGATATTTAAATGACATTAAAGATATCAATGTGTATCTTCGTCCGAGAAGGGTCCACAAGTGATTGAAATAGAAATTCCTTTTTCATTCTCTTCATTTCCAAAAACCTGGGAAAATTCGGTTACCTGGCGGTTGGCCCGCCTTCGACGGCTAGCCGCCTACTGACCGCGAGGCTGACAATGGATTCACCTGATGGATTGCAGCTCTCGGGATTTGTAACCGCGCAATTGCAGTTGTCTGGCGGTTAGCCGCCGAGGAGCTCGGCGGTTAGCCGCTAGATGACCGCGAGGGTGACCGCCCTCTGGAATTGGAAATGCAGCTCTCTGGAAATGCGACCGTGGCTTATGCGGTTAGCCATAAGGCACCAGGCGACTAGCCGGCGGTCGCCAGCTCCAGAAATTCCATATTAGGTGCAGTTTCAGGTCCTTTCTTTCGCCATTTCATTCTCCATTCAATAACACCCATTCACTGCAATAAACTGAGCTAAAAGCTCCTTCCTTTCAATCATATCTCCGATTCCACCACTTCAATCCCACCATTCAAGCACATGCAATCTTCCATCAAATCTTCTCATTCCATTCACACTAAAACATGAGAAATCCATTCTAATTTTGCTCAAAATTTCAACCAAATAAGCTATAACATTTTTCCAATATAAACAAGAGAATTAGGCTAAACATCATGCATTTCAAAAACAATGTGAAATATCAATATATAAGAGGGAAAAATCATACTTTTCATAAAACATGCAATTATCAAATCATCCACTTGCCTTGGGTCCAAGCTAATGCAAATTACTTCTAATCACCACTCCAAGCCTCTAGCAACAATCTAAACCAAACATCCCCAAATAGAAACCTTAACACATCAAATCAATCGAAATGAAACAAAAGAACTCTCAATAATGGAAATGGGGCTTCCCCAAGACCAAAAAGACAAGAATCTAGAAGATAGAAGGGGTCTCTTACTTGTAGAGTTCTTAAATGAGCAAGGAGAAATTCGAAATCGCCGGTTTGCTCTAAAAATAGTACCAAACGAAAGCTCTTGACGAGGGGAGAGATGTTTGTGATGACCTTCCCTAGATTTGGTGAAGTTTTGAGGGGCTAAAGGAGGAAGAAAATTAGAAAGAGAAGAGAAGACCGGTGGTTGCTGCTAGGCTCTCTCTCTCTCTTGTGCAGGAAATTAGGGTAAAGGAGAGAAGAGGGAAGAAGGGTTTCCCTTATATACAAAAGGTGAAGTGGGTCCTACCACTTAAAATACTTCTCAGGCTCAAAACATCGATTTCGGGACCTCAAATGAATTCGACGAAGAAGACATTGTTGCTCGACGAAATATCTAGTTTCCAAAAGGTATATGTTTTGGAAGTTGTGGTGACATTGAAAATCGTGTCCAGATTTTTGAATAAAAAGACTGTTTTGCTCTCAAATTGTGAAAAGTTGGGTTTCGGGCTCTCAAATGAAAACGGGGTCAACATGAAAGTTGAAGATAATAATAAGATAAGTTAAACAGGATTAAAAACATAATTTTTAGGAAATCACGAATAATCCCCAAAGCTCACGCAAGATCACATTAAGAACCCCCAAAGGGTCCCACAAATCAAGAAAGCTCTCAAAATTCCCCAAAGCAATTATAAATGCTATTCTAACCTAAAGCTTAACCAAAATCCACTAAACACACTTAGAGCTAAAACACAACTTAATTAATACTAATCGAGGTCTCTCGGGTCGGGGTCTTACAATCAGGCTGCCACTCACATTCCACCAGAGCTACTGGGTCTGCCTTGAAGTGCGCCTCAAGGGCAAGGGGCTCAATATCTGACACCAAACAAAAGGATCAGACACAATGGTCTGGCAAGCAAAGATAACATATAATAGGATGATAGAAAGAGTAAAGTATTGAATAAATGGGAAATACATTTAAAATCCTGAATAACCGAAACAACAAGATAAAAGATCAATTTCTTGAACATTAACAATTTCAAAGATTATAATAAACTGAGATATACAAAGATCATAAAACCGAACATCAAACAGATAAAACATTGGCAACACACATATAGCTATATTCTCATGTTACCAAAGTAACAAGAGCAGACAGAGACCGTAGCCATTACTCGTGGGACCGGAAACAGAACCGTTGCCATGGTCGGTACAAACAGAATCCAAGCTGCAACTGGCAGAATATTAAAGATCCCAGGCTGGGTGATCAGCCCGACAAGGTAATCTAAGCTTAGTGGTGCCATTAGAATAAAAAATCAGAATATCGAAATGATGCAAATCAATTCATAAAGATAAATTTCCAAAATCGATAAGAAAACTACTCCGAACTAATACGTATCCAACATACTGACAAATCTAATAAGATAAGATGAGTAGCCTTATCTATGTTCATAAATGTGGTACGCCACTCAAAACATCTCAAATTGATTTATAAACGGACTCGAACAAAACCTTATAACTTGGAATGGATTTAGTGTATAATGGTTCATTGGCTTACCGCGGGTCGTCTTAATACACACTTAGTCCCCTAATGTCGATAATAAATAAGAAATTTGGTGTCACTAAAGATCTTTGACAATTAAAGAGATAAAATGTGTATTAAGGCTTGAAAGGTCTCCCGAGTAATTTATAGTACCAAAAGATTTCATTACATCCCCATCTAATTTTCATTATCATGATTGTTTTATTCAGGCATTCATTTCGGGCTTCCATGCGTCAATAGAGGGCTGAATGAGCTTCAAATAATGGAGACAAATGGGCTGGAGTGGACCTGAAACAGGCCTGAAAAGAGGCCTAAAAACTTCCTAGAAAAGAGCCCAGAAACAGCCCAAAAAATGGCCCAAAACAGATCTAGAGTTCTGGGCTGGGCTCGCTCAAGCGACCCAAGGTCCGCTCAAGCGAGGCCCATCCAGAACCTAGTCTGCTCGAGCGGAACCAATGGGTCCTCGAGCGGGCCAGCTTCTGGCTCGCCTAGGATAGGCAGAGCCTAGTCCGCTCGAGCGGCCCATGGGCTCGCTCGAGCGGACTGGGCCCTGTCCCAGCCCACGAAGTGCAGAAATGCACTCTTCTTTCTCCTTTTTCTGATTTTCTTTCCCTCCATTCTTCCATACGAATGTTCCATACAACTTGGGCCTCTTAAAGCCTCATTCAAACTCCATTGAACCATCACATTAATTCATTCAAATCCTCAAAACAAATTAGATCTAAACAAATCCTTCCATTCCATAAACATTGAAAATTTTAAGTTAAACATAACTAAACCAACATCTTTACATTGTTGAAAAACAACAACTCAAAGTAGATAAATAAGGACCATTACATGGACATATCAAAGTAATCCATCTATTAGTCAACAAAGAGAGGAAGTAGAAATGGAGGAAATATGCATAGGAAATTCAAAACTTGTAATAAAGACAATCAATCCATCATATTATCTAGAGATTTACTTGCCTCAAGTCAAGAGGAGAGATAAACCACTCTTCTAACAACTCTCTAGGGCCTCAAGCTCCAAATCTACAAAAACCCCCAAAAATTTCCCAAGAAGAACCCTAAAATCAATCATTTGTAAATCTCAAGGGAAAACTCTTGCATGTACGATGAAAACACTCTAAATGATGGGGAAAACAAAGATATCAAGATTGGAAAACTGTTGCTAACCATGAAGAGCTCCAACAAAGAAGAGAAGCTTGAAAGAGAGCTTTGCCCTAGCTCAAATCATTTGAAAAGTATATCTTTGGAAAGCTTAAAGGATGAGGAAGATGATTTGGAGATCAAACCTTCCTTTAGCACTCAAGAAGGAAGCACACAAGAAGAGAGAGAAAGTTGCTGGGAGAAGCAACCCTAGGCTCAAGTTGTTGCAGGACAAAGATAGAATGAAAGGGAGAAGAGAACTATTCCTTTTATAAGATGGGTTTGTGGATCCCAATCTTCATAGAGCTGAAAATGGTATTTGCGGGTCCCGAACGAAAACAATGAAGAAGACAAAATTGACCAACGAAATATCTACTATCCAAAAAGTATGCTTTTGTTAATTTCTGAAAATTTCAAAATTTGGGTACAAATTTTGTGTGAAAAGTCAATTTTGCCACTTTTTCTCAAAAAACACGATTTCTGATCATTAAATCAAAATGGTCAAAACATGAAAGTTGATAAACTTAGTGAAATGAGTCAAAATAAATAAAAATTGGGATTTTACAAAAAAAATGAAGGTTAAACCCCTAAGGTTCACACACAACACATGGGCGCCCCGGCCCGCGTCAAGCCTAAGTCAACGACTCTCAAAAATTTTCAAAGCTATTCGAATATTCTAATCTATCTTAGAAATTAAGCTAATCATCCACTAACCCCACTTATCAACTAATCACGATTAAAACATAATTAAATATACTGAACCTAGGTCGGGGTTTGACATACCTTATTACCGAAGTAACAAGAGTACACGATCAATCACCGAACCATATTAAATGGACGGACGATCTATCCGGAGCCATGGTCGGAAACAATCAATCAATAGGGTCCAAACTACAGTTGGTAATAATTTTAAGGATCCCAAACTGGGTGATCAGCCCGAAGAGTAACCCAAGCTTAGTGGTGCCGGAATAACAATCATGAATCGATTCAATCAAATCATTTCAATACACTTTCATCGATAAAATAACTACTCCAGAGAATTTGCAAACGAACAATATGAAACGATCAAACGAGTAGTTTTATCGATATTTCAAACGTGGTGAAATCACTCAATTCATTTCAAATCAATTTATAAATGGAAACAATTAAACTTTCTAACTTGGGAATGAGATAGCATGTAGTGATTCAATGGACTACCAAGGAACTATCTCAATACACACTTAACCCCTAAACATTGATTTATAAAATAATACGTTTGGTACTAATGAAAATCCACAACATTTAAGATGGTAAAGTGTGCATTAAAGACTATAAAAATTTCTGGGTAATGTTAACATTATTTCTTTCTCTCATTTTTCTCATTCAATTACATAATTTCAGAGTGATAAAATTCATTCCAATCTTCCTCGAGCTTCGACACATCATTAGGGATTAAATGGACCTCAAAATAAGGGAGAAAAGAGGGCTGAAATGAACCCAGGCCGAGCCTAGGCCCGCTTGAGCGAACAGGGCTTGCTGCCAGTTCCACTCGAGCGGGCCAGGCTGTTGCCTGGTCCGGCTCAAAGTGCAGAATTTGCACTTTTACATTATTTTCTTTATCCTTTTTCCCTCTTCTTTCTCTTCCCTTTGCATTCTCATTTATTTTGGGCCCTTCCTAGCCTCATCAACACTCCATTAAATCATCAAAACTCCATTCAATCAATCACATACTAATTTCATTCCACTTTTCCAAACAAATTTTGATACAAACTAGGTACTTTCAATCACCACAAATACACTAAAATGAAAATGTATAGGACTAATCCAAAGAGATTCATTGCCATAAAAGTTTCAAAATTGTTAAAACAACACTTAGAAACAAGAAAGATAGATATCAAAAAATCATTTAAACAACTTAAGAATTAGCCCATAAATTGAAAGAAGAAAGACAATATAAGAGAGAGAGATTCAAAAATTTTAAGACATAAAATCACTAATCTTTGTAATTAACATGTAAACCATCACTTAAACCCTTCAAAATGAATCCATAAATCAGAAGAAGAACATAATATAGTTTGAAAATACCATGAAATCATTCACATCGAACACAATCATCATATTAACTAAAATATTCACTTGCCTTAGTCGAGAAGATGAAATTGAATGCTCCAAGATGATCTCTCAAGGTCCCAAGCGCCAATCTACAAAACCCCCCAAAAATACCCCAAGAAAAAGCCATAAAATCAATCTTTTGCAAATCTCCATGAAAACTTTTTGCATGTATAACAAAAACATTCTAAATGTTTTAGAAAACAAAGATCTCAAGGAAGAAATTCCATTGCTAATCTTTTAAAGCTTAAACCAAGAAGAAGAGCTTGAAGAAGAGCTTTGTCTTTGCTTAAAAACCTTGAAAATAGTATCCTTGGGAAGCTTGAGAGATGAGGGAAAAGATTAGGAGATCAAATCTTCACTTTGCACTCAAGATTAAGGCTTTCAAGAGGAGAGAAGGTGAAGGAAAAGAGAAACCCTCTTCTAGAGAAAGTTGCAGGAAATGTGAATAAAAGAGAAAAGAAGGAACTATTCCCTTTTTATAAAGTGGGCAAGTGGGTCCCAATGGGCCCCATGGTTCAAGTGGCTGAAAATGGCATTTGTAGGTCCCGGACGAAAACGACGAAGAAGATAAAATTGATCATCGAAATATATAGTTTCCAAAAAGTATATTTTCCCTAATTTCTACAAATTTCAAAATTCAAGTACAGATTTAGTGTGAATGGTTATTTTTGCCCTTTTTCTCGAAAAACATAATTTTTGAATATCAAATCCAAACAGACAAAACATGAAACTTGTTGAGATCGATAAAACAAGTCAAAAGGAGTAAACATTATAATTTTTTGAAATAAGAAGAATACATTTTTTACATGAACACAAATTGTTGACACCAAAAAAATGTGTCACTTTACTTCTTCAAAATCCAGAAAGCTACATGAAGTCGCAGCCTGCCATAAATAGGCAATGCTACTTCCAAAATTCAAATCTTTTCAGAATCAAACAAAAACTGCAAGATTCTTCAAGACAGACAAAAGAGGAGTACACAAGAAGTTTCGGGCCATTTCGAAATCATTTGGCCTAACTTCGCTTCTCCGACAGTTGAAAAGGAGCTCCCGGTGGCGAAAGCATCAGAGACACCAAATCTTCGATCAGAGCCGATGGATGGTCTCAAAATACATCCAAAAGGCTCCACGTCAAGTTCCGAGTCAAACCGACAACGTTTGACCCTACATCAACCCTTGAACAGCTAAATCAAGCCTCTTGGCGGCGAGAACCACTGAGGCCATCACTCATCAGAAAGAGCACAAGGACGGCTTCAAAATGCTTACAAAGGGCTACACGTCAAATTTCAGGTCATTTCGACAACATTTGACCATACTTTGACGCTCGGAAGCCAAATCAGGCCTCTCGGTGGCGAAGCTCCCCAGGACCGTGGTTTCCAAGACAGAGCCTATGGATCATCTTAAAATGACTCCAATAGGTTCCCTGTCAAATTTCAAGTCAATCGGACATCGATTGGCCACACATCAAGCCACGACATCTTCATCGCGACAAAAATAAGTCTACTGGCGATAGGACCCCAGACGGCTTCAAAACTCAAACAAAAGCCTATCGTTGTTCTTATTCATTGCTCAAGTGGCTTCACCCAAATTTCAGGTCATTCCGACATCGTTTGTCCCAGTTTCAGCTTCTGACGGAAAATCGGCAGCTCTGCGCGACAAAGTCTTCGGCTTTTTTGGAAAATTAGAAACTTTGCAAACCAAAATGCAAGGATTCTCATCAGGTTTTCTACAGGGAAATCAGGCCAATAAATGATAAAAAATGTCAAGTAGAAATACAGAAGAAAAAAGAATCGAAAAACATCAAAAACGGACGCAAAACGGGACAAAATGGGGAAAAACCTCCCAGGGTCGCAGACCCCTGCGACCCTGGCCCATGGTCGCTGGCGGCGATGGAGCCTGGGATCGCCGGGAGGGCCCCGGAAGCCCCGGCATCGCCGGCGGCGATGGAGCCCGGGATCACCGATCAAGAAATCGACAGGACAGATGGCACCGACCCGCTGTTGGCAACCAACACCTGAAGTTACATGGTCATCTGATGTCGATCTACATGAAGATCCATCGATGATCATCGCCAGAAGAATCCCAAAAGATGCGGCACGTCCCGTGACTCTTCAACTACTCGGCGACCACTTAATGCGATTAATTGACTAGCTTTATTGCAGTCATTAATTCATTTCTTTGGATAGCCCAATCAGAAGCAAGCATCCAGGAGTTACAAGTCAAGAGATTCATGACATTTAAACTATGAAACTCCTCCCATCATGGCGATTAAAGGCGATTAAATGCCCTCAATCTCCACCGGCCAATCAGAAGCCAAGAAAAAGGAGTTACAAAATAAAGGAATTAAATCTTGTAACTCCTCCCATTATGCAGCTTAATGACACAATAAAAGCCCATAAACTCTATGGCTACCAAGAGCCTATAAATAGGAGAGCACTCCAAAGGAATCCAGATCGGAAAAAAACAAGAGAGATCCCATATTAGAAAAAAGCACAGAAAATCCAGAGAAAGAAAGAGATAAAACTCTGTGAAAGTTCTGCACCGGCCACCGCTACAAGGTGACAAAAGTCCCTTGGGGGGTACCCTCCCAAGGTCCTTGCCTTCTCCTTCTGCCTCCAATGGCTTAGACGTGGCTTTTCAGCCCGTCTACTTGGTTTTTTATTGGACATAGGACCTCCTTTTGGTCTTTGTCCTCTAAAAACCTGAGGTTATAGCCAAGCCAAGCGAATCAAGAGCATCCTCTGTTCTCATCTGCGTGGATGATAGTGAAGTCCACATATGGCTTGCGACCGTCAATCTAAACAAGTCCCCCACAATCTCCTGAGAAGTTAGATCATCCTTTTCTTGCTTTTCATTTATATTGATCCTTTCTATTTATAAATTACGCTTGGATCGATTTTCATTTTTTTAATCCAGAAGTAATTGGGTTAGTTAGGGGTTGAGCCCGTATTTTATATTCAACCCAACCATTAGACCATCGGGTAGCTCGAATTAGGGGTGTAAACCAGGCCGTGCCAGCACGAAAACTACAGTGCCTGGGCCGTACCCTTTATAATCCTAAAAGAACTGATCTTTATAATTAAAACTGAGAAAAATGGGTCTAAAAGTTACTTATAATCCAACAATATAGATGTGAATTGAACCCCATCAGTGACCCTGCTTTGGCAATGATGACCTTTAGTGGGGTATCCTACCTAAAAAGATTCCGGGGATGGGTCCTTCTTTTAGGCCCAATTGAATCTAAAAACAAAAAGATCTAATTATAATATATTTAATGTAAAGTTTGTATTTTTCCAAAAGAGACAAAAATCAAAACTCTTGTCTTTCACTATTGATAAGAATTGTAAATCGGCTATAAATGCCAAAATCGGCTATAAGCACCAAAAATCGGCTATAAACGCAAAAATCGGCTATAAACGCCAAGATCGGCTATAAATGCCAGAAAAATCACCTTTGACGGCAAATCAAGAAAAATGTCCCTTTTCTTAAAAGAAGTTTGATTTCCTTTTACTTGCGAAGGCCGATCTCCGGATCACCATTTGTAATTCCAAGTAAAATAGAAAATCTGGCACACCCACACAAAAAAATGTTGATGCACGCCTCTGTCCCCCGGTTACGAAAGCGTCGGATCAAATGGACTCCCACGTCTGCCGACCTCGGTAGAACCGAGCAGAAGCGCTGTCCATCGAGCTGGCACACCCGGTGGGACTCGTTCATTTGAGAACACAATGCTAGAAATGAAATATTTGCATATCATATCTTTTGCTCTATGCTTATACTTCTTTTCTCGATTCCTTGGCTACTTTCTAATTGGAGGCCTATGTTGGATTCCGCATCTAAAAAATGAGATGAGATTTTTTGGAAATTTCTAATTCTTTGAATTTATTTACACTCTCTCTTTTAAAAAAAAATCAGATATTTCATTTTGGATTCAAAATTGAGAAACCTTGATCCTTTCCTATCGTTCATCGCGCTTGCAGAAATGTTAAGCCTGTTCGACTAAGGTTTTGGGCCATCGTTTCTCTTCGATGAGTTCATTAAAAATCTAAAAAAAATAAAAGAAAAAAAAAACAAAAAACAAAAAAAAAACTAGATTTTTCATTTTGGATTCAAAATTGAGAAACCTTGATCCTTTCCTATCGTTCATCGTGCTTTCAGAAATGTTGAGCCTGTTCGACTAAGGTTTTGGGCCATCGTTTCTCTTCGATGAGTTCATTAAAAAAATAATAAAAGTAAAAAAAAAACAAAAAAAAAACCAAAATTTTCATTTTGGATTCAAAATTGAGAAACCTTGATCCTTTCCTATCTTTCATCGTGCTTACAGAAATGTTGAACTTGTTCGACTAAGGTTTTGGGCCATCGTTTCTCTTCTATGAGTTCATTAAAGATCTAAAAAAAAGTAAAAAAAAAAACAAAAAAAAATGACATAGACCACTAAGGTTAAACCAACTGCGTTCTTTGATCACGGTTGATTCGAGAAAATCCTTGGCCAGAGCGTGGAGACAGCTTGACTGTTCTAGGCAAGGGTCCTCCAAACGGGTTCATTAAGTAATCCTACCCTTTACCTGGGGGCAATTTTATCAATCGAGATTTCATAAGACCGGGTTAGGAGGCCTATATGTACTCTCTCGTCTTTTAAATAAAAAACTTTTCAAAATAAAAATTTTTAAATAAAAAAAATTTCAAAAAAATTCTTAAAAAAATAAAAAAAGATTTTTTCAAAAAAAAAATATCTTAAAAAAAAAAAACTTCCGTCATTTTTGGGTTCAGATTGGAGAAATCTTGGTCTCCTCCTTTCTGAGCACTGGCGCTCGCGGAAATCGTTGAGCCCGTGTCCCGATTGGAATGCCTTTTGCTCTCTTTTGATGAACCCGATCTTGGCCTTTCAAAAAAAAACTCGTCATTTTTGGATTCAGAACCGAGAAATTATGGTTCATTTCCTTCTGAGTACTGGCGCTCGTGGAAATCGCTGAGACCATATTTGGATCGGAATACCATCTGCTCTCTTTGATGAATCCAATCTTGGCATTTCAAAATCGAGAATCTCATCTCATGGATACGGTCTCAAAACATTTGTGTCTAGCAGTACTAGTACGCCCTTTCAGGGTCTACTGTATTCGCGACCGGCACATTTGTAGCTCCAAACTTATATTCTTCTTACATCGAGCAAGCTCTGCTTCTCAATAAGTCGAATTTAGGTTCACAATTGCTTCTAGCAGTCACTAGGACGCTCATTCTGGGCTTACCATACCTGCGATCAGAACAATTGTACCCTCTATGGCTTTTTGCCTTCTTCATATTGCTTGGGTCATCTCCCTCGAGCGATTTGAAAAGAAAAAACCATAGAACTTCCCATTTATGATCATTATATTCTTGTGATTACTAATGGATGTGGTCTTGTTTCATAAATTTTTTGAAAAAAACTAACAATGGCAGCATCGCTTACCATTACTTTCGATGAGAGCAAGCACCAGCTCATGCTTCAATAGAAGCAAACCACGCGCACCTACAACCGCCCCATCAGCTGCCGAAGCGTCAACTCCCTTGGCAACTCTCTGAACTCCGGGTCGACCTCGACTCCCTAGACTATTGTCTTTGGGATGCTGGGACCATTCCCACTTCCCGAAGAACAAACTGCTCCTTCCAAGAATCAGAAGGTCACCTCTCAACGTGTCACTACCGTGACACCAAAGGCGAGCACCAGAAAGCCCGAAGCCCGTGGCACCCCCACGAAGCCTCGACCCGCAAATGACCATGTCTATCCCAAGACTTGGTCCCCAAGACCTTCACCAAAACAAAGAAGGTCCCTAACATCCACCAAGCCAGCATACCTGGCCCTACTCAAGGAGAACCAGTTCTACCCTCTTTCTTACATGAAAGAGGAGAGACCCATCTCTAACCTGACTCCCAAGTCAACCCAGCATGAGCAGGCTTGTTCCTACAAGCCCAAAATCAAGTCATGCATCACTAGGCCTCCACAAGCACCTGCTAAGGCCTACAATTCTGTAGTTTGGCCCTTCATCTCTACAGGGGCCAAACTCGAAAAATTCAAAGCTTCGCTGCAACAGGTGAAGGACCGGGTTCGCATCCTGTCCATGCCTTGCTACAAAGAAGACAGGCTCAGCTGCTGCGCCCGAGGGAGCACATCCTTCATCATCAAAGCCCAGCCAGAGCTGACCGAAGCTCAAATTGCTCGTCGTATATGCCGCCGCGCGTCGTATCGACAAAAGAGATTAGAGAAGCAAAGGACCCAGCCTCCTACACTTCAAGTCTCTCACAAATGGGTCGAAAAAGAAAGACCCAACCAAGTTGTTGCTGTCCATATGGTTGGAAAAACCAGAAGACGCCAAAAGTCAGCATCCAAAATCCATGTTCAACGTCCGATGACCCGCAGCGTCTCCAGGACAAGAAGACATTCAGAAGAATCCCCTGCTCCTTCAAGCAAAGGACGGCAGAGTGATCCTTCCTCAAGCTCTTCTTCAAAAAGAATGAGCCCCAGCTTAGTCACCAGGACGGTTTCTTCATTCGAATCTCGAAGGATGAACGTCCTGGCAACAAATTCTGAGCCACCACCCCGCAATCCACCTCAAGATGACGCGATCACACGCATCTAGCAGTTGGAACAAGGCCAACAGAGGATTGAAACTCTGATGGAAAGCCTTCTCCTCGCCTTCCAAAATCAGGCGAACAATGAACCTCCTCCGAATCATCAAGATGATGAGGTAAATGGAGAAGAAAATGAGTCACGCGCCCTTACCAAAAAGGACGTAGCTAGTATCCTCGCCAAAGCAAAAGAAGAGGATATACTCAAGGAGCCTGGGAGAACTCCTAGAAGCTTCCATGGAAGCTGAAATGGTGATTAAAGAGCTCAACAATCATAAATCATCAAGAAAAGAGCCAACCGCCATTGCAACCTCTAAACCAAAGAAGAAAGAGGTCCTCAATGTGCAGACCAAGTCAGCTCCTTAGCCACCAAAGAAAGCTGAAAACAAAGCTACTGGTAAGAGACCTGAACTCTCAGATGCCTTCAAAGAACGAGCAGAGAAGAAATACCCGTTTGATGAAGATGTTGATGAAATCTTAGGGGCTCTTGTGGCAAACGGCAAGCTCACCTTGCCTGAACCCAAAAGATCGGGTGATGTTGGCAAAACCAACGATCCTCGGTACTGTCCATACCACCAGATGATCTCGCATCCTCTCAATCAATGCTTCGTCGTGAGAGAGAAAATAAACGAGATGTGGAAAAACGGAGTCATCACCTTTGACAAAAACTATGGGTCTGCCTCCGTCAACATGGTGACATGTGGACAAACATCAAAATCACCAAAGAAGAAGATCACTACTTCCTTCAAGGTAATAAACTCAATCCAAGCGTCCGAAGAACTGGTTCCTTACCCGACACCAGACGAACAACCTATATGGGTACATCCCGATCTCCTGGAAGATGAAAACTGGGAGGTCGTGAAAACAAAGCCTACAGCTCAACAGCGAAGGTAGGCTAGGAAACATCTCCTCAAGCTCAAACGGCAAGAGAAGACCCAACCAAAACAAGAAGTCCGAGAAAAGGCAGAGTCTTCCTCTACCGCTTCACTGGAGGCAACAAAAACGTCCCTTCCAGATACTTCAAAGGGGGTAAGAAAATTCACTCTCAGTGATTTCATGCCAGCTCAATTCAAAGAAAAAGCCACGCAGGGGGCATCATACTCTTGCAATTCGGTAGTTGGATTCATTATTGATGGATACGAGTACAGCGACACCGATGATGGATTCGAATCCAACTACACCGACGAGTGGGAGGAGTCCCTTGAAACAGGAGAATATCTCTCCAATGAAGAATGGGTTCTTGAGACTCATCTTATGCCAGTAATCTGGTATAACCTCCTACAGCTGCAAGGGTCCTGGTCTGATGATGAAGAAGACCAAGAGGCTGTACAAGAAAATGCTGCTAACCCAGCACCCATCATTGCTCCAGTGGAAATCAACCATGTTGAACCACAAAGAGCAGACGAAGAAGAAGATTTGGCTCCCATGCCTGATCTTGAAGAATATGCAAGGATCTTGCAGCGTCTCGCTCTAGAACAAGAGCAAGACCGCGTCAACGAGCCTCCTCGCAATCCAGAGTCGGGAGTCTCTGAAGACCATCATGTACATCCTCCCTTAACTCCTTGAAATGGAGAAAATTGCTGGATAGATGATCCTCTTACATCCGAGGATGAGTCTGACTCCGATCAGGCAACGTCTCCTGTCAGAGCTTCCTATAATGTGATAATTCGGGATTATAGCTCTTCCGAAGCATCGTCTGACGAGATCACTTACACTCCGACGATGACTAGCAATGTATGCTCTGGAGCCACCTCATCTCATGTGACTTTCACTGAGACGACACCCTCTCAGGTTTCTTCTCTTGAGACTGTGACTTCAAAGTTCACACCCTTCCTGACTGAAATTCCCAGCTATTGATGCTTGGGACGATGAATTGGTCAACGAAGAAGAAAGGTTGCTGGATGTTGTTCAAGACTTGTTCCCGAAAAATGCTCCGTGCAACACAATCACTGAGGATGGCAACTCTGCTGCAGATACATTCTCAGCAAATGAAAAACGACAGCCTCTTGATCCTGAAGACAATCTTCCAAACGAAGACCCTTCTCCAGAAGCTCTCGAAGTTGGTAAAGGCACCCGCTCTGGCAGGGACTACCACAAAAATTACAACCAATCTTCCTTTACATATGTAAATCCTTCAGGAAAAGATGTTATAAGCGCCCCTAGTGGCAACAATGATGAACATGCAGGCCCTAAGGAGGCTTTCAAGTATGACTTGATTGAACACTTCAAGCACATACCTGCACGTCTGCACATCCTAGATTTATTACGAATGTCTCCTCACACCCGTGATAATCTCATTTCAGAATTACAAAAGCTGAATGAGGATGTCAACAAACATGCCCCGCAAGTCCTCCAAATTGAAATGGACTACTGGGTCAAAAACTCAGAAGCTTCCTCAAAGGGAAAAAAGAAGAAAACTGAGGGATCATGCATTGAATGCCTCTCGGTTCAAAAGACGGCCAGTGCAGCCATCGCCTTCACTAAGGATGACCTCCTACTTGGCGAAACAAGGCACAACCGACCCTTGTACTTCACAGCGTACATCAAGGAAATGCCTATGCATAGAGTTCAGATTGACCCAGGTTCTGCACTCAACCTCATCTCCACATCGGCTCTCGAAGAGTTGGGCATCCCACCCAGCAAGCTGAGCCACACATCTGTATCTATCTTTGGATATGATGGGAGTACTCAAAGGCCTATTGGCAAAATCTAGTTCAAGTTGCAAATCGGTGATCTTATCTCTGAGGTCACTGTGTATGCAATAAAAACCCGTTCATGCTACAACATCCTTCTCGGATGCCCCTGGATCCACGAGAATGGTGTTGTCCCTTCAACTTTACATCAATGCATCAAGTTTGTTGGCGACGACGGCATGATACATCGAGTCTTTGTGGACAGAAAACCATTCAAAGGTAAAGAAGTCCACTTTGCATACTCACAGATGCATGCAGGTGAAAAAGAAAATGAGGAGAAGCAAACAGCACCCTTTGCCAAAAATCTCCAAAAAGATAAAGGCAAGGCTCCTCAACAATCACCGGAAGAAAACAAACCATCTGGTAAATCTGAAGAGAGCATTCAAACTCCCTTCATCATCTCCCTCAAACCTTAAAAGCCTTTGGTCATCACAACTAAAGTGAAGAATGCAAAGCAAAAGTCTGGGGGCAAATTTGTTGTCTCTTTCGTGTCTATCATGCAAGACACGGATTTGGATTCAGAGCCAGAAGATGACACATTGTCAAGACAAGCTGAAACTCAGCAAGTTCAGCCTGCTCTTACTCCAATGGAGACAACTTCTAACATAGAAGATCCTACGTCAGCTTCCTCCATTGTTCCAGCAACTTCAGCAAAGGAAAAGCCGATCTTCTTTCATAGATCGGATGCTTCTTCATCAAACTCTGTGCTTAAACCTTTCCAAAATGAAGGTATGCCTCAACTATCCTTATATAGTTATGTGGCACAAGCTATTATGAAGAAAATGGGCTATGACGTTCAAAACCCAATGTACTGACCAAGCCTCAACACCTCGTATCCATGAAGACATCGATCTCCCTGGATATCTCTTCGATGAGTCACCTGACAAAGATCCACGAAGCTCATCCAATTGGTACGATTTCTCTGACAATGAAGAGGAATTATCCGATGGCACAGACATGTGGTCTTCTGACCCAGAAGAATGCTCGTCTCCAAAAGAAGTACCCTACTTTGACACGGTTTCAACAGGCGATTGGGATCATCTCATAGCAAACCTTGAGAAAATTGCCGATCAAGAAGACCCATGGAAAGGAACAAAACCTTAGTCTGGAAATGCCCTTAAAACCCCAAAAGGTTTCGTAGAGCTGGAAGTCTCGAAAATATTGTGGAGGAACCACCTTCGAACATTCCAACAGAAGATCCTGTTCAAAAGATAGACTTGGGAACACCTGATAACCCGCGTCCTCTATTCATAAGCAAGAATATAAAGGATGATGAGTTACCCGAGTATATCGCCTTTCTTTGTGAGTTCGTTGATTGCTTTGTATGGTCTTACGCTGAAATGCCTGGCTTAGACCCCAAAACAGCAGTCCGCAAACTCAATCTTCAAAAAGACATCAAGCCTGTCAAATAGGGCCAAAGAAGATTCCGTCCAGATGTGATGGATAAAATTGAACAAGATGTTCAAAAACTTAAAAGCGTCGGCTTCATCCGCGAGGAACAACATCCTGAATGGTTGGCCAACATTGTCCCCGTGACAAAGAAAAACGGGCAGATCAGGGTCTGTATTGACTATAGAGACCTGAATGGGGCATGCCCTAAAGATGAATTTCCGCTCCCCATACCAGAGGTAATGATTGATAATACCTGTGGATTCGAGCGAATGACATTCATGGATGGTTTCTCTAGCTATAATCAGATAAAGATATATCCTGAAGATGAAAAACATACATCCTTTCGGACCCCATTTGGCATGTATTGCTACACTGTCATGCCATTTGGTCTGAAAAATGCTGGTGCTACATATCAGAGGGCTATGATGAAGATATTCCAAGATATGCAGCACAAAACGGTCGAGTGTTACGTTGATGACCTCGCCGTCAAAAGCAAAAGAAAAGAAGATCATCTCGAAGACCTTCGAGAAGTCTTCCTCCAGCTTCGCAAACACAAACTGCGAATGAATCCTTTGAAATGCTTCTTCGGCGTCTCGTCGGGTAAGTTCCTCAGATTCTTAGTTCGGAAAGCTGGAATAGAGCTTGACTTCATAAAAGTCAAAGCCATTCTAGAAATGCCCTCTCCAAGAACCTTGAGAGAACTCAAAGGGCTTCAACGGAGATTGACCTACATCAGACAGTTCATCTCCAATCTTTCGGGGAAATGCCATCCATTCTCCCGATTGATGAAAAAAGGTGTAAACTTTGTCTGGGATGCTGACTGTGAAGCTGCATTCCAATATATCAAGTCATACCTGACCAAACCTCCAGTGTTAGCTGCTCCTACTACTGGAAAACCATTTATCTTGTACACAAGAGCCCTTGATCACTCTCTGGGTGCTTTGCTTGCACAAGAAAGTGATGAAAGAAAAGAAGCTGCTCTATATTACCTCAGCCGCATGCTAGTACCTGCAGAGCATCGCTACTCTCCAGTCGAAAAAGAATGTCTTGCAGTGATGTTCGCTGCACAAAAGCTACGTCACTACTTGCTTTCCAACACAGTCTACCTGGTCTCGAGGATCAACCTCTTGAAGGTCCTTGTCACAAAAGCAGGTTCTCTCAATGCCCAACTGGGAAAATGGTCCATCCTTATGTCATAATTTGATATCAGGTATGTACCACAAAAGGCGATCAAAGGGCAAGCTCTAGCGGACTTTCTCGCAAAGCATCCATTGCCTAAAGATTCTCCACTCAGAGATGATCTCCCAGACGAACCAGTCTATAATGTGGAGACTTTCTCACAAAATCCTTCTTGGGACATGTATTTTGACGGTGCAACCAGGACAAATGAAAAAACACAGCTAATCTCGAGAGTTGAAATCTTATTTGTTAGCCTTGACAAATACATGATTCCACATGCTTTCTCGCTACTGGAACCATGCACAAACAATGCGCCTGAATATCAAGCTCTGATCCTAGGATTGGAACTCGCCATCGAATCCGGTATCACCATGCTGGAAGTCTTTGGAGACTCTCAACTGATCGTCAACCAGATGAATCAGAAATTTGAAGTCAGGAAGCCTGATCTGCTGCCTTACTACAACAAGGCACAATCGCTTCTGCAAAAGTTTGACATCTATCACATCACCCACATTCGTAGAGGTGAAAACATACGTGCAGATGCCCTGGCTGGACTTGCCGCATCTATGGCAATCCAAGAAGGGGAAAACATGCAAATCACAGTGTGTGAAAGAAGAATGCTTCCTCCTCTTAACACACATCAAGCAGTTGCTGAATGCCACCAAGTGGTTGGAAGTCGGATTTCAATCCTTCAACCTTCAATCGGCAACTGGAGGGATCCGTTCATTAATTACACTATGTTCGGAATCCTACCTGAAGATCCAAAAGAACGGGTAAGCATCCAAAGGCGAACCCCAAGCTTTCATTTGGATATTCCTTCAAAAATCCTTTACAGGAAATCCTTCAACGGAGTACTTCTACGCTGCTTGTCACAACAAGAGGCTGAAGAAACACTCAAAGAAGTTCATGCTGGTCTTTGTGGAGCTCATCAGGCTGGTCACAAGCTCTATGAGCAGATAAAAAGGTTAGTTTATTACTGGCCTACCATGGTAGCTGACGCAATGCAATTTGCTAAACGCTGCCAACAATGCCAAGTTCATGGAGATTACATTTAGATGCCTCCAGAATGGCTACATCCTACAGCGATCTCATGGCCTTTCGAAGCCTGGGGTATGGACATCATAGGTCCTATTTCTCCCCCTTCAAGTAAAGGTCATCGCTTCATCTTTGTCGCTACGGATTATTTCTCCAAGTGGTCAGAAGCATTTGCGCTCAACGAAATGAAGACCTCATCAGTCCTTCAGTTCCTGTGCACCAACATCATTTGTCGTTTCGGCATACCCAAAAGATTCGTCCATGATAACAGACCACAATTCCAGGATCATCAATTCTACAGGTTCTGCGACAAATACAAAATCCAAAGCTGTCCTTCGACTCCATACAATCCGGCAGCAAATGGATTGGCAGAAGCTTTCAACAAGACACTCTGTAAAATCCTCAAAATAATGGTCTCTAGTCACAAAAGAGAATGGAGCGACAAACTTTCTGAAGCTTTGTGGGCCTATCGAACCACCGTTCGAGGACCAACCCATAGCACACCATTCTCCTTGGTCTATGGATGCGAAGCTATCGTACCCTTGGAAGTACAAATTCCTTCCTTGAGGGTATCCTTGCAAAATGACATGACTCAAGAAAGCAATGTCAAATTGTGACTCCATGAGCTGGACAATCTTGATGAGAGATGGCTCAAAGCTCGACAAAGCATTAAACTTTACCAAGCACGCATGGCAGGATCTTTCGACAAAAAGGTCAGGCAACGCGCCTACAAAAACAGTGACTTGGTTCTTGCAGTAAAAAGACCAATAGTCTTTGTTCACAAGTCCAAAGGCAAGTTTGAGCCAAAATGGGAGGGACCCTACGTCATCGACAAAGTTTTCTCCAATGGCGTATATGCACTCCTAAACATGGAGGGTGACAGATGTATGCTACCTATCAACGGCAAGTTCTTAAAGCGGTACTACCCTTGAAGACTTACCCAACTGGGTAAGAGCAATGCTTGTACGGCCAAATCAGTTTCCAGGTACTCGCTCACTAAACCCACTCTTTTTAGAATTTTCATATCAAATGTTGAAATTTCTAGAAATTTAAACAATGCTTACTTTCATCGTTTCATTGTTGAAAAAAAATCCAAGTTTAGGAACCTTTCCCTAACTTGACCAAAATTTTCAACCCTTGAACCTAAAATTCATGGTTTGAAACAAAATCCGGATTCAGGGATTTCCACCCTAGTCCACCCTGCCTTTTACCGCCAAAATGGTTTTAGGTCAAAACTTATGACCCTCGTGTCTTTAAACAAAAAAAAAATGGTTTTTCAAAAAACCGCGGGGAAGCGACGCTTAGTCGATACTCTCACAAATCGGAAGAATGCGAACCACGTTCGACACTTCCAAAATCGTAGGGAAGCGACATTTCGTCGATACCTGCAAAATCCAAAACCGTGGAGATGCAACATTTCAGTTGATATCAACAACCTAAATTTCAAAGGTTCGAAAAAACCTAAAAACCATGGAGACGCAACATTTCAGTTGATATCCATAACCCAAAGGTTCGAGAAAACCACAAATTTCAAAAATCGTGGGGAAACGACATCAAGTCAGTACCCACAAAACCAAAATTTTTGAAAAGCAAGGATGCGACATTACATCGATACTTGCACCCAAATCCACGAGGATGCGACATTCCATCGATACTCGTAACCGAATGAGCAAGGATGCGACATTCCATCGAAACTTGCAAGACCATTCAGCAGGGAGGCGACTTTTAGTTGATACTTGCATTTTTGAAAACCAAAATAGGCTATAAATGCCACAAACCGACTATCAATGCCACAAAACAAACCGGCTATCAATGCCACAAACTTAAAACTTGGCTTTAAAAAAACCCGGCTATCAATGCCACCAAAACAGGCTATCAATGCCACAACACAAAACCGGCCATCAATGCCACGCAAAAAAAAACGGCTTCCATGCCACAAACAAAATCTGGCTCCCATGCCAAAACAATCATTTGACAAAAGATTTTCACAAAATGACAAGCTTTTGATCAAATCCCATTTAGCAATTGCTTTCATCACAAAAAGATTTAAGTGAGCGTAGGGAAAACAAAAAAAAATATCCCATTCAGCAATTGCTTTCATCACAAAAAGATTTAAGTGAGTGTAGGGAAAATAAAAAAAATATCCCATTTAGTAATTGCTTTCATCACAAAAAGATTTAAGTGAGCGTAGGGAAAACAAAAAAAAACAAAACAAAAAAAAGCATCCCATTTAGCAATTGCTTTCATCATAAAAAGATTTAAGTGAGCGTAGGGAAAACAAAAAAAAAAACTTTTAGCCTCAACCGTCAAGGATTCCAGGGCATGCTTCTTCAGGAACTTGCCATGAGATGCTGGGGTGGGCTGTAACCCTTCTTTCACACCGGGAAGCTTATCCCGAGCAGTTTGCCATTGTTTGTCCTCTTGAAACTTCCTTTCGAGAACTCGATCACCATTTACAACCCGGAGAATTACAGCACTCTCCCTATTGCGAGCCTCTGTTATAGCAGCCCATTTGGCAGCAACTTGTACCTTCAAATGCTCAAGATGCTTCCTAGCCTCATCGACCTCCCTATCAAGGATGTTAAGGTCATGTGTCAACCCAATGATGGCTAGCTCTTCCAAGTTCTTCTCTTGGACTAGCTGCTTCCTGCTTTGTGTAGCCTCATTTGGGTCAGACTTATCCTTATAAGCAGGGTCCAGGAACATCTCCTTGAAGAACTGGTCGTCAGCAAACCCATGGTCTCAAACCACTTGTCACCCAGTGCAATGATCCTATCAACGATTGCCCTGGCACCTGTGACATCCAGACCAGCCTCTTCGGCATCACTGAGAATCTACTGCACATGCTGGATCATGCCAAATCCGGCATCCAAGTGTCCAGCAAGGAGAGTCTCAATCCAAGAACTCAGAACCCGCACCACCACCTTCTTCGCAAAAAGAAGAGATGGCCCAGCTGAAGATTCACACCACTCCGTTGGTCGGCTGCTCATGTCATCACCCGTTGGAAGAGTAATAAAAGAACTATTTC